>JBAMHW010000001.1:9123166-9167820 GCA_037177495.1 Rhadinocentrus ornatus
TCAGACCCCTCCATGTTTCTAAGTGGGAGAACTTGCAAAATAGCAGGGTGTTCAAATACTTATTTTCCTCACTGTATTAAGGCATGTAAACCTAGTTCTAATGGGATTGGCTGTTTCACTATTGGTGTTTACATCATGCTATCATATTATCATGTTTCTGCCCTCAAGAAGCATGGATGTTGGCATATTGTTCATAGGAGTTTTACTGAAGATATTGACCACAGTCTTTTTTAATAGGGTCTATCATCTCACAAAATCCAGTTCAACCTTTGATTACAGCTCTTCTCTTTTCAAGACATTATTGTGTGTAAAAGATCTGTTCCTCAGTTTGACAATCAGCTTTAAGTGGCTCTCATCTTTGAATATATATATAAAATGAGGTCAGCTGCAGACTTGAAGAATGTAGGTGTGGCAGCCTGAGTAAAGTGACTGAGGTATGTTTATAAAGATACCTAATTTTCATCTGCAGTTTTGTCACGTATAGGCCACAGCTTAACGAATTAATAGGCGGCTTGCAAGTAGCTAGTCCACTGCAGTGCATTAACAGGACCCTAAACACTCTCTGTTAAGAACTCGTACACATGCTTAATCCCATTTGCTTAGCATATTTTCTAATAATGGCGCTGATTTTAATCACTTGTTGGTGGCTTTGGGAAACTATGTTTTGATAGCTTGTTCTCGCTATTTCATTACATCACGGACGCTAAGGGGTGTATTCTAGCAGTCATACAACTGTAGCTGTTTAACAACAGAGCTGGTTACCAACGTTACAGTACAATGCGTGGGCTAAAACGGTAGTCAGCCATACATTATGTATTGTACCGTTGCATTTATGCTAGTAAATGTTTGGACAGCTATTACCTCTCCTCGGTTTTCAGTTTGCCGGGGGATGGGGAAGATTAGACAGTTAAGTTATAGTTAGCTGTAGCTTAATTAACTTAGCCCCGACCCGCCAGACAGCAAACAAAACTTCAAATAAAATAACACACACGTCGTGCTCAAAAACAATGTTACTTTACTCACGAAGAATAAGCTGTCACTCCGTACAGTGGTGTGTTAATGTTTACTGAAGCAAAACAGTGACTGGATTTGCCTTTGCACTCACCGCTGGGGTTTTCTCCTCGTCCGCCATCTTGGGATGATCAACAGTAGAAACTGTTGCTATGGCTACATCGGTAGAGCGCGGACGTGTGCGGCCCAATCATGTGGTAACATGCAGGTAGGTGGTAAGAAGCTGTAATGTGGCGTCGGGTGTACCCAGAGG
The DNA here is from genome assembly GCA_037177495.1 of Rhadinocentrus ornatus. Classification (NCBI taxonomy): domain Eukaryota; kingdom Metazoa; phylum Chordata; class Actinopteri; order Atheriniformes; family Melanotaeniidae; genus Rhadinocentrus; species Rhadinocentrus ornatus. Next base: position 9,124,431 of record JBAMHW010000001.1, read on the forward strand.
GCTGTTCACGAAACAAAGCTAAGGGGGTAATCTAGGATTACCTGGCTGAGTTTATCCTTGATTTGGTTTCACAAAAGCAATAACACATCAATTACCATCGAGATGTATTCTGTGGAGCGTCCTCAAGACCACAGCCAGGATTACGGCCCAGGCTGGAGTTGGCCACTCCCAATTAGGAGTAGCAAAAAGTGAAATATCTACGCTCATAAATGACTATTTAACTGTAATCATCAATTATTAAAGTCATACTGACAGCAAATTATCTAAGAATACACTTAAATTTTATCCCCTCCAGTCCAGTCAGTTGCCAGCTACAACATGTACAATTATACAGTAATTCAACTTAAACTACAATCTTACAATCATGAAGTTTCAAGATTAATATATTTGTGTTATCATGTAATCAATTATAGTTTATAACACGTCATAAACATTTCTAATGCATTAATTTATGGTTGTTATTAGAAGAACCAGCTCTGGATGTGGTGGAGAAATGGATTTTTGAACAATTTTTCTTTGTTCTTGATAAATGAAATTACTTTTTCAAAATTTGCATGATCAATCAGCAAGTTCATCCATTGGTGTATTGATAATTTTTTTCTGTCTTTCCAGTTACGCGAGATGTTTTTTTGTTTTCTGGCAATGGTTACAGACACGAAGATAAAAGTTTGGAAATGTTTGGGTATGGTCAATCATAGACATATATGCGAGGCGTCTATGTATATATATCTATGTGGTCAATGATAGGGTTCCGAGTAATACGTACGGTGGCCGGGAAGTACAAAATATTACATTGAATGAAACACATTTTCACAATACACATTTAAATGTTTATTTCAAATAATGGCCCTGATTTAACTCAATTTGTGCAATGTCAAAGTTGTGATAAGTCTCCTTTGGGAGGGCAAATTACACAGCATACACAGAAGTCGGAAGAGTAAACATGGACAATTTAATTAGGTACATTTTATTCACAAGCAATCCACAGTTAAGATCAAAGTCATCTATGCAATTTATTTGCCAATACGATGTCAAAAGTTAAGTAGGAATATTAATCAAAGTAATGAAAAGTTGCAAACAAAAACTTAGAATTTACCGGACGGCCTGAAAGACGTAATATACTACATGGAGTTAAAACCTTCCGTGTCTAAATTACAAGGACCAAACCCTTGTTATCCATCATGTAATTAACACATTCAAGATGTGCAACATAACAGAGTCTTAACAGAATTAAATCAAATTTTGAACATTTTATTTAATATTAAGACTGAAAATCAATTCAAAATCAAAACATCTGACACATACCCATCCAGTAAATATATATTAAATAAGTCACAAATATTTACAATACATCTTAATATACATTCTGATCATGAGGAAACTTCACCATAATACAAATATTTCTATAAAGACACAATCAGACCAGACACTGAAATCCCCACACAATTATTGATATCCGCTTCAAGGAACTGATGTTTACACCTAAACATGATTCAGTGTTACAGTAACATAAAATCATATATATTTACATGTAAAAACTTGAAAATAACAATACCCAACAAGTAGTAACAGTTTTCTGCAACATTTATGTGCAGTATAAGTATAGTGTTCCTTTAGCTCATTAATGCACTTATACATCAAAAATCTGTCAGTATTTTTGCATCAAACATGCATGACTTAATGTGTAATCACAGGTAGGCTCTGGGAGAAAAAAAGCTTTTCTTCCCAACTTGATTTAATTGCAATACCCCTCCCCTTACAAGAAAATCTTCATTTACCCTTTAAACCTAACTTCATCCAAATTCAGTTAACTGATTAAAACAGAACCAGGACAGACCTTCATCCCATCAACTTCATCAGCCAGTATAGTTGCATGCATGTGAAAACATCAAATTCAGTAGCAACTTTCAAAACAGCAAAAAAACAAAAAAAAATTATTAAAACAAAAAAACAAAACAACCGGAAAAAAAATCTGTACTTTGTATGTAGTGTGCTGTATACACCGGTTATCCTTCACCATGCTGCTGTAGAGATGAGTGACATTATGTGGCCTCATCATTCACTGATGGAAAAACATTCTTATGTCAAGTATTGCTTTTGATATGATCCAGAGTTTATTCTTTAAGGCCCCTGTATGATTTTAATAAATGAAGAGTTCATGTAAAATAAACATTTCTTACCAGTATCTTTAATAATGACAGAATTAGAATAAAACCATTCACCTCTTGTTCAGAATGCATTCTTTTTTTTTTTCCTTTCAGTACTTTTCCCCCAAAAACTGATAATTTGAGTGTCAGATGTGCTGCGCACTGAAAGGATTACAGGCTCAAACATCACTTCTCACTTATTTTAATGGTGTATGTTCCCAAAGTCTATTTCAAAGAATAGTTTCAAGGTGAAGAACAGGGAAACATCACAAGGCTGAATTTTATTTTACTTACTAATTGTTTTTGGCTGTTTTCTTAAAAACAACCTAAAGCCTCTTAAAACTATTGAATAATATCGGGGCATGGCTCACCTTGTATTCTGGTCAGGATACTGGCCTGAGGCACTGAGTACATAGGAGCACCCTAATTCCCTTGGCTCCTGCCAAAGGCTCCCTGAGCAGCAGAGGTGGCAGCGCTTGTGGCAGCGCCCTGGAAACCTCGGTTGGTCAGGACCCCTTGGGAAAACTCCTGCTGAGCTTTGGTGAAACTGGCACCTGTCCTTCTGTACAAGCCATGCACCTGGAAAAAGAGAAAAGTAAAGGTTTTTCCAAGCAAATCAAATCCAGTCAACTCTGATTAATCTGTGATTTTCAAGTGAAAAAAGTCTGAGCTATCTGTTGTTCTTCTGAGGTTGGTCTGTCAGGAAGCTCATGTATACAGTCCAACTGGCCCTTAAAATTAGAAGATCACAATCAAGAGGCCCCATCCTTTAAGGCTGCAGACTTCCATGTGTAAAAAAAAACAAAACTAAAATTCAGCATCCTGCACTGGCAGCTATGAAAAGGTTTAGGTGTGATCATGGAAGTGCAACTTGTATTAACTCCCCTGTTATGCCTGGAACTGATTAAGGCTTATTAATAAAAGTGACAAGATGCCTCTTTAAATCACCTGCTAGTATATTTTAAAAGTTTGACTGCAAATATTCAGTATACAGAGGCTAGGAGGGTGGGTTATAATTAGAATATATTTGATGTATCCTAATAAATTTTATTTGTGATTTATAAAATGGCTATCAAATCACAGAAAATTTTATTTATACAGCACTTTTCATACAGCTTACTCTCATTCTCTCTCGTGCACACACACCTAAAGACACCCGGCCGACAGAAAGTAAACTTCCCGCCCATCCAGAAACCTCTCCTACGCACATCCGTGTTGTTTTAGGAGAGACAGGAAAGACACGTGGAGACATGGAGTACTCGCATAAAGCTAGTTTAAGAGCGTTGAGATGGAAGCTGAATGTGAGACGTCCTTTTTTAAGCCAAAATATGCCTCAGAAGTGACAGCAATGACAGGGAGATTCTGATTGTTCAGCTGTGCACGCTCCAGTGATGGACATGCAGTTCTTATTATACAGGAGCAGGAGAACTCCTCTGTCTGCTTCTCCTCCTCTGGCTGCTCCTCGCAGGAGAGCGAGTGTTTCCACTCCTGAATCGTTTAAAAACATAGATAATTTGTCCGTTTTTCAGGTGGTTGTTGCACTGTAATTTCCAACATGCGCTCTGTTCGCTCTTGGGAGGGTAGATTCACAAAGCACCTACGCCACAGAGCGGTCTTTGAGGTGGAAGACTTTTTCCCTCCTGAATCTCCTCAGCTACACAAGAACAAGGTGGTCCTGAACCGTACCAGTCTGAGCCGTTCGCGCTGTTATGCTGACCTGTCAGCAGCTCCAGCAGGCTCTGGAAAGCTGTGGGGACCTGCGGCGGGTTGTGGTAGCTGTCGGAAGTGCCACTGTAAGTTGCCGCTGCTACGATTTAAGCTGCTGTCTGTCACCAGATGAGGGTCAGCAGGTAAAGAAGAAAGTACAGTGTTGCTTTTACACCCCTCAAGAGCACAAATCCGTCCCATTGCAAGAATATTTCATCAGAAACTAGCAAATCAACACCATTTCACCATCTATATGCGTTGGTGGGCGCGTTTTTCTATGTCTGCTAGGAGAGGACACGTCTATCTGCATCTGGAGGGAGGGGGGTGTGAGGTTTTTAAAAATTTCTCATGACGTAGAGAAGCACCAGTGTGGCTCTATATAAAAAAAATACAACCTGGTTTTACTCGGTAGGGGGGCTTAGAATAGAATAATTAAGTAATGATAGAAAATATGAATAACTTGATCTTCTACAGGGTGACAGGGAGTGCTGTTGGGGGGGTTAGTGAGTCTTGCTAATATAACAGTAAGGAAAACACTGAGCTTTGCTTAGAGCAGGTCCTCGGTTCAAAATAAAAGGCTTGCTAAATTTTACTTATTTGCAATTTTTCCCTTTTAAGAAAAAAACTTAAATCCTTCTGGTGTATTTTCATGCATAATTATGCTGAATTCAACATTTACACTGCATTTTAAAGGAGATTTTAAAACATACGTATAGTGTATCAGGATAAAGCCAAAAATATTGCAATATTAGTTATAGGCTACATCACCCAGCCCTAACAGAGGCTGTAATTTACTTACAAAAAAAAGTAAGCATTACAGAACACATGATTTATTATAACTATACTGGCTGATATAAACTAGCAAAGCATGAAGCATGTAAGAGAAGTTGTACATATACACACCATTTTCAGTAGGATGACAGCCAGGACAGCGTTAACAGTGAAAAAACCAGCCACTACCATCATAACCACAGCAACTGCCAAGTTTTGGGGAATCATGGTGATTGCCGAGATCCATCCACTGTCAAAACCAGAAACATACAAACAAATAAGCACATGTTATTTTAGGTTGTCTCTTAAATGAGTACACATACACACCACTAACTGTTTTCAGCAGGAAAATTGTGTTAAATTTACAGGTTTAAAGAGAAATTAGTAAACATCCATCGCTGCCCTCAGTGACCACTCGACATGCATGGAAAAATGCTTTTAAAAACCTTGATGTGTTTTATACGATATTGAAAAAAAAAATCTAAAGAGAAAAGTTCCACACACTTACAAAGCAGCAACCCAGACAAGTTAGGTCAACAGGAATCTGTCAAAGAAATGCAAGAGAGAAGATCCAGGGGAAGAATAGACACAGAAACACAAAGCTGTGAATCCCCCATGCATCTACCCACAGCAGCATGCACATTCATACTGTCAAACACAGAAACCTGCTGTTGCCAGTGAGCATCTGTCCACACAGCAGCTTTAGACTTTCTGTCAACGTGGAAGTTATACTTTCATTTCCACTGACCTGTTTCCCCACTTGGGAATTCCCACTGTTTGGATAATGTATACTGCCACTTGGAAGAAAAAAACAAAAAAGAAGAAAAAGAAGCTGAAGGAGCTGTCAGATCTGCAGAGGAGAAACAGAGAAAAATAATAAATACAGATAGCTAACAAAAAAAGCCACATTAAAATATTACAACCTTAGCAACCACATATTCCTGGAACAGCTTCACAGCGATGACTCTCAAAGAAACTAAACCATGATTCAGGTGGGTGGGTTGAGATCTGGTGACTGAAGCAACAGCAGTCTATAGAATTCAAATAATTTTCTTACTCAAACCATTAAGTTAATCCTTATTCTTCATGTGTAGCATAACTATTATCCTGTGAGCAACAACTCAGAATAGAAATGTTCCATATCCAGATGAAGGTCATTGTCCAGAATAACTTTGCATTGATCTGCTGTGGCCCTCACCTCTAAAGCTCATTTGTGCTTTTCAGATCTGCAGTTCTGCAAGGCTACAAGTGACTTGTCATCTGAACAAGTTTATCCATTCACATTCCTTTACAGAAGTTTATATGTAGGACAATTTTGTCCGTTTTAAGGAGTGATTTTAAACACTTTTTATCACAGAGATAAGAGGATGTTCATTTCTTTTTTGACTTTATATTGTTGCTTATCAGGACTTTTCCATTCATTTGATGTGCACTCAAGACCTTATCACTTTATCCCACATACCTGCAGAGAAGTGCTTTGTTTCTGGTAGAGCCCGACCGATTGATCGGTCAAACAATTAAAATTGGCCCTTTTCAAAATAACCATAGTCAGCTGGACTTTTGCCAGTTAAACACTAATATATTCTTAATTTTTTATAAAAACAGTAAATTGCTGTAAAGCAGGAATGTCCAGCTCCGGTCCTTGAGGGCCACAATCCTGCGGGTTTCAGATGTCTCCCTGATCCAAATTAAATGGCTCTCCTCAACAGTTTCTTGTCAAGTTTGGCCCAAACATGTTGACTCATCAATCTGATTCAGGCATGCTGCAGAACAGTGGCCCTCGAGGACTGACTTCGGACACCCCTGCTGTAAAGTGTCGGCATCGTGCAGAATGATGTTTTAGTGCCATTTATCTACTAGATGGAGCTCTGACTCCATTCAATCCTCCGTCGTCACCGCTGTCAGTAATTACAGCAGCCAGGCAACACTACATGGGTGGCCAGAGTGGAGCTTGACAGCAGGTATGTTCCTAAAAAAGTTGTGAAATTGTCTCCAGATTCAGTTTAACGCTGATTTCCATGTTTAACTTTGTTTGCCATGTGTCCTGATAGATGTCCAAGCTTCGTTGTGTCGGTCATTGCTTTTCATTTATGTTCCATTGCTTAAGTTGTGCAACCTAGCTTAAGTTACTCCCTGTCTGTTTATGTTAGCAATAAAGGGCACCAGAGGGCTGCATAAATAATGTTTTTGCCAGTAACTTCACTTATTATATTCCTTATATAAAAGCATACACCTAGGTGTGGTCTAAATCTAAAGATAAATTCATCGTACAACTGGTAGCCATATTAATGCACGCTCCATAGAAAGACAATTTCACAAAGCAAATTTAAAAAAAATAAAAGTTATTTGAGTTAACACACGTTTTTTTAATCAATTGGCCGATTAAACGATTATCGGAATTTTTTCTGCCAAATATCAGAATCGACCCTTAAAAAAAATTCCATATTGGTCGGGCTCAAGTATTTGGACTACTGAAATCTCAAATTAAGGATTTATCGAGTTTAATATGTGGATAATTTATTCCTCTGGTTTACCTTACAGACTGTATTAATACATAGGACCAATGGTCATTAAATTGTAGTCAACCACAGGTTTAATGGATCTAACTGCAGAGGTTAATTGTCACAGAGCTTTTTAAAACCACAACCCAGATGAGCAGTCGAGAATGAAGCTCCTGCAAACAGAGCCAACAATGGGCTCTTTGAATGGAAATTTGATTTTTTTTTTCTTGCTGTAAAATCAGAATTAGCTGTGCCTGCTCATCATTTTCATAAATGGCACATAGAATGGATCATGTTACTTGAACTGCACCAGCATGCCAGCACATGAATTAATTACATTTCTTTACTCAATATTTCATCATTTGCCCTTAAAGGGTAAAATAACAATAAGTAACAATCATATATCTGCACACAAATCACAAAAATGAATCAAGAGAACATTTATAATTTGCTGCATTTCAGTAAACATCCATATATAAACTAAACAAAACAAATAAATGTCAGACCTAAAAGCAATTCTCTTAGGGTCCATCTTAGGTTTATATTGGCCCTTTCCTGCTAGTACCCACTTAGCCCTACCTTTAGCCTACACCACGCCACACCGGTTTCGATTGTTCCCATTACAACAGAGTTCAGTGTGGGCGGGGTTGTCTTAGCAAGGCGCCTAGTAAGTATCGTGAAGTCATTTGTTTACAACACACAGAGAACAACAATGTTGGAAGACAAGCTTGTGATTTACTCCACACGTGACGATTTTGGGCCCGGCTCTGCACCTTCAGAACCCTGAAGGGTTCTACAAATGTAGATACATTTGTAGGTGCTACAAATGTATCTACTCGCCCTGATCCTGGTGGGAACACCTACAAATCAGGAGGGGTGGTGTCGGGCATGCCTAAGGGGGTTCTAGTGGGAAAGGGACACATGTTTCAGGAACTAGTATTTTTCCACTAATCTAATTCTTTGAGTTAATCCTATGTTGGAGTAGGTGGGAAGGACCAAAGCTCTCAACTGTAAGCAGAAAAATTGCTGCATTTTGCAATATTTAAAACAAAAATGCTAAATTCCAGTTTTACTTCTTCCAACTCCTCTGCCAGAATTGGAGGTTAAGTGGTTAAGTGGTGAGGTTAAGCTCACAAAGTTTATATGAGGGGAAAGAAGTAAGTAAATCAGTCACTGGCAATCCATTAATATAGGTCTATTTCAACCACGTGTAGAACAAAAACAGTTGCATGCAGTCCAGTATGTACCTGAAAGCTTTGTAGACAGGCCTGTACCAGCAGATGAAGGATACAGGGGTGAAAAGGATGAACCAAAGAATGGAGAGACCGAAGTCCACACCGTACTGAGAGTCTGCAGTGAAATAAGCCAGGCAGGCCAACACGTTGAGGAAGAGGGTGGAACTGTGGACTGAGGTGATACACAAAAAACCAGAGGTAGAATTATTGGAAAACAACCCAGATGTGTTGAAATACAAGACTGTCAGACTCTTAAGATTATTGTAAAAGAAAATATCATGAGAAGGGTAACATACACATCCAGAGGTAGTACATTCTCTTGCAGATTCTGCGATATTCCTCTGGGATCTCCTCCTCAAAATCCTGGTAGAAGCAGGGATTCACAGGGAAGAACTTTGGAAGAGGTGGCCAGTTGTTCTCTTTAGCTGAAAGACAAATTCCACAACTGGATTAATTTTGAGTATTAGTGTTCTGTAGAGATACACAACATATTTCACATGCAACTATTTCAAACATTTGCTGAACTGACCTCCACTGTTCTGTGCTCTGCTTGTGGTTTTGTTCTGTAACTCCTGCTCCTTTCGCTCCAGCTCAGCTGCTTTCCTTTCTAGTTCTTCTTGCTGTTTGATCAGGTTAGCCTGAGCAGCTGCTGCAGAAGCCTGGTGGATGATGGAGAAACTGCAAACTTAATACTGAGTTCAGTATTGGCATTGCATCAGTACAACTCCCTGCTTCATTTCGCCTCCAAGCCAGTCTCTGATGAGAAATTTATGAACTGCACTACTTGTGAAAATGCCCGCAACCTCTTCCAGTTCAGCTTCAAAAGATGATTTCCTGCTGGGGGAATTCTCTTCAGATTTTAACTTTTAATTATTGCTTCCTAATTTTAGAATGACATTAAACTCAGGTAATGCTTTTGCCTAATTTCAGCTCACAACAGATACTGAAGAATTATTTTAAAATGCATTTTTTAGTCAGAATTCATGCATCATAAGTCGTCAAGTTTTGACTTAGAACGCAAACTTAGAAAACGCAATTAGAAAAATACCAAGAGCCCAGAAACCCTTTGGTATTTTCTAGAAGGTAGATTACTGATCGACTTTACACACTGCTATGTACCACAACCTTGACAATGCTTTCCACAACACTACCACTTACAAAGAGCAACTATTAAAGTGTCAAATATAATGGGATTTACTTTCAAATGATATTAGTATGACAACACGGATCTGTACTCAAAATAAAATAGAGTTAGAAATAACTGGGAATTATTGGACCATATTTTGGATAATAATTTTAAAAACCTTAAATTTACATTTCTACATTTCTTGATTTAACAATTCAATACCATTGTGTTTGAAACACAGATTAGTATTTTTAAAATATGTATTTACTTTGAGACGATGCAAACTGATTTTTACTGCCCTAATCCAGGTCAGACCAAATAAAGACATCCATTGAGTGGAAAACTGGTTAGGTCAACAAGAGTTTAAATGAAATTCAGATTTGTGAATTTTCCTCAGTTTATAAAACTCCTGATGTAAACCTGGTTTGTTGTTCAAAAAGTGAATTAACAAAAATATACAATTTCATTTCCAACAGTAACAGCAGTGAGATGCCAGTTTCATAAGCTGAAAGCATTGGTTTTTAAACTAAAAGCACTCGGCGAGCACAGACCTCCACCGTCCCCATGCCCGGACCTCCACAGTCCCCATGCCCGGACCTCCACGTCCCCATGCCCGGACCTCCACAGTCCCCATGCCCGGACCTCCACCGTCCCCATGCCCGGACCTCCACAGTCCCCATGCCCAGACCTCCACCGTCCCCATGTCCAGACCTCCACCGTCCCCATGTCCAGACCTCCACGTCACCCATGTCTGGACCTCCACCGTCCCCATGCCCAGAGCTCCAAAGTCCCCATGCTCAGACTTCCACCACCCCCATGCCCGGTCCAGACACCCGGGGGTGAGGACAACCAGACCTCCACCGTCCCCATGCCCCGACCTCCACCGTCCCCATGCCCGGTCCAGACACCCTGGGGTGACGACAACCAGACCTTCACCGTCCCCATGCCCGGACCACCACCATCCCCCCGTGTGAAGACAACTGGACCTCCACCGTCCCAATGCCTGGTCCAGACACCTGGTGGACGACAACCAGACCTCCACCAAACCATTGTAATTTATTTTTCTTTTTTGCCAACGATTGTGGGCATTATTTTTTTTTTTGTTAGAAGATCTTCTCATAGTAAAAAACCCTTAAAAAATAATTCCTGGATCCAGGTAGTGATCACCCCTAAAATCTAATCACTTGTTCCTTAATAAATTTCATACATATACAAATAAGCAAATGGGGCTTCTCTGGATTGCTGCTTTCACTGTATTCAAATAATGTCAGTTACGTTGATTATTTTTCTGTATTCATCACGTTACCCGTCCATTATCACTCCATGCAGGATGCGCTCTGTCACTGAGCCTTGTGTTTTTGTTTGTTCTGTTACCTTCACTCAGTTCCAAATCCAATTCAATCTATTTTTGTGATGAGGATACTCATTCCAACTATTCCAGCTCCTTCAGGCTCCTCCCCATCCGTACCTTGGCCTCTTCTGGTGATCTATTAAGTCTGATAAAAACAATCTTGCAGTTTTTAGTCCATGTGCTCTGGATTTTTTTTTTATAGTTCTCCTCAAGTAACGTGCTTTTTTTGTTTGCAATATCTGCGCTGATCTTCGTCGATGTTCCATAATATAAACATCTGTGTCTCTGAGCATTCTGCCCTGTTTTAGGGGTGCATCCTTGTGCTTCCTGTTAACGAAGCGCAGTATAACAGCTGGCTTGTCATTGTTGTTTCTTCTGGGTATTGGGTGGCAAGCTTCACCCTGGTTGTAATCCACAGCAATCCCTTCTGACTGCAGAAATGTTGCCATTTTTTGCTTGGGTGAGCTTGTATCCAGCTCACCATCGGATTCCCCAACGCTGCCTGCTGTCACCGTCCTCACATAAGACAATGTTTAATTGATAGTCCAGTGATGAAAGTATCAGCCATTCTGGTGTTCTGTTCGAGGGCCGCAACCCGACTTTCAAGGTAGGCAAAGCATTTTGCATACGGAGCACCTTCCCCTCTTCAACCAGCGCTAAGCTTGTTTGGTTTTCTGCATTCTCACAGGAGAAACTTCCTCCAAGTCCAGTGACTATTTGTTTTTGTCATCAACCTCCTCCGTGGTCAGAATTAGTTTGGGGATTTTTTCAGCCCCATATCGGTCTTCTTTCCTTTATTCTGAAGTACTAAATTCAGGGTTAATTTGAGAAAACTATCATTTGTCTGGGAGAGCGACTTTGCTGTGCGTCTGGTTACTCCATCCAAATTTGAATGTCAAAATCAATTTCCATAGCCACCAAGCAATTTCCAGAACATTTAGTGTCAGTGCAGGCATTGTTATCTGATACTTTACAACAACAAAAAAAAACCATCTATATTAGCTTTAGGAATTAACTACTACTTTACATATTTAAATTTGTTTATTCAACTTACTTGTGCGCTTTGCTCTACAGAGGTCTGCAGCACGGCTGGTTGGGAGGAGGCAGCAGAGATGGGGATGGTTGTTCCAGAGTGGTTTCCCTTTGAGATTATTAAAGTAACACCTCTTTATAAATAACTAGATTACATTAAAACTTTAACGTGTGTCACATTAGTAGTATTAAAAGAGGAAAGCTCACCATCTCAGGTGCAGAGAATGGGTTGAACTCCCTGAGGCTTTCAGTGGCTCCGCTTGTGGCTTGTGTGACTGAAGCATCCTGAAAGAGACATCAAACACTGTGTGCTTTAGAGCACTTCTGTCCAGAAGCACTGGCTTTCCAAATTTCTCAGAGTAAATTAACTATTTATAGACAAGTTGTGCTGTACCTTATACCAGCTGAAGCACAATACAAGTTGTGATAAAGTTAAATGTGCTTATATTTTAGTATCTCAACAAATGCGTATTTAATCACCAAAATTCCAAAGGTTTTAGGTCTGTAAACTTTCCTGTAACGTGTGTTGGGGCTAAATTAAGAATGACCACAGGTTTAGCAGTAAACATACACGGAAGTTGACTTTGGCATCTCAAAGGATCACACGTACACTCAACTCACGGTGCAGAACAGACCGGCGGGGGGCGACACCACAAAGCAGGATGGGAAATATACAAACAACCCGCCCCCAGAGGGCCAACTACAGCAACCGCTAAAATACTTGGCACACCAAAAAAAGAAAACGAAAGAAAAACAAACCGCTAAAAACTTAAGTTAAAAGGAGCCCTATCAATTCAAGATTAGCAGGACAGGCTATAGTGTCTGACGTGAGTAGCCGTTACCGATGATGGCTGAAAACCAGAGCTCACCTGTTCGTGGGTCTGCTCACCTGCGCAGGTGAGGCCAAACACAGCCTAAATTTAGTTTGATGTGTAAAATGAATAAAGCAGTTTATAAATAACCTAAAACTTGTCATACCTCAAATTACCGACGATTCTTAGCTAGGAAACAGAGACCAAACCTAGCAACCAACCAAACAGGTTTTTGTTGAAGCATATCTTATTCAGCCTTCACTTTACACCCAAAGAAGCTGCTAAAAGGCGACTTAAAAAACACAAAACATGCCGTTCTCACCTGGAAAGGGTTAACGTCCACTGGGCTAGCGAACGGGTTGCTGTCAAATCCCGACATGGTGGAGAAAAGTTTATTTTCTGTGAAACAAAAACCACAGTTTCCCTACTCCAGTCTCCCCGGCAGTGGTGGCGGATGGTGTTGCGTGACAGCGGGCCTCTGCGCACGCGTCGTTTGATACGTAGGCAGCGTCACCAGAGGTCGCCCCGAGTCACTTCTAATCAATTAGTCCACCTTTATTTTTAGAAATAATGTAAATTAGTTACAAATGTAACCTCGTGACAGTCTGCCCTGACCGCGCATGTTTGTCTTAAAATGAAAAACAGTCTATGATGGAGGTCTAACTTAAGTTTTTAAAAATGTGTCTTTTCTACAAGATTGTGTGTTGCGTTTAGGAATGGTCGGAAAATTGGCAATTACAAACAGGTCCAACAGGAATATGGGAATCACGTTTGACTGGGCTGCTTTATTACATAACTATTAAACCGCCAAGGCGGATGTCGTGTATTCGGCGGTGTTTTTCTGTCTGTTAGCAAGATAACTCAAAAAGTTATGGACTGATTTTGATTAAAATTATCAGGAAATCATAAATGGAATAAGAAACAAGGGATTAGATCTGGATCACCGCCTGGACCCAGGATTTTTAAAATCCTTTACTATGTGAAAATGAGGATAATTTTGCCTTTAGAGCATCTAACATTCTAGCTAATATTTGAGCATTCTAACTAAAAAATAATGCCCACAATCATTGACAAAAAATAAATGAATACAATAGCTTGGTGGAGGTCTGTGCTTCTAGTTACTTCTTTACTAGTTAAATGTTACTTTAAATAGTAATGAATAAACTGAGCAAAACTCACAAAAACATGTCACAAAGTCTAGTAAAAATATAAGGCATAACATTTGGAAAATACCCATTCAGACATCCTTTGGCCTAAGCATCTCATCTTCTCTTGCACTTGGTTTTGTTTATCCAAACAAGCTCAAACCCATTTTCAGTTAGTTAATGTTTTGCTGTAATGGTTAAATGACACGTAACTATGCACTTTTGTTACAGAAAAGATAAATGCCCTTAGCACTGCAAAAGAGGTCAGATAATTTGACTTAGGTAAATTTCTGTTTTCAAAAGAGGGAAATGCATCCTAAAATATAGGTTTAATTTCTGTACCCTGTCTCGGGGAACTCCAACTCTTGTAGATTCAACAGCCACTCGGGATATAACAAGAGTCTTCACAACTGGCCAGTGACAGAAAAAGTATTTAGGAAATTATACGTCTATCTAACCGAAATACTATCCACAAAGGAGGGAAAACTTAAAACCCAAAAGGCACAAAGGCACCAACCCTTTAACAGTAAACCCACAATTATCAAATACGGTGAAATGCTTTATGACATTTACGACAATGGGCAGAATAAAAGTCATAAGATTTATTCTAATGTTCTTCAAGAGAAGACATCTTGAAATCCTCTTTCTTAAGATAAGACATTTTTTATTAAACTGTTTCCTCTGTGATGACGAATGTAGAATAACAGTAAATGCAAAAATGTGGTGCAAAAAGCATGACAATAGGCATAAGTTGGCAAATTATCCAGTAATGCCAATTATGGCAGTTACACAACAATATTGAATTTGCTAACATTAGCGACTGTAATTTTCCAGTCATAGCAGCAAAACTCCTGTGCACCTATTGCTTATGCACAAAAATTTGTAAGAGAAGTAACATAATCGTTTAATAATAACCAATTTTGCATGGACGAATTATGAATTATTCATTGATGGATCGTTATAACTGACTTGCAATGATATCAGATTCTATATGTTGATCAGCTCATTATTTTGACATACAGTAATGAAAATTAGAGATGCAATTAAAAGTGGTATGGATTCTTTTTAGTTGTTTCACTATAATCGCCTACTATTAAAAGGATTTGATTTGTCCTTTACTTTCATAGTATAACAGAATTTTAGTATGAATGCTAACGATTATCAAGACTGGCTAAAAGCAGGAAAAATGAAGAAATCCACTTGACAACAATAACAATAAAAAAGACTGTAATAATGACAGAAGACAATGATTTTATGCTCTTGCTTGGTTGCTATTGAGCAAACACTTCAGAGACATTAGGGTTGGCTTTGAGAGAGTGGGAGGGTTACAACAGATCTCAAGGATAGAATAGCATAGCATATGTCCGTTATGTTGTACACATGAACTGTACTGTACATTACAACTGTTGTATGACTGTCAAGCAGGAAAATGCAGGAATCTCATATGTGTCCAACATCCTCAAAGAGCTGGGATCCCCTTGGCTGAAATACACACCAGCTGGCTTGGTCCCTTTGATGGCAGAATTTCCCTTGTCAGGGAAAAAAAGAAAAAAAGCAGCACAAACTTAAAACACAAGTGGCTCTCTCTTTCACACACATACAGCCACGCATGGGCGCTTGGGACATGCACACACACAAATGTAGCATCTGTTGCCCATATCCAAACATCTCTGTCAAAGATACTCAAAAAAACAAAAAGACTTCAACTCCCCAGCACTGGCTGGTGTTCCGGCTTTGTACAGTATTTATACCTGTATATTATATGCTATAAAGAATTTCTGTGACATTAAAATTCATTAAATAAGGAAAAATTGTAATAACAGCGCATCCACTGCTTGCACTGATTGTTATAACCTGTAAACTTATAAAGCAGCTAGTTTTAAGTTCATTGTAACATCTATGAAGCCTGATGGCGCCTGGTTTCTTCTCCGTTTACTGTTGTACACTGCTTCAGCTTTTCAGCTCTGTAACATTCCCTGATGTTGAGTGGTCTTCCGCGTATTCCAACATTCCCTTTTCCCCGTCCTCCTGCTCAGTGGATCTCCTCTTGGCACTGAGGAAAGATCTGCCAAGGCACTGTGAGAGCATAGGTGGCAGTTAAGTCCACAGCAGAGGAGCCCTTCCACTGACTGCTGTCCCTCTGCCAAACTTCTCCTCCCCCTTCTAGGGGAGGAAGCACTGTACATGGCATTTGGGACACCTTTTACAAAGACAGGCTAAGCAAGAATGCTTTGATAATTTAAAGGGCTGAGTACATATATGCCCTGGGAGCTGGACAAGGAGTGATTTTGTGTCCCAATGTCCTTCATACCATGAATTCATTACTGCCGTACAATACCAGGTGCTGTGGTATGTCTGGAGGGTCTCTGCTGTGGCCACTGCCATCTCTTGAGTGCCTAGGCATTGAATGTCGGGCTCCTTTCAATTTCTGTTTGCCCTTTACTGGATTGTAGGTGCCGCGGCTGGTAAACAGAGGCCTTTCATCATATGTGCCTTCCTGCTCTGCAGTGGAGCTGCTGTCCAAGGCGTCAGATCGAGAGGCTTGAGATGCATTCAGAGCCTGGGCCTGAGGCTGGGCTGGAGCTGAGCCTGCAGCAGGAGATTTGGAGTGGAAGCGAAACCGCCGGGTGGTGGCAGAGGAGGAGATGGAAGATGGGTGGAAGTGTGATGAGGAGGAATAGGGGGAAACAGTGGAACAAGAGTCTACAGAGTCAAGGCAGTCAGGTTGCCGGTGGTGAGTGTGGCGTCGGGGGCTCTTCCCATCGGATCTGCGAGGCCATGCAGAAGTCAAGATTGTATCCCTCTCTGAAATGAGACGGACAGACATGTCAAATCAAATTTAATAATAATAATAATAATATGATGTTTAAATGTCACAATTTCCTTTAAAAAGAAAGTATAAATTGAACCCTGAGTTTTTATGTGCTCTATAACATACCTGAAAAGTCAGAAATAGTTTCTATAGAGTCCACATTGAGGTTTTCAGAGCTGTCAGCTGTACCAATAGAGGCCTCGGACTCCAAGGTCTCATCATCTGATGCTCGTGGCTCCAGAGTCAGTATCTCAAAAGTCAACTCCTCTCTGTGAAGTGACACATTATCAACATTAGGAAATTAGCTGAAAAATGTGGCCAATAATAACATACACACAAACGCTACTTTTTCAAAATCTGATATTGGTCTTAGATGCTGATAGAACATTTTAAGTACTTCTCTTTCTGTAGATTTTCAATTTGCTCTGCCAACACTCTCTCCTCCTGCTGCATGGCCGCCTGCTGATGCTCAGACACGTCGCTGAACGACTCCGCTCCCTCTTCACTGCCGCTCTCTTCTCTCACAGCATCAGCCACAGGCGGCAGCCGGGGACTGACTGGAGGTGAAGGCGTGTGGTAGCTTAATCGCTGTACATGACCTTTGCCCTGAAAAAACCCCCCCACCAAAGTAAATATGACAAATATACTTGATAAAACACCAGCTCATCATCACGAGAGGAAATGCCATCACATACAACACACCATACCACCTCTAGCAGTCAGTTACTGAACTACAGTAAATACAGCTGCACAGATCAAACACAATAATAGATACACAACAATACATTTACCTTTTTAGCTGTGTTTGGCTGCTTTATGCAGCAAAAGTAACAAGCAAAAAGAGAGTAGAAATATCAGCAACACTACATTTAAAATTCGCACTGATAAGTAGTTGACCTGCTGCTTTTCATAGTCCCTTTTGTTTCCTCTAACAGCAAACATTAACATTATCACATTATGTTCACAATATTGCATTTGTTCGGGGAAAATTCTATGAAGGATTAATAAATACCCAAAAGACGTAGAAGCAATTTTCTGATATCTGTCCAGTTTTTCCAGAGGAAGTCATGACAAAAATAAAATTACATGCCAATTTCCTTGTTTTCCATTCCTTATAAGAACAAGGAAATTGATACGACTTCCCTGTTATTTGCTGAAAATCTGAAAATGGGTTTATTCTTTAAATCTAAACATAGACAATGCTGAAAATGTTTGCTTTGTATGTTCCACACTTCACATAGCATTCGGGAAATCTAATCAGAGGCGACTGCATGAGTGCATAACGTCCTTAATTTCAGCCACAAGTGATGGTTACAGAAAATAGTCCAACAAACAAACAGAAAATTGAAGTGGTGACACATGCTTTGGGAACAGAGGAGATGGATGTTAACATCTGAAGCAGCGAGACCGATCTGAACCACAACAATGGATGAAGGGTTTGTGGATGTGATCCACTGCATTGGTATACATACCATAGTGTGCACTACGCTCATAAATCTAAGAGCTATTAGTACTGGTCTCTGGGTAAAGGAAAAGAACATGTTAGGGAGGACTTGGGGAGGTGGGAAGAAGCTGTTAAAAAAGGAGGAAATGCTGATAGTTAAGAGGGCTAAGTCACGTCTGAGCTTACCATTGATTGTCGAATGTGGGTCAGTCTGCACTTGGCCTTATTCTCAGCAAACTCCAGTGTGCTGATGTCCTTTAGTCGTACTTTGTATTTATTCATCTGTTCACAAATGATAAGTTCTATACACCTAAAGAAGGATAAGAAGAGACAAAACCACTTCAGATTTAGTGAAAGTACTTAATGCCACAGCAAAATGATGAGTTCATACAGCCTTATTTAGAAAAAAACAATATGAGCCTTGTTCTTTCCCTGAGATTTGTTGTTCCTAACAAAAATTATGTGCTCATGTCATTCATTTTATCCATAATTGGTTGGGGGAATCTGTAGCACAGAAACAGAACTGAACAGTATTTTACTGTATTAATACCACGATGTTACGCTCTGGACATTTAGACAAAAACAACTACAGTCTGTCCTGCTAAACTCCACTAAGCATCACCATTTTCTCCTCCCAGTCAAAAATCTGTTCAAATTTGTCCTCCTTTTGCCTGATAATCTTAATAAACCTGATGTAAAAAGTTAGTTTACTGTTCTCACATGAATTGAAATAATTTAGTTGAACATCCTCTCCACTTTCTCTTGGTCACTGAAATGTGCTGCCCACACTTTCCACTCACTTAGGCAAAGGCACTGACTTTTTTCTTTGAAAGACAGGAAGTATATTCTTACGCTGTTGTCTTGCTGATGTCCTGGACGCTCTGCAGTGGATCGATGGTGTCAGGACGCCGGAGGATGCAGGGAGCAAAAACTATAGCCAAAGCGTTAGCTGACATACGGTTTGTCTCCTCTTGCAGTGCAATCCTGACAGAATAAGTTCAATGTTAGAATTTTTAATCAGACAGAAAAAAAATAACAGTTTAATGCATAAATCCTAATTAAAGTTTAAATATGAACTTGTTTTTTAAATCACCTGACAAGATGAAATACGAGGCGTTCCAGAGTGTTTAGGTGAGTTCTGCTGAGCTGGTCGATAACTGAATACACTCCTCTGATGGTCTCCTTTTTATCCTGCAAACCTGAGGTGGCATTCACACAAGACAAATCACCTCTCACTGCTGCAACAAGCTATTATGTTGTGACTAAAAATACTGTGGACAGAACATCCAGTAAGACGCAGCTTAATAATGTGAAAACAACAGTGTTGGATACATGATGATGAGCACTCACCCATGGCACGTATGAACTCTTCATATAGCTCGAATGTCATCAGGGGATTTGGCAGGTCTCTCAGCCACTGCTTTAAAACACTGGCAATGACATGGATGTTATAGTCGTCCAGATTCATGTTGTCTACATCTGCATGGTCACGGGGAGAGTGAAGACAAACCACACAACACTTAGTGATCAGATTTAATCCTTTCTCATTCATGATTAATATCTTTTATAGAAGCCCAAATGACCTGTGTCCAGGCCGAGTTTGAGCTCCTTAATTTTGTTGGTGGAACCAGATTTTCTGTAAATTCCTTCGGTGTAAAGGCCGTGCATCTCAATGTAGTTAATTAGCTTCTCCACCACCAGAGGAACTGTCCTCTCGTCAGTAGTTAGACGAGAAACATCCACTCCGAACTGTCTGGAGGAAAGCTCTGGATCAAACTGCTCACAGACACAAACACAAATACATGGACATGATGCATAAAATATGTTGAAGTTTTCCTTAAACGGAAACATTCTCAGGCCGTTTTATATTGTTTTTCTTTAGAAAAAAAAAGGTCATTCCTAACACTAACAACTGTGCATTAACGCCAAAGTAACGGTACGCAATATGGCCAACTCACCTTCTTACTGCATTTGGTGGTCGTCTTCTGACAGCACTTTCTGTGGCAGGCGTACCGGCATACTGGATAAACACAGCCAGAGAGATCAAACAGGTCATTTCCATTATCAACAGAAAGACAGTGCCGCCTCATTATTCAGCAGAAGTTGTGATAAAAGTAAAATTTGTTTATGGCTTGAGAAACCAAAGTGGTATTAGCTGGCATGAAGAAAACATCCTGTGTGAATAAAGGATAAACTGTGTGGAGAAATCTGTGGAGAGGAGAGACGGAGCCGCAAACCCCATGAGTCCAGTTGAAAACAATCTGATTAGGGCTGAGGACGGAGAGGGGGAGGCAGGCGGGGCTTGATTGCAGAGGCCCTGGCTGGACACGTCTCAGCCACAGACACACAGTGTGTATGTGTGAGTGTGTTTGTGTGTTCAAGTTCACATAAATGTCAGTGTAGAGGACAGAGATGTTTGTGTGTGTTTACGTCACATTTTCTTACAGCTAGTTCATTTATGCACACTTCAATAAACTTCTGATGTTACACAGGTTTTTCCTTTTATGACATGAACATCACAGTACAAGTTTTTGATTTTTTCATTTTTATTCTTGCTAAATAACAAAAACAAATTGTGTTCATTTCAATTGTCAAAAGTGGACCTTTTGTATAAGAATAACTTTCCTGAACAACATCCCTGGCTTTGAAAACAGCAGATCTGTGGGAAACTTTCCTGGTATTTTAAATCGCCATATAGACATTTTGTATAGAGATACTCACATTTGCACACGCAAGCGCGATCCATCATCCAGATGAGAGATGAGCAGTATTCACAGTATGTTGGGATGCTGTACTGGGTGGACTTAAAAATATGGCCGTTGTGCTCCTCCACCTGCAGAGAGCAGCAAAGCACAGGCTTGCTTTAGAAACAGAAGAGAGCCTGAACATATTTCTTTCATTGTTATTTAGGTTTTTTTTAATGTCTTGCAAAGAAGAGGATTGCATTTCATCTGGTACCATCCAGTTTTCAGGTCTGACTTACAATATCTATGTCCTTCTTCCTCTGTTTTTTGCGTTCAGGTTTGGGTAGAGGCTGCAGTAGAAAAAAGACAAATCAGACTTAAGAGGTATGTTTGAAAACATCAACATACAGTAACAACATGCAAACATTTTTTTCAGTGTTGCTACAGAAACTATTACCTTGCTGAGTGTACAGTCCAAAGGTTTGTACTCAGACATGAACTCATCCATGAAAACTTGAAAAGTGTTGACCCACACTTTGACGGGAGATTCCCTCCAGTCCCTCTGCTCCTGCCGCATGGTTTTTTCCAAGATGTGTTCAAACAGAGCGCAAAGGTCTTTGTAACGGATACTCTTACCATCATCCATCTGTAAAGAAAGGCAACAAGAGTCACAGTATGAACCCACACAATATATATATTGAGTAGATGCTTAATATTTAGTCATGAAAACAGAGGTATCAGCCCTTACTGCAAGTGCTGTGAAGTAGGAGTTGAAGATGTTCAAACGGAATTCCTTCAGAGCCTTTTTAAACACTACGTCCACCATAGTGTCTTTCTTACTGTCCTCTGTGTCCAAGTCATTGATCTGAAACAACACCACAGTCATAAGTTTTAAAAGTTCACCTGCAAGCCAATTAATCCCCATTACCCTAATGCATCTAAGGTGTTGGCTGCACCTTCTTCATGAGGAACTCGTTCATGCTCCTGTAGTCATTGGTGGAGGTGAGGATCTGCTGTGCGTCGTTCTGCCACTGAGCCGGTTCCAGGGACACACTGCTGATCTTCACACTCCGCCTTCGCTTCACCTTGGGAGACGGCTCCTTGTTCTCCTTCAAATCTTTGAACCCTCGCTCTAGCAACACATCAGGGCTGCAGGGCGGCGACATGTTTTCCTGACCTGATGTGTGAGAAAATTTCAGCGGCAACTTGATAAGACTGATACAATTTTTTGTGCAGGTAAAGCCACGTTTCTTTCACATGGATATCTCACCTTCTCCCAGCAATGGCCCAGTGTCTCCATATTCTCCATCCAGTGAATCAGACCCGCAGATTAACTTTTCTCTGGATGTCTTCTTATCTCCATACTTGCTTTTCCCCCAGAAACGCATCTTACGAACCCTGGTTGATAAACATAAAAAAACACATAAGTTTAACTTAATTACATTAAATAAATAAAAAACGCTCATTAACATCTTAAAGTAACAAACCTTCCATCCTGTGCATTCTTCCGCAGTGAGTCCACTTTCCCCAGATCTCCTGATGACATGGCTTTGTGCATCTTCAGTTCTTCAGAGCTTGCAGGCTGAAACAAGATTTCAGATAAGAGTTCTGCAAAAGGGAAGAAAATATCTTGCCCTTTCATGTAGTCAAGCATGCTATGATCTCGGAACAAGTTTAAGCCAGCAGATGGCACCATCACATCATCGGTGCGACACATTTTACATCCACCAGAATGTCTTGTGAGTATATCTAAAAGAATGAACTATTTGCAGCATTTATAATATAACAAAGCAGTGGTAACACCACAGAAAGATAACATAGACACACATAACAGATCAGGTTTTAGAAGAAAAAGATGGGAGGATTTTGTTAGGAAAAGAAAAACTTCAAAGTTGTAGTGAGTTGCGCTATCGGCCAAACGAGGAAAAGGAGCAAAGTGCATGCAAGTATTGCTAATTAACCTGGAAGAAACCACAAATAAACCACAGCTGTAAAAGAAAAAGAAGCCAAAAAATGTTAGAAACACAACTATGTTAAAGGTTTTAATATTTTCCAGGGAAAATAAATTTAAAATATTGTCAAGTTTAATCAAAAGTACACTAGAGAGATTGACTTCAAAGGGCTTAAATCCATGCTTTGTGAAAAGTCGATATTTTTAAACATTAAAACAATTGAAAGAAAAGCTTTGTGTTTTTATTACACAAAACTACTTAAGCGGATCTTTCAAATGGGATTTGAAATTAAATCAAATAGAATTTGAAATATCTGCTTTGAAGTGTCTTCCACTCTCTGGAAAAGTAACTACTTTATTAGAAAAGATAAATTTGTGGAAGCTTAGATTATTTGAGTCAGAGGCGAGATGCAGACCTATGCTGTCTCTGCTGAGTGGGTTAGAAATGTCAGAGAAGGCACACTTTAACAAAGCAGAGTGAGACACTGGTGGCTCCGATGGCGCCCGTTACCATGTCTGAGTCACTGAAACAAGACTCCGTTAAGCCTGCCTCCGTAGAGTTCTGTTTGGAGAGGGGTAGAGTGTAATGACGGGGGCTGAGGAGGCTGTCGGCGTCATAGTCATCCTCGTCTGAATCACCCTCAACAGAGAGGACGGGGCCACGGGTGAGGAAGTCGGAGCGGGTCCGTGCCATTCTGGCTTTCTTTTTATGGCCCGCTCTGCCAACCTGGATTCAGCAGAGGCGACAACAGCATGTTTAAAAAAAGTTAAAACTACTGATGCTTCGGTGCTTTCTGAGCCTCGTGTCAGTCAGTTGTGATGCTTTAGTGCAAGATTAAAAATGATCCTGTCAAAATTTATTCATTCACGACACAAAACCTGCAAAACACATGCCAAATGAAAGGGGGCTTAGTAAAATAATAATAAAAAAAAGAGGTAGCTTACATCTCGGGCTTTTGTTTCTTTCAAAGGTTTTGAGGCTGCTGTGGGTCCTTCTGTGGGAATGGCTGCAGGTGCTTCTTTAGTGAGGGCATCACTGTTAAAACTAAGGGACAAAACGGAAATCATAGGTACAAAATCTTTTATCATTCATTTGTTGTGGCCCTAATAAGCCGAAACAAAGCAATTGTGTTAAAGTAAATTCATCCATTCATTTTTTGGGGGAGAAATTGAGATGTGCTAAAAAATCTGTGTTTTGGGAAACAATTGCAACAGTACTTTAGTCATAGTACGACTGACGGGGTGTCATAATTTGATAATTTGTATAATTTGCTGCACCAAAAACATGCAGTTAAAAGCAGATAAAAATGAAAATGTAATTTACTGACTACTTACGTCCTAAAGGCCACTCTGTCCTTTGGAGAGAAGAAGATGTTGCCTGGCTTATCGCTCATACTGACTGTGGATCCTGCGTGACTTGGTGGCTGCTTGGTTGCTGTTCTTATTCTGGTTCCTCCTCCATCCCTGGACTCTAGTGTGAGTTTGGGTGCCCAGCCCTCAGCAGCAGGCCTGCTGTCCTTACGCCTTACTGTGGGAGCAGAGGAAGGTGGAGGGGGAAGCTGGGGGTAGCTTTCCTGACTATGATTATGTCCAGCTGGAGGAGATGAGTCTGACTGCGTCCTTCCATGTGGTGGTGGCCGTGGTGTTGTTTCGATCACCAGGGATCCGGGTCTACGGGGTTTGCTGAAGGCTGATGTTTCAGCAAAATCATGCCCATCATGTCTGCTCTGCTGTATCCTGTGAAAAGTTTCTCCTCTTTGCTTCTCAAACATGTCTTTCTCGCACTGAGTGAAGAAAAGGCGCTGTCGCTCCAGCGCTTCTTTCTGTTGACGTATCTGCTCCATCATCTCCTTCTCGTTCTGCTGCTGTTGATTACGCTGGCGCACCTCTTTCTCCTTATTGAGGCGCACCAGCTTCTCTATGATGGCCTGGTCAGCCTGAGGAGCAGAAACTTGAGGCACAGGAGCTGGTTTCTGTAATGAAGGTGTCGTCAGGGCTGCAGAGTCTTGAACATCTAAAGGAGGACGGACTAGGCCACTTAGCTCCTCACTTAGCGGTGTTTCTTTCTGCATACTGATAACCACCACCACCGGTCGCCGTGCTGACTCTCGTCTCTCTTTAAGAAGTTTGGTGATGGAAGTGGTGGTTGTAGAAGCCTCCTCGTTTCTCTGCGGTTCTTCAGCAGGATGATGGGAGATTACTATACTGCCTTCACGAGCAGGGACATAAAAAGTTGGGAGGTAGTTTTTGGGCGGATGTGAGGGGGCCGAAGGGACTAAAAGGTCCATATGGGTTGGGCTCTGGCACCTTTGTTGGGCATCAACACCAGCTGGTTTCGGACTTGTTGAAACAACTTTCACGTTAGGTTCTGAAGCAACAGGAGAGAGAAGAGAGCAGGTGTCCTCACTCTCTATCACTTCCTCTGTAGCCTTGGGGGGCTCATCATCAACAATGAGGAGCTCGAAGCTGCCTTTGGAGCTTTGGCTGTCAGGTGTCCCTTGCGGTGAGCAAAGAGGTGGACTTGCTGGCGGGCCCAGCTCTACAGACCAGCGCTGCTCCTCAGAGGGAGACGAAGCTCCACCGCTGATTGCCCGGACCTTGAGGAGCTCCAGGCTGAACTTTGCCTGCTCCAGCTCTCTCATCCGCCGGCTTTCCCTCTTGGCCCGAGTGGTTTTCTGGCTTGGCTCATCAAGAGTTCTAGCCCTCTCTCTCACCATCACAGTGGATGTTGGGACTGAGGATGACACCTCAGTTTCCACAATGGAGGATCGCTCTTTAGTCCTTGCTAGTTCTTCTTCTCCTTCGTCCTTTACTGCCCCCCTATGGCTGCTGAGCAAGTGGAGGCTCCTTTCTCGTCGCTCATAGGAACAATCCTCCCAAGTGCTGAGGTCCAGCCCCATGATTCTGTCCGGTTCCTCCTCCTCTCCAGGTAAATGGCTCACCTGGCCATTCTGGAACTGAAGCATCTTCTCCTGCTGATCCTTCTTCTCCTTCAGTCTTTGTTCTCTCAGTGTTTTGAAGCTGAAAATCAAAATGGCACAGACGTAACAAAACGTTTTCTTTATCTTGTATGATGGTACTTTTCACAAAGCTAAAGTTATCAGTGACTAATTTAAAATCTAAAAAAATAACCACAGTTTGAAATGGCCAAAGTCTTGCTCTCTGCAGCTCAGCTGAGTGTAGAGCTGCTTGCACACCGAATAAAGCCCGTATACACTGCTGGAGTTGTGTGCAAAGATTAATCTGCTTTCTCACAAGCTTTAGTAAAATCACTCAGTCATGCAACTCTAAAAAGGGGCTATTTTTAGTAACATGAGCCTTTGTAAAAATGGCACAATATGTGTTTCTGTTGCTTAACCTACATTCTATATAATTAAACATTTAACAGTATACCTTACCTTTCCCTGGACAGGAAACCTCTGCTAACTGCCTGAAGCTGTACCACAGTGCCATGCAGATGCAAATAGGCCTCTCTGGCTTGATGACAGCGCCAGGCTGTCTGAATAACCAGAGCTGCTGAGCAGCGTCGATTCAGCCAGATCCTCCATGCCCTCTGCAGCACCAGAGCAGCCTGCCTCCAGAGCCTGAACTTCTGACGCTCTCTGTAACCTCTCCAGTGTGACTGCAGACACAGAGCTGCCCCTTCCTGGACACTGGGGTCATAATCATCCTCCTCTGCCATGGACCGGTAGGAACGCCACCATTTCTGCAAGGAGATTAAGTTAATAACACATCATGTTCACAATACTATAATAATTTACTGACCAAAGGGAGATACATGAGTAGAGTTAAATAATGAATAGTTTTGACAATCAAACTCCCCCACTGGTTAATTTATATTAACAATAACTTTTTTTTTTTTTTTATATATCTAAATATGCAAAATATATACTATATAGTAAAGTGGGAACAAATTTATAACATCATAAATTGTATTTTGTGCATCTTTTTATTATTGCTCCATTAATTAGAACAGTCAAACACTGTCACCAGTAACTTATTTTTCCTTTAGTTTTTTTTTAAAGCTAAATCAATAAGATCACCACTCTGATGATGGGTAAATATTTTATTGTATTTATCCATTTCATAATTCATTGCTTTTTGGTCATTCTTCACATCTAAGTGGATTTTTGTTCCCAGTAGAAAGCATTAATGGGAGCTTGTGATTTGATCTCAGCAAAACCTGATATCCACAAATTAAAAAAAATATTTTAATATTTCATATTTGTAAAATTTAAAGGAATAATATAAGTATAGAACTGAGAGATGAGAGCATAGATCCACTAGTAGGGGCGGTGTGCAGAAATATTTTCTTGGCACACTGGGCCCCTGAGTACCAACCAAGCAGCACCACAGCCTACCTGAGTATTGTCACTGACCATGGCCAACCCTTTATGACTACAGTAAATCCATTTTCAGGATAATGCTTCATGTCACGAAGCTCAAATCATCTCAATCTGCTTTCTTGAACTTGACAATGAGTTCACTGTACTCCAATGACCTCCACAGTCACCAGATTTCAATCTAACAGAGCAGCTTTGGGATGTGGTGGAACAGGAGATTCTCATCATGGATGCCCAGTTAACAAATCTGCAGCAACTGTGTGATGCTAAAATGTCAATATGGAGCGAAATCTCTGAGAAATGTTTTTAACACCTTGTTGAACGTATGCCATGAAGAATTAAAGCAGTTCTGAAGGCAAAGGGGTATAACCTGGTATTTGCAAGGTGTACCTAATAAAGTGATCAGTACAATGCAAGCAAAATAATAGAAAACATTTGATGCATGAAACTGTGTTTCATCATGATTTACATCACACAGAACTAGTTACCAACATGGAAGAAAAAACCTGAAACCTGAAGCTATTAGACTTTAATTAGAATCTCTAAACCTAAACATAATATTTAAGTCTGCTCAGGGATATCACAACTATAATATGATCAACAGTGTGATTTAATGGCTCTGTAAGGTGATAATCAACGCTTAAATATGAAAACAACTAAAGTGGGATTTTCAAATCTAAGCTATCAATTAGAAGGAAAAGTGGTGATGATGTAAAGCGCTGTTCTGTACCTGGATGCAGGCCACTGCCTCTCTCATCCTGACAAACTGCTTCCTCTCCAGACGGGCTCTGAATCGCTGCTGCAGCATGACGATGAGTCTGAGGACTTCCCTGTGGAGTTCGGCCTGCAGCCGCTGGCGCTCGGCCTCCCGCAAAAACACCTGAGGGGAGGGACAGCGATGTATTCAGCACAGGGCAGCACACTTTGTGAGAACAAGGCTGCTAACAAAGATATATATATATACACACACATACACAAATTCTATAAAAACAGCTCAACCACAGGCACATACACAAAGCTGAGAAATCTCTGGCCGGATACACGGTCACAAGAATGTCAGGTATGATCCTCTAATTATATAGACACACATCCCAGAAGCCTGGACCCCTCTATCATGCCCCATTCATTCACACACCAAACATGGAACACTGTATACATTACATCCTTCTCCACAGGGAGGATGCTTTCAGGTAAACTTGGGCTATTTATTTATAGCTTGTAGCATGTAACAGTTAAAAAAAAGTTTCATGTGCAAGTTTTGGTAACAGCAGCATTATCACCCTGTACATCATCTTTTCTCACCAAATAATGAGGTAGCAGAAGATTCCCCTACCCATTTTATGTTCTTGCTGCCTAATAATTTTTACTCAACTAGTTGTAGAATATTTCCCCCCACAAGATATAAGTTACAATTCAGTAAAAATGCATTAAATTAAATTTAAAATCATTACATGCTGATTAATACCTTTGTTTTCCCAACTTGATAGCCTTCTGGTTGCAGGTTTAGCTGATCCAGACACTCCTGGATACCCTCTCTGGTGGGGCTGGTGCCCTCTGGCAACACCACACTGAAGTGATGGATAAAATCCTTTCAAGAGAATCGGAGAAAAGCGTTTATTATGCAGCCAGCTCTGTTCTATCAGGTTTCTGTCCAGTAATGTGTTTCACAAAAATTTGGAATCAACAAATCTGCTGAAATCACGTGTTTATCCAACAATTACTCTAGTACAAATATCAGCTGTAAATTTTGATCAGCAGCAGAAACTGAGACAAATGCCTTCAGCATCCTTTTAGCAGAGTTTTAGTGAACAAGCGATCAACTAACATGTGGTTTCAGGTAAAAGTCCATATTTGCAGGGGTTTAAACATCATGGAATAAATATGCTGAACTCTCACTCTTCAAACTGAGGCTCATTGTCTGAATTCAATACAATCTGCTCCCTGGGCTGTAGGGGGTGGACAGGCAAACAGATGCTGTGTTTATACAATTACAAGCATGGGGAGCGTTTCAGAGACCCAAGGACAATGAAGGGGCTCTGTTCAGACCGGGTGAGTCCTCCAAAGTGATACCATCCTCAAAACATTTCTCATTATTGCGGACTGCAGAGCTTAATATGTTGTGAGGAATTTCTGGTAAATGACAATTTGTTGCTAAAATTATCTAAGTGAGATCATTCAAACACAGATTTATGAGTTTGGCTTTTCATCTAAAAGTGCATGAACATAAAACAGAAATGTCCTTATTTTGACAACTTTTCCAGAAAGTTTCAAATGAAACACACACAATTATTTAAAAAATCATTTAAGGTACTGTGCAGCATGACCTTCGGTAACAATTTCTGGCATTTGGGATTTAAGGAACCAGCTGAAGGTTTAAAAACAAAATGTTTTTACATTCTTGTTACAAAGTTCCAGCTGTGAAACAGTCCTTGTCGAAATTTGTGTTTCGTAATGCATCAAATATTTAAAGTGGGTCTGGACTGCAGGCAGACCAGTTGCACTCCAGAGACATGCTGTTGTAAAATGTGGAGAAATGTAATTTGGCATTCCCTTGTCAAAATAAGCAAGACCTTCCCTAAGTATAGATGCTGTCTGGACGGCAAAACCTGCGTATATAACTCAGGATTATTGGTGCCTTCACAACTGTGCGAGTTGCCTTTGTTATGTGCAAGATTAATATAGGTTTTGTGTTTAAAAACCTTCTAAAAGAAAAGAATAAACCATCAGAAATCAAATTAAGTTGTGTATCTAGTTTTTGTAAAAAAAAAATTTTTAACTTTGCCTATTAAACAAATAATTAAAATAAATATCTTTTAAAAAAAAAAATTTAAAAAAAAAAGTCTCACAAACCACAAAGTCTGGGTACCAACAGCTAAATCTTGAGAAATTTACTGCAATTTACTGTATTATTCTTTGATATTTAGAGTTTTATTACTATTATTGTACATAGACAATTATTTTTGTGCAGCACTTTGCTCAACTTTGTCATTTTAAAAGTGCTTTATAAATAAAAATGACTTAATAGAACAATACATAACCTTTGACCTTACAACTCCATGCTTCGGACTCGTTGAAACTCGGGTTAAAACTTCATCATGGTGCAGATTAAGGGTCAATCTTCAAAGGTGCGTAAGATTAAGCGAAACACACCTTAAATGTGCTTCAGTATGCTAGTAACTACTAATGAATGATTAAAAGATAAATAGATGATATATCTTTAAAACGATGGTTTCTTAATATTTTCCACTGCAGTCCAGGTAAAAACTGATGACACTTTCCCAGCGTAAACTAGACACGTTATGGACAGAGTCTGGTTCTTTCATCCTAAGTTATATGATGATCTACTTATTTGCTTTCAGCACCATAAGTGAAATACCGTTATCCTACACTGTTTCTGATAGGGGGTGATGAGACTTAGCAAATATCTCAGACTTCTGGGAAATAAAACCAAAAGTAGATGCAACTTTGATTTTTATAGAAAACACAACTATTATCTAGTAAACAGACTCCCTAACAAACCAGTAAAATTATCTAATCATAGTCTAAAACATCAGTAGGACATGACTGGCACCGATGAACACTAAAAACCACAAACTGGAAACTAACCAAAGAAGAAACCGGAGCAGGGAGTGAGCCACTCCAAAAAACTGTCCAATTGCTAACTTCCAATCTTGAACGCAATATGCTTTATTAGTCACACAGCTGACATCATTCTTGCGAGAGCCGCTTTGGTTAAAGATGGCTGTCGCCTCCCACCCCCACTAATTCCCTCCTGACGCAGCACACAATGAAACCCTAATCTGAGCAACATCAATAAAGGTTTCCTGGAGTTGAATTCACTGCTGGTACCTAAACCTTTGGAAACTTTAATGTTGTTTAGGTTTTGTGTTGGCCTGCACACGCCTGCCCAGAGGAGACAGAAACGTCTCTGACCAAGCAGCTTATTGAGTGTGTGCTTTCTGGAAAATATGATTAGATAAAGTTAAGTCTTAGGAAACAAACACAGTAAAAAATGAAATTTCACCAATTACTGTCATTGGATATTATATTCAGACCCAGAAACCTGTGTCTGAATTATCATCATTACGCTATGAACTCTCTTCAGCCAGGTAAAGTCAGTCCATTGTTGACTCGTCTTTTCTCTCGCTCTTCCTCCGACAATGTCCTTGTGTTTCTTTTCTGAATCAACCACGCTGCACGCTCAAAATAATGTGCAATCACAACAAGTCAGAAGCTTGCCGTGTTTCAAGGTCAGAAAATTGTGAAGTAATCCTTTAATATTATATAGCATATATTTTACACATTAAATTTTCTTTAGATTCTATTAAGTCCATGTTCACAGCAACAACAAAAAATACATGTACTAAGGTAACAGCCATCTGTGAATACATTTTTTTTTTTTTAATCAAGTGACCATCCGGAAAAACAGGTCTATTACTGAAGTGACCAATTTTTTAATGAACTACTTTGCACATATTGGTTTTGCATTGTTTCACTGTTACTTTGCTGCATTGTTAATTTGTGGTATGATAACCTCAATTTTCTTCCAGGATAAATTATTCATCCATCTATTTCAACATTTTGTACTTAAAGATGTAGTGCGAGAAAAATGCAACTTTTAAACCGGTTCACTTTTATGTTAAAGATCTGACATCGACACAGAGAACAGAGGAGGATGAGGAGGAGGCCCTTTAAACATATCACTTCAATTTTATATTCTTCACACCCTCATGCTCTCATTGGCGGGTTTCCATACACCCTCTGCTCAAAGACTGCAAACCAAACACATCCTGTACACAGCAGGATAAAGAGAAACATAAGCAGAAGAGATGTTTCTGCAGACAAATACACAAAGGGATGATTGTATAAGTCTATTTTTTTCCTTTTTAAAATGAATATCTAGCATAGTTCATATGAAAATACATCTAGAACATAGAAGAAAATGCTTTGAGTGCCTACAAGTTGTAAAGATGTGTTTACCTTGAAGCTGTACTTAATGTTGTAACCTGACTGCCGGATTCGCACCGTTTCCAGCATACCTGTGTAACGCAGCTGCCTAAGCACCAGGTTATCATTAAACCGCAAGGGCAGCTGAAAATAAGCCAGAGAGAGATAATTGAGGAGAGAATTAGAAAAGAAGTGAAAGAAGCAGAGGTCAGACAGAGAGAGAGAAGAGGGGGAAATGATAAACAGCTTTAAAAAATGCTCCAACTTCAAAGGAAATGAAAAAATGCTTTGGAAACTAAACCAGAGCAGTCGAAGTGCCCGCGGTCTGGAGTGAACATACTGTACCTTGTCGGCGTTAGAACGGATGCATTTAACAAAATAAGGCTCAGACTGACCCAGAGTCTCCATTAGCTTATTGAGAGAGGCCTAAAGGATGAGACACAAAAACAAGTCGTCAAACTTCCCAGCAAACAACAGGTTGCAACACACTTCAAGGCTGTTTGACAGGCTGCCCCATCTGCATCTAACAGTTGCAGAAGCTTTAGCATGACTCCCGACGTTTCTACGTAAGCATGCAGATCTGTCAGAGGAAGAAGAAAAAACACATTTTCATGTAGAGTTATTTTGTGTGGAAAAACATGAACACGTGTGTCAGCATGTGTGTGATAATTTAGTGGCAGGAGGAATTCGGTCTTCTCCCCCCTCCATGGGAGATTAAAGCAATCAGTCCAAGACAGGATGTGGAAAGTGAAGTCATCCACACACATGGACCTGGGCTGGCTGGCTGGCTGGCTGCCTGCCAGAGGGGCCTCCAACAGCCACAGCAGACTGCTAACTTTCAAAGAAATCAGAGGGGAAATATATGTTGTTTTCTTATTGCTGAGAGTTGTTCTGAAATTTCTTGTGTGTTATAGGCTGTCAGTTATTTCATGACTTATGATCAAGGTCTTTTCAAAGAAGAAAAAAAAAAACAGAATACAAATATTGAAAAGTGTATCTTTATGATTTCATGAATTTAAACAGTTATTTTTTTAAACTTAATGTCCTTAAAAAAAAAAGTCCAATAAATTAACTTAATTTCCCCTAAAAAAAATAATTTGTTCACCGTTTCATCTCGTCATCTGTAGAGAGGAGTGTCGAAAGGGTGAGTCAGTGAATGAGTAACGGCTATTTTACAATTTTCTCACCGAATCAAATTTTTTTTTTTTATTATTATTACCACCAGACATGGTGTCATACTTCGGTAACTTCTGGGAGGGTCATTACAACATAATGGACACGTCACACACATAGGACATAACCAGGTTTTAGACAGTGGGCAGGCACAGAAAGGGGGCAACATTTCCTATCAGGGCTACGTGTGTGTAAAGGACACCTGCTTATTTTAATATGAACAGCTGGAGGGGGATTCCTCGATCCAGCTCAAGCCGCATATAGTGTTATTTTTTGCTATGAGCGTACTGAGTGCCCGGTGAATGTGTGTATGACCTGGAACTGTGCACTGATACTGGGTGGTTTCTTCTTCTTGTGGAGGTGAAGCAGCGACTTGGTGATGCGGTCGTGAAGTGTCAGTTTGCTGAGGTACTTTAGTGACTTGACATTCAGTAAATGCTGCAGAAATAAAGTTAAAGTCAGTGGATAAAGAAACTTTACATTTAAATCTATATGTAAGAAACCCAATACAGTACCTTTGGAAGAACTGGCTTAGATTTGTAGTTTTTGTTCCTCCTGTGTTTAAAAAACAAAACAAAAAATAAACAGGTAAGAAGGTACTTTTCTTTATACTGTTAGGTGGCATTCAATCAATTCCTGAAATTCTCCCAAAGAGGGTCATGTCTCTGACATAGAGTGGGACTTTATTCTTCCCTCTGGAGAGGAAATTCTTGTTCTCTTGCTCCCTCTGTGGGGAGGTCAGAGGTCAGGGTCAGGAACAGAACAGCACTGACTGAGCTGGTAGGAATGTTGTGATCACTGAAGGAGCTTTTAGCAGAACAGATGTTTAAACTCAGTCAGGTTTACAGATGTCTCTTGGTTCTTTATTTAGCCGAGATACAATTTCAGATTACATATTATGTGTATGGTTTATGACCATATCATACTGAAAATAGGAGATGTTCTGAGGACAAATGCTTCAGTAAAGGAAACGCTGGATCACCAGAACCAGTTCAAGGTGTTATGGTAAATGTTGATGTGTCTTGTTACATGAGGATGTCGTGTGCTCTCTCCAGGAGTTTGCTGCTAGCAGAGTTGACAAAGATACCATCCTCCTCTGCAATGGAGCTGCTGGACGACAAGTGACTGTGTCCACCAACACGCCCATTCCAGCCGAGGCCCGGAGAACTCCTTTACACAAAACACACCAAGAGAAATTAAAATAATTTTTTACTTACAATTTTCTCAATGTACTTCAGCATGTAGTCCTTCACTATTTCTTTTTACATAAAGAACAATAATAAACAATGATTTAGAGCAGGGGTGCCCAAGTCCAGTCCTCATAATCTACTATCCTGCAACTTTTAGATGCAACCCCTCCCCAACACACCTAAATCAAAAGAATGGCTCGTTACCAGGCGGCTGCAGAGCTGAATGACATGTGGACGAGGGAATTGATCCATTTGATTTAGGCACGTTGGAGAAGGGTTGCAGCTAAAAGTTCCAGGATAGTAAATCCCGAGGACTGAACTTGGGCACCCCTGATTTAGAAAGAACAGTGCCGAACCCAGAATGCAAATAACTAAAGTAACACTTATTGTGTTGATCCATCCATTATCCATACCGCTTTGTCCATTAAGGGTCGTGAAGAAGCTGGGCCTAACCCAGCATTTAGCAGGTGAGAGGCAGGGTACACCCTGGACAG
Organism: Rhadinocentrus ornatus; assembly: GCA_037177495.1. Classification (NCBI taxonomy): domain Eukaryota; kingdom Metazoa; phylum Chordata; class Actinopteri; order Atheriniformes; family Melanotaeniidae; genus Rhadinocentrus; species Rhadinocentrus ornatus. The sequence continues at coordinate 9,159,296 of JBAMHW010000001.1, forward strand.
GTCACTAGTTCATCACAGGTAATAATAATAGATAAATTAAATAAATACAGCGCTTTGTTCCTCTATTTTAATAAATATTTACCAATTTATTGGCCATTATTCTTTCATAATGTGCCACCAAAGAAAAGCTCCAGAGAACCAAAAGAAGGTTGAAAAACAGAAATAAAAACCAACCTGCATTAATGTAGAACAAGGATATATTTTGCACTGATGTAAACTACAAAACAAAGAGCGCATAGACCACGGTTGACACGTCAGTTTTCCACAGTTGGCTCTCTGGAAAACAGATTACTTATCGTTTTGACATCAGCTGCAGAGATACAATCATATAAGTGGTTTGCAAAGCTCCTCTTTGCTCAGATCTGTTTTCCAACACCTTCCCTCAGCTCTGAAACCATGTTCCCCACCACCACCATCATCATTATCCTACTTAAAAGGCAAAGTTCCGTTGGAAGGTGTTGGCACAACTAAATATTTGACTGGTGAACCAAAAATATTGTCACTTGGAAGCTGCTTCAAGAGATAAAAAGAATTTGATGAAGCTTTGATACTTAAAGCCACAGATTTGCTAGAACTAATGCATTTAAAATTTTATATATATGTTTTGGCATAAATAGTTGTGTTTTAAAGTTTTTCAACTTTAATAAGTATTTTTAGGATTACATAATAGTACCCAGCCCACTCTGGATTCCTCTGTAATATAACTGACACCCTCTAATTGCATTATGCGTGTTCCAACAGTCTGAAGCATAATATTCTGTGTAACAACTTGTGACTCTGGGTAAAATTCAAAGCTGTTTTATGGGGTAATTTTTTTCCTTTTGACGTTGGTGCATGGGTTTGACCTGCTGTATGTATAATTTTATATTGCATTCCATAGCCTAGTATGTTTGTGTTTCAAAAAGGAATGTGTTTCCCAAGAGGAATATCACCAGAAGGGGCAGTGGTTTCCAAAACAGAAGAGAATGAAATTCGTGTCATGCAGAATTCATTTAATGAAGGGTTTAAAACCTCAAGCCTCAAGGTGAAACCCAGCCACCTGCCCAGAACACAAACAAAAGCATGAGCGGTCAGGTTGTGGTTTAAACTAACCTTTTGTTTTTTTCTCCTCTTTTAGCATAGGACAAGAGGAAGAAGGAAAAAGACTCAAATAAAAGGAAAAAACAAAACAAAAAAACAACAACACTGTCCAGATTATAAAGAAAAGAGTAAAGTTGTGGCTGAAGCAGTTTCATTGTGGGCTCAGCTGCTGGGATCTACTAGAGAAGTTTATTTTGTTTTCACTGTTTTCCTTTGTAGATTTACAAGGATTCCTCTAGAAGAGTTACAGACCACACGCACTTTAACACAGTCTACGGCAGTAACGTGTGTTTGGTAACTCATACTGTGTTATTAGGGGGGGATAATTTCTAGAAAGAAAATGAGCTGGGACACCAGACTGTGGAGGTGTTTTTAATTTTTCAAGCCTAACATGCACTTCATTAACCTGTTGTTTAAAAAGTGACTTATCACACAGGTGATTGTAGGTAATGCCCAGACCATTACACGGCTGACATAATAAGCAGCTTTTAGTCTGTTTTCTTAAGAATGAAATATCTCGACAAGTGCTGAACAGACAGCAGAGAAATGTTCTGCAAACATTCAGAGTCCCCAGAGGATGAATCCTGCTGGCTTTTCAAGCTCCCTGACTCTTCATCTTGCTCACTTTTTAATTTTCCCAAACCTGTAGTGCAAGTAAAACTAATGACACACTCACAAGCCTCAGCAGGACTTTGGGCTTTAGTGTTAAAAAGCAAATTAGAGAATTAGTGCAATGGTGTTTGCTTTGAGCTTAAAACATTGTCCCATTTTCAGAGTTTCATTGAGAAAATACAGATTTAAATAATTTTTATGACTTAACATATGTAACAAGACAAGAAAAAATACATGTAAACAAACAAACAAACAAAAAAAAATGGCGGTATCTCTGCTCCAGAAAAATGCAAATGTGTCCCACTATCTTTGTCACATTTAGTTAGAGTACAGATGCATGTGATTTACCCTCAGCTTGCATTGCACAACATGATAAATGACTGCAGAGGATTCACAAACTTACAGTAAGTATAAATAAAAATTTGGGGATTTATACACATTTTTACATTTAAATCAAATTCTCATGAAATCTTGAGACAAGTGTTTAAGAGTTTACTGTCTATGCCCAAATCAAACAATACATTTAAATGTCAAAATATCGAGTACAGCACAAATCTTCTATTTGCATCTGGCGTACCATATAAAGAAGAATTTCTCCCCAGTTGATCATCAATCTCAGTAAATGGTGATGGTACAATATGCCTTTTGTAGTGACTGTTTATCTCCATAGTCTCTCTGAGACTCCCATAAAGCACTGCACTGTCTGTGGCTCTATCCAGCTGACAAGCACCCAGCAGGAACTGAATATTTCTCTCTCCCAAGGCACTCTTCTCTAGTGCATAGCTCTGATTTTACATCACGGAGGAAGCAGCTGGACAGGGTTTAGACTTTGACGAGTGTGTGGAGAGTGAGATGGAACGAGGGCAGAAGTGGAACGTTGCATTAAGGAAGATTTTAACAGCTATGCCGTGAGTTCTTGTCTGTGCAGCAAAAGCTGTCCTGAAAGAGCCTTTCTGTGTTGTCAGTCATGGTCATTACCTGCTAACTTCACAGCACACAGCTAATTAGTGGAAGTGGTGGACCATGATCACGGTGGGGTAACATAAGAGCAATGTTTGGGGTCACAGCACTGTCAGAGTTTTTTTGTTTTTCTTTTCCTCCAATGCAGGTCATGTCTGTTTCAATGCCCAGATGTCAACATAGCTGGATGCAGAGTATCTGCTACAAGGGTAGGAAGGGGTTGGTTGAGAATTATTAGCTCTTAAAAAATAAATAAATAAAAAGATGCTTAAATGATTAAAGAGAACAAGTAAACAGAAAACCACAGAAGCTTTTTGAATGAAGATTTTCCACTTGCCTAAAACTCACTTTTTGTTGTGGTTGTTGTGATACACTGCATATGATGTGCAAACAGTTTCTTTTTTTTTTGCTTTATCTCAATTGATTGTGACGTGTTGTCACCATGTCACCACCACCTCAGCAGCAGTTACTGCATCGTATTTAAGTGACCACACAAGGTTTTAGGAGAGCAACACTGAATAAAGGACAGCACACACACTTACCGTGGAGATTTCTCGATGATGGTGTTGCTTCCCTGAATGTCTGACAGAGGCGTTCGCGGACTCTTCCTGGTCATACCTGATCATTAACAAACAGGTTGGCGTCATGTCAAAGAACACCAAAACACAGATTCTCACGCACAGATCACCAAACAAGACACTTGCAAGCAAACAACCATGAAACCTTATTCCAGACAAAAACACATTTTAACACCATGTTATTATTGCAGTGAGTGTTATCTGCCTTTTTATTAGAAATAGAAAGTACTGTCGATGATTTTAATTCAAAACAGAGTTGTGAGGTTAACAGCACGGTGCTTCTGTAAGTGCTGAAATATGAAAGATGATACTGAAGAATTTGTCTGAGCTGTATGGTAACTAATGCTGATTAGTTATTTCAAGTACTAATATTCAAATCTCATTTTGCTGCACAGTGGCTTATCTAAGGAAGGTTAAGTTGAGTGTTACATTACTATGGAGTGCCGGCTGGGTTTCAGCCATGAGAAGCCTGTAATAATAAATTCATACACCAGCATTCCCTCTGAACCTGCAGCCAATCAGTCAGAGTGCTGCGAAATCACAAATCTACGGTGTGTTAGCCTACTCAGAAAGCAAACTGCAGCTTAACAGTGTACCGTTTTCAGTTTCATCATCACTTTGTACATTTTCACTCTCATCTGGAGCTGCAAGGTGGCACAAAACATAAAGACAAACACATTTTTAGTTTGATGATGTATTTGTGTGAGAGGTGTGTGAGGTCGGCTGTAGGTCCTGCTGCCTCTATGCAAGTTAGTGACAATGATGTTGTGTCAAACACGCCCCACATCTTCTTTCACCATCACCAGTCTATGCTGTATTAGTCACATGGAAGACAGCTGGTTTTAGGTGAACCAGCAACTACACCCGCTGCCCATTACACAAAACTGCACAAGAAAGCAAAGCAGTGGGTATTACTAACAAAACAAGAAAAAAAAAAAAAAAAAAAGATGGGACACACAGAGGTGTTGCTCTCCTGGACAAAAGTTAGCAAACAGAGCAATACAACCATGCATTTCTCTGTAAGCTTTTTTCTTTCTTTTTTTAACAGTAGCGTGCAAGTGAAGCATGCCAGAGAACAACATGCAAGGAATAGTGAATAGGGAGACAGAGGGAGCAGAGACCAACAAGCATCTAGTCCATTATAAAAGCTCTCAATCAAATCACAAAGCAGAAAATTAAATAAAGATTTCATGGAACTATGTCACTTTATAATAGGTTTAAACATAATTATTGATCTATTGTGGCCTGACTTTGTCTACAGTGCAATAGAGCATAAGTTGATGTTGGTCAGTCTCATCCCTACAGTTTCCCCAGGTCATGATCCAACAATAAAGTAGGAGGAGTTGTTGTATTGGCAGCCTTACTGTACTTCTCCTCTTTGCATCTCTGCAGGATCTCTAAGCTTCTCTGATGCACAGGGTGTTGCAGAAAGCTAAAACTATCCACACTTTTCAATACTGCACAGGGAGCAGCGTCATCATGCCCTTGGAGAAGCAAAAAAAAAAAGAAGAAAAAATAACAGAAGACAGAAAAAATAAGGAGGAGAAGGGAGAAAGGGAGAGAGAGAAACGACAGATTAGACAGCGAAGAAGAAGAAATCAGGAGATGTAGTTCGTCTACCTGTGCAAGACCTCTGAAAAGAAGATGACTGACATTCAAAACAGCAGTTGGAAAATTGTCATTGCAGGTGCTCGCCCACTAAGGCCTCCTCTTACATTGTCTTCTAGAGGTTTTCTGCAATTGGATGCTTCTGCGTTGTACTTGTGGTGGTAAATAAGTTTTTAGCTCAGCCAATTAGAATTCATCACATAAATGACAAACCTGTGCTATTGCAGAAATATTACAGAAGACATGTAACAGACTCCCTTGGGCGACACTGATATCTTTAGATTTTAGTCAGAAGAATTCTACAAGATATCTAAGGAAAAAGATACAAGACTTCAGAAAAAAAGCCTTTTTTCACATGACAATATTTACACTATGTATACAAAAGCTGAAGAGGGTGCAGAGTACAAGTCGGATTCACACGACGGCGATGCTGTAAGAACATTGGATGCTGATATCTATGGAGCAAATTCTACAAGAAAAGAAGGCATTTTTAATAGCTAAAAGAGACAAAGCAATACACAGCACCTCTACTAGCATTGTACACTAAACACACTACAGAACAGTGACTATACGGTGGGGAAAAAGACCACAAAACCAGAACTGCATGGCGTGTGAGCATTTAGTACAGTGTGCCAGGAACACACACACAAAAAAAGCCACATTAAATGTTGAAGTATGGGATGAAAAAGGTCATATGGGTTCTGCTGGCAGCCAAAAATCAGCAACTTTCAAATACATAATAACATATCAGTTCTTTGTTTTAGACGCAGTCATTTATTTATTTTGTTCTAGCTGTAATGCTTACATGCCATTCAGTAAAATGTGGACAATATTAGACTTCAAACACCACAGAGAATATTATTTACTATTTAAAAAGGCATGCATGCACTAATAAAACATATCAGCTTGTCTAGATTCACTTTAAAGCTCTTGACATTTTCTTATGGAATGTTCTGTATTTTCATGTGAGCTTCCTTTGACAAGCTGTTTGTCTTTTTACAAATATAACTTTGTCTTTTCAGTAGCTGTCCTGGTGCAGCTTCTTTAAGTGTGTTTCTTACCAATCTTTTTGTGTGTGTGTCTCTTTCCAGCCTCTCTAAAAGCCACCAGGGCCCTGAAGTAAGCTCGAAGTACCGCCCAGCGGAACGTGGCTGACGGGTCAATGCCCATCAGGCTACAAATAAAGGCGTTCTTGCTGCTCTTTAGCAGAGCTACGATGTCTGGGCGCATGTGGTCTGTGTTCTTCTCCCTGAAGTCCTGCGTGAATAACAGCAAAGATTTTAAACAAATTAATTTGGACATTAATATATGCCGAAAAAACAGTACAATAGTTAAATGCGGCGTCTTTGCAAACAAAATCTGTCAAATAAAAACACAAAACTCTGTAATGATTCAAGCTACGTGACATTAACAGCATAAATGAATAACAATAATATACACAGCTGATGAACATCAGCAGCTGCCGATTCTCTGATTTAACTATGAATCTGTCCATTCAGCAGAAAAACCAGCTAACAACCATTTTCAGTCTTTAATAACTGTCATTTATTCACATGCTGAATGAGAGAAGTTGTTTGACCAGAATGCTCAGACAGAGCTGCAAGAATTTAGTTGTTCCTAAAGATAAAGCTCCTCTGTTGCAAAAGGAGGCTGAAAATTAATGCAGCTTTAACAGAGAGTCGCTGCAATGTTCATTTGTATAGCTTAAAACTTATCTATTCATTCTGAAGATCAAATGGTTCAACAAAAATCTAAAATCTTTGAGTTTGACAGGATACGCTGGACTTCTTGTTTACAGAAACCACTATTCAGGTTAATTCCTGTTTGAGCTACATGAAAAAGACCAGGTGAGAAATTAGTTTGTTTTTCTGACAATCAAACATTAAAATAAAGATTAGAATAAAGTTCTTTGTGTGTATGACACATTCTGTAAAACCCTGACTATATTACATGATTTTTTTACTCATATTTGTGTGTCTAATTTGCGTGTTTAGCCTCAGGGGAAAAAAGGCATATTAATTTGGATTTGAAATGATTTATTTATGACAGGAGATAACTAGAAGTAATTAAGAGAAATCTAAACAACATAACCATTTTTTTTCATTATTTTCAACTGTGTACGATGTTTTCTTTGAAGTATCATTGTTTTTATAAGTTTGTGTGATATTGTGTTGTCCAAAACCATAAGCTGAGTATAAAAAAAGGAATACCAATGACAGCAATATTAGCCAACATTTTAATGAAAGCATTCTGAGGTCAATTTTTGGTTAACAAAATCTAATCTTTTTGGCCACAAATGGTCAAATCTCGACAAGAGAGCCAAGCTAAAGAAAAACTGAATACTGATTGGACACAAGCAACCCTCTTTGAGACCTAATATCTATTGATTTGTTGAATTTTCAGTTGGACTACCAGTAAAAAGACAATAAATATGAATATAGTGACACCTTAATTACTCGTATTGTAAATGTGTCGACAGAAAAGAATTTGATGTTTTCTTAAAGCATTTGGAGTCTGGGACATTTTGAAGCCAAGCCCTACAGGGTATCAGCGGTGTTGCACTTCAGTGCACTACTGCTTTGGACATCAAGTGAGTCCAGATGTTTTTTCTAAGAGCTTTATGACATTAACCTGGTTTAATACGAAGTAAAGCTACAACATTCAATCATTCAAACCTTAACAGAGGAGCCAAGAAGTACTTGCAATGAGATGAAGAAGCAGAGTTTTGATGATCTCACCAGAGGATGCAATACCTCATCTCCCTGCTTCGATTTCCTGCTCAGATGCTTTTTGTTTACAACACTGGCTCCAGGCTAGGATCCACTTTTAGTTCGACACCACAGTGTGATGTTTTAGTGCAACAGCCAATGATTGTTTTTAGGTTCACATGTTACACATGTACATGAACTCATAACTAATACCCGAACAACTGGCAGTGTAACATTACTGCAATCATCATACACTGCTAAACAAAATAAAGGCAAAACTAAAATAACACATCCTAGATCTGAATGAATTACCTATTCTTATTAAACACTTTGTTCTTTACATAGTTGAATGTGCTGACAACAAAGTCACACAAACATTATCAATGGAAATCAAATTTATGAACCCATGGAGGTCTGGAGTCACACTCAAAATTAAAGTGAAAAAACAAACTACAGGCTGATCCAACTTTGATGTAATGTCCTTAAAACAAGTCAAAATGAGGCTCAGTAGTGTGTGTGGCCTCCATGTGCATGTATGACCTCCCTACAACGGATGGTCTCCTGAGGGATCTCCTCCCAGACCTGGACTAAAGCATCCGCCAACTCCTGGACAGTATGTGGTGCAACGTGGCGTTGGTGAATGGATCAACACATGATGTTCCAGATGTGCTCAATTGGATTCAGGTCTGGGGAACGGGCGGGCCAGTCTATAGCATCCAGGCCTTCGTCTTGCAGGAACTGCTGACACACTCCAGCCACATGAGGTCTAGCATTGTTGTGCATTAGGAGGAACCCAGGGCCAACCGCACCAGCATATGGTCTCCCAAGGGGTCTGAGGATCTCATCTCAATACCTAATGGCAGTCAGGCTACCTCTGGCGAGCACATAGTGGGCTGCGCAGTCCCCCAAAGAAATGCCACCCCACACCATTACTGCCCCACTGCCAAACCGGTCATGCTGGAGGATGTTGCAGGCAGCA
>JBAMHW010000001.1:9171999-9198609 GCA_037177495.1 Rhadinocentrus ornatus
CATATAAAAACTTTTATTACCTGTACTGACCTATAACCTGTCAAATTAAATTAAATAACAAACAACTCTTGGGAAAAATAATAAATAAATTTGTAATAAAATAAAAAATGTGTAATAAGCTAGTTGCTTGTAGTGTGCACACCCTAAACTACCACTTTGTTGAAGCACCTTTGGATTAATCCTTTAAGACCCGTATTTATCCTTAAAATCTGAAGACCCATTAAAAAAATTTGAAGAAAAGCCCAACTTTTTTCTTATTTTTTGGTGGGCTCTTTAACAAAATGTAAAAAACAAAACAAAAAAAACATAATAATAATAATAATTATAATAACAATAACAGTAACAATAATAATAAAACTAAACACTTACGCCAAAATTTAAAATTGTATCCTCATATAATCATTACAGCGATATTAGCAACATTACAGGTGTTTGTATATATCTGATGACGCTCACGTCAGACTTGTTTCACGTTTAAAAACATGTTAAAATGTTACAGATCTGACAGTAAGATCACTTACATGACTTTCATGTGCTAGTGATCAGGGTGCAGCTTAGTCAGATTTAGATAAAGGGATATCTAAATTGAGCAACATGTGAGCTTTACAGTATGTGTACTTGTGAATTATGTGCTTTAGTAATCCAGGAACTGGAATATGAAGTACTGTCTCTTCTGTAGCCCCAGATGTACAATGACAGGAAGATGGTCACTTAATTGGACTTAACATAAATCCTTCTTTCACCTTCTTATCATTGAAACTTTCATTTCATGAGAAGGAAGAATTTTCACAGCTAAAATATATAACATTTATACACAGTATACAGTTATACTGATGTTGTCTTGTTCCATCCACTTTTGTATGAGATGGAATCATATAACACAAGAAGAAAATATGGACTATTGTGCCTTAACAGGACTCTCAGTGTGCCTTTATGCATTTAGTTCATATCTGCTCCAACACGGCGACTCAGTGGTCGTGTTATTTTATTACAGCCAGGTTAATCACACACCCAGGACATGGCCTAAAATACAATGACAGTTTGATTCATAAATAACACAGGAGGATTTACAGATCCTTTCACTGTCCCCATCACACGTAGAACAAATGGATGCCATTAGAGTCAATATATTGTAAATACACATTAGAAGCAGATAAACAGCAGCTCTGTCATCATGTCACTAAAGGGCGCAGTATGGGTGAACATGAAACTACATCCAGAAAGGACTGTGATATACACAATATGTAATCAGACTGAAAGCACAGTAAGCCCTGACTGACAGTGCTGTGGGACTGCAGCTTTTTTTTCAAGTAAATGAGTTCAGCAGAGCTTCCACATGGAATAATTCTAAACACATTTCTTTAAATCTGAATGATTAATCTTTCAGATTTATCATAATAATAATCATAATAGTTTCACAGTAAAAGTTCAGATATTTGGCTTAGCGTGTTAAAGTTATTAAACTTTATCAAGGTGAAAAAATATTTATTTTCTGTCTCCAAAAAAGTTTTTAGATAAACTTTTAGTCTTGAACCATAAATATTATATAAAGGACAGAAAGTCTTAAGAATGAAGCCGGTGAGGAAGTTAATTACAGCACAATACCACTGATGTCTGAGGAATTGTGATTGGCTAAAATTACCGAGCCAAATTTAATGAAATGTGTTGAGCAGTTAAAGCTGATGCAAAAGAAGGATGGTAAGCAGGGTGCAGGTAAACCTTCAGAAATAGTTCCAGAAATACTAAGATTTTAATTCTCAGATAAAGGTATTTTTACGCACTATGGTACCAGATCAATGCTCTTGTCATGTTCTGCTTCACAAAAAGCCATGATTAAAGCCATATGGCAAACATTTAGAACCCACTGGTACACAGTGGCCACATCCCAACCAAGCTGTAAATGTTTCCAGGCTTGATGATAAAGCTCAATGTTGCATATCTATACAGGTTGCATATTTAGGCCAACGCAGAACGTTGAGTTACACTTTAACAAACAAAAGTAATGCTGAACTGATAATGTGAAGATGATGAAGCATTTCTTCCTCTGTAAGCAGAAACACAAACAGGAATCAACAAAGAAGCTGCATTTGCTTTCCTTTAGGCTTAACCTGGATTTTTAGAACAAAGATTCATTCAGAAACCAAGATTACACAGGATTCAATAAACACTGTAAGCGAACGTCTCCAAGTCTTCAAAAAGAGGTCAGAAATGACTAAACTGACTTTAAAATTGCTAAAAAAAAAAAAAAAAAAAGAAAAGAAAAAAATCAGCCATGCCTGACTGATCGACACGAAACCTTAAGGCTTTTTTGTGGCTTTTACGGTTTTCAATCATCGCACCAAGGAGGATGGAAATAATGTTTCTCTGCGTAGATGGAATTAAAGCATACATGCCTGACAGCATGATTGCTTCATAAACATTTAAAACTGTAATCCTGCAGTCATATCTGATCACCTGCTTTGTGGGAATATCTGATCATGTCCTGGTATAACTCACAAACAGCACATAAGGTTTTAAGCAGCTCCAGAGTCTCAAACATGTTGAGGCAGGCCATGTTGCGGCACCTCAAGGTAAACACAATGTTTAACTTGCAGGTTAAGCTTACAGATCAGGACTGTAAAGACCTTTGAAGTTAATCAGCTCACTTAAGATAGCATACATCTTTCCCCGGGTGGTCACTGGGGAAGGTAAATAGAGTCATATGGCCTTCAGTTTCTATATTAACCCTGATGAATAACATAATGAAAGATCCCTCCTTCTCTGTCGCTGCGAGATGTGTGCATTGTTATTTTCTCTGAAATGTACCCGAGCATTGACGTGAGCATGTACACCTGCACTGTGTTAATTTAATGGTTGTAGCAATACAGTAACCAAGCAGTTACGCTCCTGTTTAGAGCCTTCAACAGGAGGCCAGCTCCTGGGAATTAAGCTTCATGTTTTCACAATGTGAAAATGTATTTCCTCCTTCTGTTTAAAAAGTAACTTACTTGCTCAAGCTTGAAGATGTGCTGGTTGAAGTAATGCTGCAGGCGTTCGTTGGCAAAGTTGATACAGAACTGCTCAAAGCTATTGTTCTCATAATCCTCAAAACCAAAAATGTCGAGTACGCCGATAGACAAAATCTGAGGAAGACATACACACATAATCCAAATCAACAAATTGTTTGTTCCAACTTTTTTTTTATTTGATATTCACATTTAATTATCTCTACTATTAGAAATCGTGACCTACCTTGGTGGTCTCTTCCAGGTCCTTGATGTTCAGCAAAGCGTGATTGATTCTGAAGACAATCCAGTCAAAGAGCGCACTGTACAGAGACTTGGCCATGGAGTCTCGAACGGTACCGGCCTGCATGGAGACAAACAGTAGCTGCATCAGTTTAATTAGATTAGTTAAACAAGTTAAGCCAGGACCACTGTAGATCATATTAACAGTTTAAAATTATAGTGAAAATGTATAGCAATCTAAGAAAGTATGGCTCTGCACTTTACTTCCATGTGTAAATGTGAATGTCTGATACAAAGACCTCCTACAGCACTGAATAGAAAAGTGACAAAAAACATGTCAACACCTTCACAGAGCTCCACAAAACTTCAGTGTCCCACAAATGGACTGAAGGAAATAAAAAAAAAAATAAAAAAAAATAAGGATATCCTAGAATGTAAAAAGCAGACCAGGAAAAAAGAGGTGCCCCATCCAATCACATTCCTGATACTGATATTCTTTATTGGAACTTTGTTGCAGACGGTAACGGTACAGACTTGCTTGCATGCTGCACTGTGCCACAGCAGGACGTCCCTGAGCCATTAACATCATTAAACCAGCTTAAGACTCATCAGAGAGACTGAGGGGATTGTCCAGTTTGATTTTGAGTGAAAGAGTATGATCTGCCAAATTCTGACGAATGAGGTTATAAAAATTTGCTTCATACTAAGCCAAACATTCCAAGAAATCCAAGAAAACATTCAGATGACAAAGAAAGTAAATTACTTTGAGACACAACTATTATCATAAGTGTTTTAAATATTTGGTTGAATAAGAAAGAATAATGGTGCTGGATTAGTGTTGCATTTTCCTAACAAAGATAATTTTATACAGAATTAATTTTCATCTTATCACGAAAAAATGTGTAATTCCTCTGTCTGCTGGAAAGATTTGACCTTACTACAACACCGGACAGCCATAGTCTTCAGAAACAAAACCAAACAAACCACAGAGCGCCCCCCCATCCTCACACCAAATATGCCTTCTTCTTGTCATCACAGATATTATTTTAAACCCTTGTGCACAATGCCCTCTAATGACATAAAAGCTTTCATCTTTTGGTGGAAGTTGGATTTGAAGCATTTAATAGCCTCATAAATCTGACCAAATGGAGAAAGGCATTACTGAGATTTCTTTCGAGGAGTTTCAAGTGCATCATTTCAGTTTAACCGGCGATGAGACTGTTGGAGCAATATTTACACAGAGACCACCCAGTGTACTACCAAAACAATCACTGTTTGTTCCTATAAAACGACTCCTAAATATCCAGCAGGTCATTAGGAGGTTTGGTGGGAATGTATAATGCACCACCATCTTCTGGGAAAGTCTGAAGTTAAGAGCTGTTGAGACTGTTTCATTTGGTATACAGTCAAAAGAAACAAAACGAGGAAATTATTTAATCCAACTTGCAATGTGTGTACAAGGTTTGACTTCATTAGATTTTATACCGAGTCATGGTGATGAGTTTCTGTGTGCATTACAATGGTAGTAAAAATTTTACACAATGCCACCACATCGCTCCTTTCTGATGGCTCTTGTCTTGCACAATGTGGTTTGTGTTTGTTTTCAGAGCAGAGGTCCCAATGAAAACTGTAGGGGGGCTCAAAATGCCTTCTCTTTCTAAACAGGCTGAAGGACTTTATAGATGTGTGTTTGTTAATGTGTGTGTGTTCATGTGTGGCCACAGACTGAGGGAGCTGCACTCAGAGAGCGAGCATGAGGAGATCCGATGCCAGTGCACGCTAAGTCATCACTATGACTAGTGAGCTGAATAAGTGTCTTTAGTCGCAGATGAAAATGCTGAGACTTACATGATCTAAAACATAAATGGTGTCTCTTTAAGTCTGGGTAGTAATAACTCAACTCTAAGATTGGCAAAAACTTTCTGGGTTCAAACTGGATAAACAATGACAAAGAAAACAGGTCTGTAGTTTATTTTAGGGATGACTTGATCAGTGAAAAATTGTCCAAAGAATGAATCTGTCATCATTTATGACAGGCCACCCTTCTCAGATAAGGAAAATCTGTGCCTTTCAAATTCCCATGCACAAGTCACAGGTTGGTTCCTGTCATGTGCACAGCAATGCAGATGTTACACACACAAACAACACATATTGTCAGCCTGGTAGTTTTTCACCACGAGTGGGAGCTGGAAGGCAAAGCTCCCAGTTGGTATCAATGTTTTGGCAAAGAAGGAATTTCTTTTACAGATTGTGCCGAGATGCTACAAAGTGGTCACCCTAGCTGTGATCCGCTGTTCATGTTGACATAACAGAGGTGAGACAGTTCAGTATAAATGTGTGATTTCTGTTAACGTGCTGACCGTTCTACCTCTGAACCCTATAAAGAAAAAGTGAAAGCACAACAAAACCCTAACAGAGTCCAGCTCCTCAGATTAACAGCTCATAAGGGACTTGTTTAAACATAAATGTTGCCAGCAGTAAGCAGAAGAACTATAATTCAGTGATGATGCTAACAAACCATTCTTCAAACTGGTGGTCCAGACTATACAAGTTAAACCACTGTTTGGTCAAGCTAATTACTGCAGCCTCCAACTCCGCCGTTAAAAATACTAGTGTAAAATGTTGTGTAAACAACATATCCTTACATTAACTTTAAAGCACTACTGAACTTTGGCGCTCTAGTGAAGGTTCATCGTGCATCTTCTCTTTTCTGAAATTTCTCTCAGCAGGATAAGCTAGTCCCATGGTGACTCATTTCTTGCTATGTCAATTTCTCTTTCGCTTCGTTACTACTCACTTAGGGATTTTCAAATTTTGAGTGAAATTTAGAGAACAACATAATGCTTCACTGATGTCATATGAATTTAGGCCATTTAAGTAGAATTGTACAATAGCAATTCCATCTTCTCAAACTCCGAAACAAAAGAACAGTGGTGGGTATACCACAACAGAAAATATCAATGTGTTAATAACTTGTGTGTTAGACGTCGTCTTGGTGTGATGATGTCAAATGTAGACAGTATGATGAAGAGGACTGTTTAGATAAAAGCTGTCCTGACTTTGTGCTAAAGAAACTGAATTTAAAATTGCACATCTGCAGTGTGCTGCTGTATTATTTACAGTCTGGAAGGCTGGGAAGAAGCTGCTGACTCACCTCTGCCAGTTTGTAAGGAACAATCAGCCTCTCTCCCACAGTGACCGTCTTCCGCGTCGTCAGAGCTTCGAACAGCATCTCTTCTTTGACCTGGTGACGAGAATGAAATGAACAATATAAAATCTAAGATTTCTGATTAATTCAAAAGAATTTTGTCCCAATTCTTCTCAAGTAGCTGCATTTTTAAGAATTAATAACATTTTTCCCCAGTTTACATTCTGTACAAAAGCAAAAACTTTGCTAAGTTTATAAATAACACCATTTTAGCAGTACCTCCAGCAGCTCAGAGACCACAGGCAGAACCTCTAAGTTACAGATGTCTATTGAATCGTCCCTGTAGGTTTTCCTCTTGTAGCGGATGTTTCCAAGGTGAAGGATGGCTGACAGCAGGGAAAATATCCTAAACAACAGTTTAGAAATATTTAAGAGATGCAGTTTGACTCTGTGGCCCCAGTTACTAACAATCAGTGGTTGATTTTTTAGTACAGATTTGATTTAAAACATTACATTGCAGAATTGCAGTGATGACAGATTGAAGCTGCAAGTTTAAACCAGGGAGAGTATTTACTGTATGCAAATATGATTTAGCAAAAATTTAGCAGCTAAAATACTGCTGAATTTGTATATGCATGTGGACTAATTGTATAAGTTAGAGTAAAAGAGTCATTGTTAACTAGAAGCATTCAGAGAACGCAGACCTGCACTAAGCCATAGGGCCACTCACCTGAGAAAAACTTCAAAAGGGTCAACAGCCCACCCAGTTACCAACCCTATGCCAACACTCTTATGTATACTTCAAGCTATTTCACTATCTATTTCCATCACCAGGATAGATGCCACATTTTATTTCGAATCGTTGACCCTGGAAACATGTCCCTTGACACCATGATAACAGAAATGGCCATAACATTCTCGAAGTTTTTAAAGAAATGTGAGTTTTCTCCAATGGCTGTAATCTGGGTTAGCTGTTACAATATTTAACATCTACCATTATGTCATCTTGTAATTTTTTATTTTTTTGCCAATGATTCTGAGCATTATCTGTTGAATTAGAAGCTTTTTTGGCTTAAATTCCTATCTCCGAATAGTTAAGAATCCTTTTAAAACATCCTTGATCCAGATGGTGATCCATGTTTCTTATTCCATTTCTGACATTTACTGCACCAGAAACATAACCTCTGCCTTGGCGAAGGTATTCAACCCATTGTTGAACAATAGTATATTTTATTAATATTTTTGGAGCTAATGTGAATAAAACTGCTCTAATAAATGAAGGAAATCTGTCACCGGGGGATACGCTCATCTTATCACACCATGATTGCGGTGGATGTGCCTGTTACTCACTGCTTCCGCGTGGCAGGAAGAAAGCCCACCATCTCCATGGCCAACTGAAGCCTCTCAAAGTCATGCTTCAGGTCCTCCCCTTCAACAGTGAAGCAGTCCTGTAGAAAAGTAGTACATGGGTGTTAATCCCGCAGCAATTGATGCGACACAGCGGCCTGGAAACCAAAGGTGCTTCTATGGGGTTTAGGAGTGTTCACTAAAGTCTATTGACATACACAGCGCCTTAATGTTTTCAGTGTTTAGAGACCGTCTAGCAAGATGCTTAAAATAGTTTTTTAGTTTACTTTGTAGCTGAAACATAAAAACAGCAGAGTGAAGCAAACAAAATGAATGACTCACACTAAAATAAGCTATCATTAAGAATCTTGGGGTCAAACAAAACAGCAACACCCCAGCCTGATGTGCAGAGTAACTGGTGAGAGCAGCGTGTGCAAGTTCAGCTGATGTAGTGGAAATCTGGTTGGGTTCCACTTTAAACCAGTCCACAGAAATTTGGCAAGCTTGCAGAAGAGCTGAGAAGAGCAGTAATTTATGGCTTTGCTTGTGTTTAAGCAGTGAATGATGAACTAAAAAAAGAAACAAGGGGACGTTTATCCTGATTTAATAGCAGTGAAGTGTGCAGGAGAACAATATGCAAAGAACTTTTATTTATGAACACATGTCAACCGCAGATCTCACAAACATTGCAGAAACACTAGAATCATGAAGTATTAAAATGCTGTTTGCTAAATTTAAATACTAGCACACTTTACACAAAGTAAACTTCTGGGTGAATCTGGATTTGTTTGTTTAAAACAAGAGGAAAAGCTTTACCAAGATTAGGCACACAAGCTTTGATGTAACCACAAAGTCTTTGACTTCACCATAACATGAGCACTGCTTATTGGGTTTATTCCAGTCTCGCCTCAGAGACAAAAACAAAAACAGAGACAAAAACTTTAAATATGAAACTCACCTATGTGCCTCCTTCCCTCGTGCCTAAACTCACACTGACATATGAATAAATCCATTTCAATGGCAGAAAAATCTTAATTCAAGTAATGCGATATTCTTGCATCAGTTCGTATTCAGATTAGATTTTACAGTGCAAAGTTCGATTAATGGCTCATGTCTATGAGACATTCCCCTACGCCACTGTAATGTTTGCATCTGTGCAAAGCCTTAATTACAAACTTAGCCACCAAAACCCAAAGCACAGTTCAGGTTCATTCCTCTCCCGTAAAGGTGTCTTCTTTTTACCCTGCATGCACTGGAAAGCCAGAATATGTTCTGACATAATGTGAAGTAGAGTTCATAATGCAAACTCATTCCGGTTAGGGTAATCAGTAAACACTAGGCCTCATTCACCAAAATCGTCTCACAATTCTTCTTAAATTTGTTCTATTAAAATTTGTTTGTTAAATTTGTTATTTTATTTTTTTAAGCAAACACCCTCCATCAGATTCACAAATGTGTTCATAGACCACAAAATTGTTTTAATCTTTCCTCTTAAATTGTTATTTACCAATCTCTCAAATGGTTCTACTTTGCATAGGTAAAGGCCCTAAAATGCCCCAAAAAAGTCAAGACTAAAAGGCCATATGGAGACAGCGGCCAGGGCATAACCTCTATCTCCTAGACATTATAATAAAAAAGACTTTTTTATTGGTAAAGTTTAATTATTAGGGAAGCATTCAGTCGTTCTGGGAGTTGCAGGTGACGTTTATGGAGTGATATTCTTACAATCGAGGGAACAGATCTGGAAAGCGTGATTTGATGCACATGTGTGTGCGGTCTACTGCACTAATTGGTTCAGGGAAGGCCGGCAACAGAATCAAATTTGGTGTTGACTACAACTTGTTCTTAAATGAATAAAATGCTAGTTTCATTTTCCTCTGAGCGTAATCATAATGTTTGGCCATGTTTTGCAATATTTTGCTATTTATTTTAAAATAACAAAAATGCTTTGTTAATTACCAAAAGTAATTTTAAAAATCTATCAATAAACATCAGTGTAATTTTAACACTGACTTTGTTCAATCATGCCGGCACTCAGATGTTTCTAAGAGTACTCCTGAGTGTTTCTAGGACTTGTTCTTATGATACAAAGACTTTCATGAACAAAGAACAAACTTGAGAATAACTTTGTTTATAAGTACTGTTAATGAATTAGGCCCACTGTTTACATGACATTGTTTAAATCAGAGTAAGTTAGTTAGTATGAGAATGCTGCTACGCATTTAAATGTACCCAATCACCGGTATTTCAGACTGGAATACAAAGAAAGAAAACAACCACTGTGGTAGGATATGACTAGACATACCACCATAACTCAGAGAAGCAGAACAACAAGAGAAAACACAAACAAAAAAAGGCTGAAATAACCACCAAACTAAACCAGGAAATTTAAAAAAACAACAACATCAAAATAAGAAAAGGAAAGGTCAGGAAGAAGCACGCTACCATGCAGAGAAAGTGTTGTTCTATTTTTAAAGTGCTGGGGTGACATAAAATCTACATTCCTCCAGAATGCACAGACACACGAACACCATATACAGAACTGAAGCACAGATACTGACCGGTTCACTTTCACAGTAACTGTCCCAGTGCAGTTGCCGGGTTGTCTTTGTCATCTGGAAATGTTAGGGTAGAGTTCACAGGCAGCGAGGTTAGGGTTAGAAAGCAGGATCAGAATGACTAGACATACTATATGCTGAAACATGTACACAGATTATCGAGCAAACAACAGGAGCAGACTGATGGGAAGATGCAAGAGATGGTTTGAGCAGCTCCGTTCATTGCAGTAACAGATGAGTATTAAAAGCTCACAGTTGGACATAAATCAAACATTCAAGAGCAAAAAGGCACTGCTGACAGAGATGTGTGCACACAAAAAGCAATCTGACATTCATAAGCAATTGTTGCACTTGAACACATCCAGGAAAAACAAAGCTGTAGATATGCAGCACAAATGCTCATTTAGCAATCAGAATAAATGATTAGCTCTACCTTGCACAACTGTGTACAGTTTCTACACACACAGCTTGTATGATACAGATTAAAAACCTTTAAGGTAATTTATAGCCTCAGTTTTGTGGCAGTGTTGCATGGTGTTCCAGTTTGTAAAATGGAATATTTTAATACTCTTTTCCAGGCTTGTCTGCAAGATCTCAGAATCTGATGCTAAAAAGTATAAAAATGATGAATTCTCTTTATTTAGGCTTTCCAGTTTTGGGGAGTTTCTTTTTTCCCCCTACATCATATCATGTCAGCACAAGGAAAGATATGATGTGGATTATTTTTTTGGCTGTTCTTCTGGCAGACAATTTAATGTATTCTTCAACACACCATTTTGGAAAGCTCTGGTTCCTCCAACTGCAACATCACATAATACGAATGTAACTCAGGGGGAAATGAAAATTAAAGACACTCGGTACATTTTCATGCATGGTTAAGTTGAGCTATTGTCATGTTTTGGCTGGCCTAGAGGAATTGATTTATTGACTGAATTATCCTATAACCGGTGGCAATATGCCTCCATTTTAGCTTTGTTAAGTCAAAGTGGGATTCTGAGTCTAGTTTAATGTGTATACATGTAGTAATACTTTAACTTCTAACTGTATTACCAAGCTATATTAATTCAACTTTGAATGATTTAATTTTGGGCTATTTTGGTGTGAATAATATGATTGAAAGGTTTAGTTTCAGTCACACTAACAGAATGACTGGGCCATTTTCTCATGTCATGCAAAGGCACATACAGATCCTCCAGATCTCAATCATCTACAGAAACAGCATTAATTCAGCAGATACAGTAAATTAAGAGGCACAGAAGCAGTGAATAAGCCTGAACAAGATTGTAAGTTTTAAAATGTCTAGCTAAGTGTTGTTCTCAAAGTAAGATTCAGAATGAGTTATGACTTTTGAGTTATGGGCAAAAGTTTGAAAAATTATTGTATTAAATATGTATTAAAGTGAATGTAAACAGGTGAAGTTTTGAAATCCATGAGATAAATCTAGATGGTGCAGGGGTCTGCTGGATCTTCTTCAAACTTGACAGAGTTAAAAGAAAAGAAGAGGACAAAACAGTGTGCAATGATGTGTGTATGTATATGCATGTATGCTTGTGTGTTTGCATGTGCACATCAGTGGCTGTCAGGAATGGAAGGAATTCCCTGCTCTCCTCTGCGTAGGCGGAAAGATTTTGGAGGAGGGGACCGGGTCCCTGGTTGTCATAGCGTGACTGTGAAAGCCCAGAGGCGGAGATGCAACAAGTTTTACACAACATCCACATTCCATACGCATAATGTTTATTGGTGTCTTTGTGTTTATTGTGGCTTTGTTTCATGGTTATAAGGAACCTGTTTCCCTTGTGGGCAATGCAAGCAACAGAGACAAGGGACAAAATGCTGATTCTGTCTTTGCTTAAGTCTCTGTTTCTGTGCCCGTTAGTGGTTGTAAGCAAGAAACAATGCGTTCATAAAAATGTAGCTGAAGACCAAGGTGTATGCAAAACCCAAAACCATGCAGGTATGTCTTTCTGAAGTAACTGAGAAATTAATGAGGAAAAAAGTAGCACTAACAAAAGAATACAAATTAAGATGTTTGTGTCTTTGAAACTGCAGAATTAAGACCAGTAAAGGTCTGATGTGTCTGATGTGTCTTTGAGAGGAATGGCAATACTGTAATTATGTAGCAGGTTGAAAAGCGGAGTTTACTTTGTGTCCAGCATTTTCATTTTTTCTGTTTTGGGACATTATGAATAACATGCTAATCTACACATAAACAAAACTATGTCAGTCAAATCCCACCACACTAAATAAATGTTAAAAAGACATAATGATAATACATGTTCTCATTTCTTTTTTTAAATAATCCACTATATCAGTCTTGATGCTGAAGGTCCCACCTGACTGAAGTAATGGTATTCTTCAGGCTTCTTCAGGTGAAAGGATAGCCTCTCTTCTTCACTTGCTCCTGCCAGCAGGTAGTAGAAGACATGGTAGTTCCTAAAAATAAATAATAATAATAATTTAGAAAAAGCATAAATAGAATTATGACTAAAATTAAAACCAACTTTATTGAAAATATAAATGTTTTGTGTGGTTTGGGATTGAAAGTAAAACAAATGTGTGACACTTTGTTTCTCTTTTTACACAGGTTTAAAAAACCCAGTAAGACCTGCCTAACATTTGGCTTTTGAGATGAATGACAAAGTGTTAAAAAAAATTTAATCATGTGTCAACTATCTGCAGCAACCACAAGTATTAACTGGCTCCAGCTGCCACTTGAAACACAACACCTGGGTGCAGATACTAATTTTTTATGACAGTAAGGAGCTCAAGGCTACAATGTTTACAGAAATACACATTTACTGACTGTTAGACCTTACATGGAGGTTCTGAAACTAACAGGAGATGACACTGAATGATTTTACCTGTCTGCAAGACAGATTTGAACTCATTCTTAGTTTAGCTGAGTGATGTTGATGGCTACAGTCCAGTTAAAATTGATACACAAGTCTATAACTGTTTCCAAAATCTGGGTCTACACACTTCAAAGTCCACAAACTACGTAGGCTACTGTGTGCTCTATGTAGTCTGCACACTTTGAAGTCTGCTTACCGTTCATGAAATGGGACAGCCTTCCTAGCCATTTCTATTTCCCATAGAAGCAACATAGAATGATATATTTGTACAGCCGGTACACTCTTTATTGACCCCTTAAAAATACACAAATATCAAATGAATTCTGGGAGAAAAGAGGCTGTAAAGGATCCATCACCAGCAATCTTCGTTACAGGCCAAACGGAGTGCGGGTTTGTATGGTGGAGGCGCCCTTTCCCTGTTCCTTCCAAATTGGATAGTGGTTGGCGCACCATTATGACGTATGTAGCCGACGAATCCGCACTTCGAAGTGCGTAGACCTTGAATAGGGACACAGTTTATATTATCTCTAAAATTTATGAATTTGTGCTTATTCAGAAAATGCTGTTTCTCCTCTCCATATCCTCATTTTGTTGTAGTTAAGGGCTCGGTCCATTAGTCTTAAAGTTCTAAATAGAGAATGTGCACCAACATCACCATGCACAGCATTGTGGTATTGAACCGCAGAACCACATCACCTGGTATGGACATGGTTCTGTGGCTGACTGTGGTTTGGATATAAAGGACAGTTTGTTTCATGTGGCAGAAGTAAAGATGGCCGCATATATACAGTGAATCGGCTAGACGGGATGATTAGAGAGTAGGTGAGGTGGTACACCTGAGAAGACATGTATAAAGGGTTAGTTGCTGCAGACGCAGTGAAACGCATCGTAACAACTCTTCCCCTCTCTTGTGAGTTTTTTGGGGGAGGGATGTTTTTAAGTGTGTTTTAAAAATAGTTTTAACATAGTTTATAAGGCGGAAACCTCGATGTGTCAATGGAAACAGTAGCTGGGTTCCCTCAAAACGTTAGACAAAACCACAATGATGTCACATGCACATGTTCGAAACATTCCCACACTGATGACGGAAGCTGCCATGCAAGGCACCACAAGAACAACCCCAACAATTTGGGGTTGTCGAGCTCATGACGAGGGACAGGCCAAGGATCTAACTAGCAATGCTGAGTAGCAGTAGCTGATTGTACATCACTTTAGAGTCTGCAAAGTACACATGAAGTGCATATAAACATAAATAATGTTTGCTTTCATATAAACTGCCAATGTGTGTTCACAGTAGGTCACTGTGGCATCAAACTACCGAGCCAGCAGTGGCACTGGGGCCTTTACTGCCTGGGGCTAGGACGCTGCTGTGGA
The DNA here is from genome assembly GCA_037177495.1 of Rhadinocentrus ornatus. Taxonomy (NCBI): domain Eukaryota; kingdom Metazoa; phylum Chordata; class Actinopteri; order Atheriniformes; family Melanotaeniidae; genus Rhadinocentrus; species Rhadinocentrus ornatus. The sequence goes on from JBAMHW010000001.1 coordinate 9,186,506, forward strand.
GATGATAAGGAGGCAAGAGAGAAATAATTCAAGTTTGCTGCATACCTTTGTTTTAGCCTCATTATTATTGCATTTCATATTTTAAATGATGATTTCTAGTATAATCGGTTTCCTGTTGCCAGATGTGAACTGTATACGTGTAAACACCAATGAGAACAGATGTGTATGATGTAAAGTACTGTAAGTCAGTGAAGATATCTTTGCATATTTACAAGCGGTTTTATTAGCGTTTATACTAACAGGTATGTGGGAGACATGCAAAGACACATGAACGTGAGTGCTGATGGTTTCTATTGTTATCAACTGAGGTAAACTAATAGTGTAGGCAACTGTACTTTGTGCATGAAAGAAGCCTTTTAAAGGTATTTAATAGCATATAAATATGATGACATGCAAATCATATTTGTGATGTTATTATTATATATTATTATTATTATATGTTATATATACGTTATATTTGTGATGTAACTTATGTGAACGTTATTTTGGCTTTTGGAAGAACTTAGTTAGACGGACTGTCCCTGAAAAGGTATTGACGGAGTGGTACTGACCTTAAAATAAATAAGCATACGTTCTAACTCATGTTCAGCCAATCGGAATCCTGCATTGCCGTTGGATGGGACGTAGTTTACAGGTGGGGTAAAGTAATGAGTAAACAAAAGAAAGTAAAATCAAGAGTTGGAAATTCATTCTGTAAATTAAAGCGGGCAAAAGAGTCGCCATCAAATGCTGGTACGTCACTACCGGTAAGTGCAAAACGACAGTGCTCCATTTGGGTCAGCACTTACCCACGATAGTGTGCAGTGTACTTAGTGCGCACTACGCACTGCATTTCAGTGCGCTCACGTAAGTGTGCAGATTGAGAAACAGTCATAGTAAACACACAACTACTTGTAACTAAATTATCTTTTTTTAGGGGTTGTAGTATAATATAATCAAGAAACATTTATTTATATTGCTGTAACACAGATAGAACAGTAGTTCATTATCATGTTAGTGTTTTTATCTTGTTTAATGTGTTAGGAAAAACAACAATTTTGACTTGTTTTAAATGTTAAGTGACTGTTATGATAAATATGACAAAGATGCTAAATGCTGCTGTTTTTTAAAGATGGCTTTAAAAAGGCTTTTTAAAAACTAACTAATTCAATTTACAACAGCATTGTTATCTTCTTGAACGTCTTGGTGTATTTTTGAGTCACATGTAAAATTTATTTGATGTGTATATAATGTGCCTTTCTGACAGTGCTCACCGCTCATTGTGCTCTTGATAGACCAGTCTTGACTTCTCAAGGAGGTATTTCTCAACATACGCTCTGGGGGAAAAAAATCACAACATTTAAAAAAACCAAACGTTTTAAATAAAAAACGGAGAGTATTTTTGCTGTATCCTTACCCTCTTACAGTGCCGCTCTCCTGGTAGTTCACCTGAATGAACTTGCCAAAACGACTGGAGTTGTTATTATGTGCTGTCTTTGCATTCCCAAATGCCTGTGGGTGAAACGGGAAGATGTGTTCAGATGAAAACAAGAAAATACGGACAGGCAGCACATTACAAATCTTACACATAGGTTAGTGCCAGACATTTGAGGTCGGACTCTGAGCTGACCTCAGGTGTGGATAATTTGTCTTTGGTTCAAGCATAGGAACTCTTCAGCTTCATGCCAAAGATTCTCTTGAAACACCGTCAGCCTGGATGGGCTCTTACATAGTTTCAAACATCAATCTGAGACAAATTAATAACATGTTTTTAGGATCTATTAAGTCAGAGTCAGACAAATTGCCAGGATAACGATGAGGGAGCCAGGGCCAGCAGGCCTGGTGGAAAAAAAAGCCATTCAATGAGTAATGGGATCCATGTGGCTGTGTGGAACATGTGTAGTGGTTGTGCTTTAAAAAGACAAGCCAGTATTTCCCCTCTCAGCTCTGTTTATGTTGTATGGCTGCCTGGAGGGGAAGTCGTTTCTCGCCCTATATAAATCCTGCAGTTATTTGTAGCTCCACCACAAGTAAACAAATTCCTCCGTAAAGCACTCAGAGAGCCCTGTGTCTGTGAAATGGGAAAACACCCCTCCCTGACCCCACCCTTCACCAATGCTGCTTACAAACATGCAAGTACACTGAGAAAGCTAATGCAAAGCTAACAAGCTAAACATTGCAGGGCTTCAGAATAATCTTGATGCATAAATTTGTCATGCTGTTGTCAAATACAGAACATTGGGATATGGTTCAGTTTTACAGTCAAAAATTAAAGTAACCAAGCGGCCAGCATTCTCTCAATTCTGGTCCTCAGGACCCACTGCCCTGCATGTACTAGCAGTAACCCTACTTTGACAACCTGAATCAAATAAATGGCTCGTTAACAAATAAATTGATGAGGAAGTTCATTAATCTGAACCAGGTGTGTTGGAGTAGGAACACATCTAAACCATGAAGGCCAGTTGGTCCTGAGGACCTGGATTGAAAAACACTGCAACAGCACTCATTAGATAACAGTGAAAGTATGTAGTCATCATACCATACAGGTGCTCGTCATTAACTTAGATATCATAAAAAAGTTTATTTATTTCAGTAATTCCATTTAAAAAGTGAAACTTGTTAAATGTAGACATTCATTCCTCACAGACTGACATATTTTAAACGTTTATTTCTTTTAATTTTGATGATTAGAACTGACAATAATGAAAGTTCTAAATTTAATATCCCAGAAAATTAGAATATTACTTAAGACCAATACAAAAAGGATTTCTAGTAATGTTGGCCAACTGAAAAGTATGAACATGAAAAGTATGAGCATGTACAGCACTCAATCATTAGTTTGGGCTCCTTTTGCCTGACTTACTGCAGCAATGCGGAGTGGCATAAAGTCGATCAGTCTGTAGCACTGCTCAGGTGTTATAAGAGCCCATGTTGCTCTGATAGTGGCCTTCAGCTCTTCTGCATTGTTGGGTCTGGTGTATCGTATTTTCCTCTTCACAATACCCCATAGATTTTTAAGGTTAAGGTCAGGCGACTATGCTGACCAATTAACAGGGATACCATGGTCCTTAAACCAGGTACTGGTAGCTTTGGCATTGTGTGCAAGTGCCAAGTCCTGTTGGAAGATGAAATTTTCATCTCCATAAAGTTGGTCAGTGGCAGGAAGAGTGAAGTGCTCTAAAAAACTTCCTGGTAGACGTCTGTGTTGATCGTGGACCTAAGAAAACACAGTGGACCAACACCAGCAGATGACATGGCACCCCAAACCATCACTGACTGTGCAAACTTTACACTTCACCTCAAGCAACGTGGATTCTGTGCCTCTCCTCCCTTCCTCCAGACTCTCGGACCTTGATGAGAACATAACTTTGGACCACTCAGCGGCAGTCCAGTCCTTTTTTGTCTTTAGCCCAGGTGAGATGCTTCTGACGCTGTCTCTTGTTCGAGTGGCTTGACACAAGGAAATCAACAGCTGAAACCCATGTCTTGCATACGTCTGTGCGTGGTGGTTCCTGAAGCACTGACTCCAGCTGCAGTCCACTCTTTGTGAATCTCCCACACATTTTTTAAATGGGTTCTTTTTAACAATCCTCGCCAGGGTGCAGTTATCCCTATTGCTTGTACACTTTTTTTCAACCACATCTTTTCCTTCCCTTCGCCTCTCTATTAATGTGCTCTTTCAGCCTCTTTAGCAATGACCTTTTGTGTCTTGCCCTCCTCGTGCAAGGTGTCAATGGTCGTCTTCTGGACAACTGTCACGTCAGCGGTCTTCCTCATGATTGTGTAGCCAACAGAACTAGACTGAGAGACCATTTAAAGGCCTTTGCAGGTGTTTTGAATTAATTATCTGATTAGAGTGTGGCATCAAGTGTCTTTAATATTGAACCTTTCCACAATATTCTAATTTTCTGAGACACAATTTTTTTTTAATACTATTTGGGGTTTACATTAATTGTCAGTTATAATCATCAATATTAAAACAAATAAACACTTTCAATATATCAGTCTGTGAGGAATGAATGTCCACATTATAAAATTTTCACTTCATAAATGGAATTACTAAAAAAAAAATTTATTTTTCATGATATTCTAATTTAATGACAAGCATCTGTACATACATACTCTTTGTGATCATGGTGCATAAGGACCCAAGAATCCCCACTACTGGCACAGTAGACCCTAACAAATATTTTAAATAAGCAGAAACAGTGGAAAACAATTTTTAGCTCTGCTGTTTTGACAAAGTTAAAACAAGGCACACAAGTTCAAACTGAGGAACAGTAATGATGCTGTTGTACATTCAAGAATGCGAAGCCTGATGCACCTGATATTCCAGGAAGAGCTGGTATTCTGTTCTCAGCTCGATCCTTCTCTGAACTGGCTAACCTGCCTGGTTCAGGAACTGCAGGTCAGACGAGGACTGACAAATATCAGTCAACATCCTTTAGTGCACTGTAAGAACTTCCTGAATGGACAGCCAATAAAAACCAAGCTCTACTGCTCTCAAAACGAGGATCTTAGTTATCAGATCTGTCAGTGCCTTTTTGTTAACATTTAACATTTTGCTTTGGGCCAGCAGGAAGCAGGATGTGGAACAACTAAAACACCGAAAGCTGATTTATGTTCAAGCACTGTGCCTTCATCCACCTGCACGGTGTAAAAAAGATGCATAGATTAAGAAAACATTTTTATTGCAGACAGTCTGTATTCTATCCAATTTTGGCAAGCTCTACATGAGTTGAAATTTAAAAAAAAAATTATAACAAGGTAAGATTTTTCAAAGCTGAGCTCTGAGAACAGTTTCTCTTTATATGAGCATGAATTTACACTCGCTGGCCATTTTATAAAAAAGTACACAATGCTAGTAACTGGGTTGGACCCTATTTTTGCCTTCAAACCTGCCTTAATTTTTTGTGGATTAGATTTAACAAGGTGCTGGAAACATCCTCAGAGAAGAAGACGGCGTCACACAGCTGCTGCAGATTTGTCAGCTCCACATTCATAATGACAATCTCCTGATCCACACCATGCCAAAGCTGCACTATTGGTTTGAGATCTGGTCAATGTGGAGGCCACTGGAGTACAGTGAACTCACTCTCATGTTCAAGAAACCAATTTGAGGAACATAGTCAGCAACAATATTCAGGTAGGCTGTGGTGTTTAAATGATGCTCAGTTAAGGGACCTAAAGTGTAAAAGAAAATATCCCACACACATTACACCACCATCAGCGGCCTGAGCCACTGATACAAGGTAGGATGGATCCATGTTTCCATCTGAATGCGAGAGCTGAAATTGAGATTCTTAAAACCAGGAAACATTTTTCTAATCCTCTATTGTCCAGATGTTGTTAGCCTGTGTGAATTGTGGCCTTAGTTTTCTGCTCTTAGCTGAACATGATAAACTATGTAGTCTGCTGCAGCTCATCTGCTTCAAAGCTTGACGTTGTTGTGTGTTCAGAGATGGTATTCTGCAATCCTTGGTCGTAACCAGTGTTTGAGTTACTTTTCATTTTCTTTTATTTCCAACCAGTCTGCTCATTCTCCCCTGACATAAAAAGGCATTTTTGTCCAGCCAACTGTTGTTGTCCGTTTTCCCTAGAGCTCCTAAACCCTATGTATGATTGTGTGTGAACATCACAGTAGATTAGTAGTTTCTGAATTACTCACAAAGTCTGCCTGGTACCAACAACCATATCACATTCAATGTCACTTGAATTCTCTTTCTTTGAGTTTTAGTTTGAACTTCAGCAGGTCATCTTGATCATGTCTACATGCCTAACTGCAGCAAGCTGCTACCATGTGATTGGCTGATTAGATATTTGTGTTAACAAGTAATTAAACAGATGTACATAATAAAGTAGCCAAAGAGCGTATATAAATAACCACAAAACAAGCCAAAAGTCTTAGGTGAGAGCAAATTGCCATTAGATCACTTTTGTTTTTACATCTAAAGACTATGACAACACTGCACAGGACATCAGTGTCAGTGGACTTACACCAAAAGAAGACTTTCTGACAACCCAGAGTAAGATGCCACCCAGGAAGCAAAATTTGTAACAGAAGGTGTAGATATATTAAACTACCTCTGATTTCAGTAACTTGATCTCAAACACAAATATTGTTTCACTTCACTGCCACTCAATCCACCTACACAAACAACCCACAACAAAGCTAATCCTTCCCCTTTCAGTATGGTCTGTCAAGATTTAGTCTGTGAAATCCAAGGAGCAAGTTCAGTACTATTACTAAATTAATGGTAAGAAACATATAAGAAAACTTAAACAGTGTAAAAGTATCTGAGTGTGGATTTATTTCCATTTAAATTGGTCACAAAGAGTAAGAGGGAGACCAGCATTAACGCTGTTTGTACAGACATGACTTGCACCACTTCAGTCGATCTAACAGGTCAACAACATTATTCTTGGCTTCAGACCACAGACTAAGCCAAAGGCTGTACAGTGGCAGACTTGAGATGGTGCCAGTGTGTTCTGGGTGTAATATGTCTGACTACAGGCTCGGTCAAAGTCGTCTAGAGGAGCAATGACGGAAAGGCTAACACTATGATGTTATGCTCTCATAAGTGAATAACTTGCACTCCGTTTGGTTCTGGTAAATACTGTGAGAAAACCATTTAACTATTCTAGCTGTGGCTTCAAAATCAGTCATGCTGGAAAATGAACTCTGGTCTTGCCTCAGGATGCAACAGTTCAGTTTGTTCCTCCCTGACTTTTGTTGATGCAAAGGCAGTAACTAATCCAAATAACAATCCAGAACTCAATTTTCAATTTAAAATGTATTACTCTCTAAGTCAGAGGCTTTCAGTGCTTTTTGTTTTTAATTTGACATATCCTAAACAGCCCTGTCATGTTCCACATGGATTAGTGGTAAATGCATTCATGTAGAAATGGACATTCAAATCAAAGAGAGAAAAAAAAAATAAAGTAATGCTTTTGACGATTTGTAGTGTTTAAAAAGAAAAGGCATTAATTTTTTTTGTCTAATCAAACCTATCCTCATATCAAGTTAATGCTTAGGTTCACATTACAGTGTCATCCCCAACAAGTAAACTGGAATTAAACAACAAGTTGGTATCTGTTTGTAGGGAGTCAATTAGATTTCCATCACTACCTTAAGCAGAGGTATTCTGATTCAGTTAGAGCTCATCTGTAGTGATTCGTGTACTGTTAATCACATGGCTTTTAATCATTTGAGGATGACTTCATTAGCAGCTTCTTCAGAAGAGAGAAAAGGAGAGGAGTAGAGAGGAGTCACGCTAGGCTCTCATAAAGAGTAGAGACAAAGGGTGCTTGATTTTACTCACAAAGGGATTATGTTTTAGCAAGTCATCAACTGCTTGGGGGTTATAAATGGATTTCCACACTGGGTTGTGTTTAGAGGTCATGTGAACTACACAGAGAATTGCTTTGTCTGAGTTTCCTCAATCAAATGGGCTACAAGACAAAAACAGCATTCTTCTTACTGGTTGACTGTAAATTGATTTAGGAATGTGTCACCAAACCTTTTGAATTCCTTCTCTGACAGTAGCTAGAGAGATAATTACACAGACAAATAGCTCTGTGTGACTCAAGGAAACATTGCTCATTTAACCTCTGCAGATTCACATCCTTTGGAGCCCACTACCAGGCCGACTCATCCACCAAAGTATGCGAACAGGATGTCAATAACACGGTGAAAGAGCAGCAGACTTGGCCCAACATGCATCATGGTTATTTTGCAGTGTGTGGGCAGATAATATTCTCCAGGGACTAATTAATAACTACGCCCTTGTAATTAAACACCTAAGGCCATGCTGGGCAGAATGGACTGTGGTCAGAGTGATTGTTTATTAACAGGCTGCTGTCATGTGTCCCAGCTAAGAAAAAGTACAGTGGGATGTGGGTTCTGGCAGTAGCTGTTCTTGTCAAAACAGTGCTTCAAAAGTGTCTGAGGTAGATGGTATTAAAAGTAAAAAAAATCAAAAGGCTTTCAATCTCCATTCACCATGTGTAATGAACAAACAGGTGCCCCTTTTCTCCAGTTTGAACTGTAACATTAAAGCGCCAACTGAATTAAACTCAATATTTAAGTACATATGTGATATTTATTTCAGTCATCTGTATTTTGATAATGAATAATTAATTCTGAGAAAAAAAATATAGAGTAATTCATACAAAAAGAAATCAAATTCTTAAGTGTTTTGTAATTATACATTTTAAATTCAAATGCCAGAGGAATTGTATAATGAAATAATTCATTATTAAATACTGTGACTTGTAAATGCATTTTCAAATTTTATTTCTGAAAGGAGAAATAAATAACATAAGTCATAAATTTGGTTATAAATACCTTTCAATTTCAAACACTTAAAAAGGTCATTCTTATTTCCATATCTATTTTCTATTCCACCCTGCATTTTTAAGTGCTTTTTGGAATTGGATTTCCTTAATGGTTTACTCTCTCGGTTTAGCTTTTGCATTCCTCTTAAGGCCCATTTATGCTTGAAGCAAAAGACGGCTATGCAGACGGACGGACAGTTTTGTTCGTCTCCTGTGTCGGTTACACGGGTAATTTGGCCTGTTTTCAGGGAGCTTAGCTTTTCGTTGCTTGACAGAGAAGACGGAGCAATACCACCGGAAATAGCGGGGGCAGTGTTGAGCAGAATAGCTGACGTGCAACCAGCAAAAGAAACAAACCAGAGAAGAAGAGGAGGATCAGGTAGGGAACAAAACAGCAGAAGAAAAATTAAGACGAGGACAACAACTGTAGTGATTGTGCGAGCTATTGAAAAAAGGATATGCAAGTGTTTAGGGCGTGTTGGGTGGTTGGAGATAACTTTATAGCGGTGCATTACCGCTGCCATATGGTGTCTGAAGCTGATGTCGGCTCGTGGGAGTGAACTCTGAACTTAGCACTGCCCACTAGTGGAGGAATCGAATGAACAACTATGGTAACACAAAAGACACATGGAAATATGAGGACGACATATGACAATGTTTGAAACGGACAACATTATTTACATAAGTGAGTACATACATACGTTAATGGGCCTTCAGGGGCCTCGAGTAGTGAAAACCAATTTAAACCAATCACAGCTGCTACTCAAATGTAACCAGCTCTCTCATTGGTTAGACAGCCACACTTGTGTCTCTGTCTTAAACCTCCGATTTGGTGAAGCAATAGCTCGCTAACAGCTAGCAGTACAGATGCCCATTGACATGTGAATAAAACTTTTATTCTTCAAGAAATAATCCAACGCAGTGTGCTTGCTTAACCTATGTTTATGAACAGTAGGTCTTAATCAGCAACACCAAACTTATCACAGATCTCCACACCGATAATGCAAATATTTTGAGGCTGCTGCAGATAGGGTAAAACTTTGAAGAATCCATCCAGCATTCAGTGTATGAGCTTCTCTCAAAGTACAAAGAGCCTCCATTCTAAACACAGGCACTCACCATGTGAAACATTCGAACATGAGTCAGCTTGCAAAGCTACTAATGTGCATTTAAAGGCTTGGTATTGAAGTGCTTTTATTCACACTGCAGTCCATTCTACTGAGCGCTCTACTATAATTCTCCATTAGCTCATCTCCAACCAAGTGGGACCAAATCTGATGGTCTAGTGAAATTAAAAAATATAAACGTCAAGCCCAGGAGCGGCAGGAACCTCAACGCTCATTGGCTGGATATTCTAGAGAATACAGCAATAAACTTTGGAGATGCAGCAGTCATATCAACTTGTACTGGCTAACTGTGTGCATACTGACGTCACAGCAGGTTGTCATTTACAGAATGAATGACAGCTTTCATGCTACAGCACACAAGAGAAAAAAAAACAAGATAAAAACTCATTAAATCAGTTCAGTCATATGTATTTAACAAGCACATCATTTTCATCCAACAAAGAAGCAAATTAACTTCCAAGATATGAATAATTTGTCTGGATGAGGGAAAGACACAAAATAAAGTTATTTGTCTCAATCACAAGTCCTCCTGTGTGAGTAAGAAGGAAGCAGACATGAGTCATAGCGATGGAGAAAGAGAGCCAGGCCTAAAAGAAAAATCATGGATGTCCAGCACTCCTCGGCTCTGTTATATCAGAGACGTCTCTCATATAACATACACCTCTCTGATTTAGACATGATGGCTGGAAAATAGCTGCATTCCTAAATTACAAAACCCCCTCAGAGGATAGAAAATAATAAAAAAAAAAAACCTGAACTCCATCTCAAAATTAGCAAATAATTTCCCGTGCCGTCCCATAAATTGTACACTTGTGCATGAATCCTGAAAGAAGAACTTTTCTTTTCCTCAGGCTGTGTAATCAGCTTTTAAACATTTTATTGTGTTTGAAAAGAGAGCTTACATTATCCAGGAAATTGTGCGGATAGAGCAACAACAATAAACCAAATACTGCAGGATATGCATATGTGAATTTATTTACTGATAATCATCTGGAAGGTATGGAGAGCCAAGATAAGCTCATCCTTACTTTGCCTAAAGAGAAGATACTAACTTAGACAGTAATTACTGTTAGAGACAGCAAAAGGTTAAAGAGCGGCGCTCCATTGTTTGTGCCATGTGATGCCTTTTGCAAACAAGTTTTAATCACACAGTAAAACACTGATTGCTGTCAATGTGGAACCTAAACTTGGATGAAATGCAACACAATTTGAATAAGAAAGGTTATGAAAATTAAATCAGTTTTGCTTTTTCACTGTTTCCTCCTAGTTGCAAAAAAGAATTTGAAGCAAACTTCTAAAGTGTCACATTGCAACACAGATTAGGTTTATTTCTATTATTTGATCTGGAGTTGAAAAAGCACCAAAAGGTTGACTGAAATAAAATTTCACCATCTTTTAAATCCCTTTGGATCCACTTTCTACCCAGTTTAGACAAAAAAATCAAGAAACAGCGTCTCACTGAGCGAAGCACTCCTCACAGAGCTGTGGGTGTGCATGTTTACCACTTGTGCTTTTCGGAAGTAGAGGGTCAGCACAATGAACTGCCAAGTCACTCCTTATCTGCAGTAAAGATGTGTGTGGTCAACTTCCTCTGACGGCTTCCCTCTGGCATCTGATCCCAGCGTTTGTCTTTTTCCTCCAATCCCTCACACTTTCTCTCAAATATCACAGATACTAGTTGACTTTACAAAGAGAAATACACACACACACACAAGCAGTTCTTAGTTGTGCTTCTGTTTAATCTCTTTCTTTCTGTGGAGAATGACAATTCACATGATAATGAAACTACAATGTACTCCTTCAGTTTATTTTTTTTTTTACCTTTAGATGCAACCCTAAAAATCTTTTTATATTTAGCTTCAATCATCCAAAATTCATTGAGATTTCTGAATTTTCTCCCAGTCATTAAATGCACCACTAACACACCTACAAATACCTGCCGACACAGTTTTCATTTTCATATTTTTCCTCTAATAAATAGAAAGGGACACATTCAAAACTACAGCTCCACTTTGGGCTATTTGAGAGCAAACAAAGATAGGAGGTTTTACACTCAGTTAAATCACAGGTTTGACCACTGTATAGCATGTGTACGATGACAGAGAACTCATGTGATGTGTACAGTACGTTAACACTCATAGCTCAGTAAATCACAACTAAAATTAGATATGCTGATGTCTCAGCTGCACATGCAGCCATAAGCAGCAGGTCTCAACACAAATGGAAACTGAAAGCAGTCCCGAGGAGCTAAACAAAGGAAATACGGTACAAAAAATAAACTGACATAGTGCTGATGCAGCAACAGTAGTAATATCTGAACTGTCTTCTGTATGTTGAAAAAGCTAACTTGCATATTTAAAATTACAACATGTGCTTTTTCTCTATAATATTTCCTTCGTAAGTTTTGACAATTGATCTATTTTCTGTTGCTTCATAGAATAAACGTGTAGTTGAAGTTGGAGAAAAACAATCACAATTGTGGCTCTGCTTTGTGTAGCTGCATATTGGACAAATTACAGGTACACAATTGACTGCACAGGTTACTTCTGAAGAACCTCATCAATAGCCTTTCAGCTGAAACTGTCACATACAGTGAGGAAAATAAGTATTTGAACACCCTGCTATTTTGCAAGTTCTCCCACTTAGAAATCTTCGAGGGGT
>JBAMHW010000001.1:9198709-9209273 GCA_037177495.1 Rhadinocentrus ornatus
TTGAACACCTGAGAAAATCAATGTTAATATTTGGTACAGTAGCCTTTGTTTGCAATTACAGAGGTCAAACGTTTCCCTTTTTTTGGGGGGGGGGATTATGTCTCTCACAGTGGACATGCACCTACTATGAAAATTTCAGACCCTTCTATGTTTCTAAGTGGGAGAACTTGCAAAATAGCAGGGTGTTCAAATACTTATTTTCGTCACATTATGTTCCCCCCGCTTTACAGAGGTTTTGAAAAATCAAACTTAGGTATTTAGTTTAGATGCAGGTGAGACGGCAACAACTGCACCTTGAGAATCTCTAGGAAACATCTTCCACCTAACTGGAAAATAATCTTAAAATCACAACCTTGTGAAGGAAGACGGGCCCTTTTGCATTTCTAAATAGAAGTTATACCACATTCTTCTTGAGCGTATCCAGACAGTTTAAGTTCAAGTGTGCATGCAATGGTGCGGGGTGACTGTCTGTTATGGAGGCCCTTCCTCCTCCATGCAGCACAGCTGCCTTAAAGGATTTATTTCAAACATAGTCAAGATGCCTTTGACGCAATGTCACATCTCACACTGGTACACAGAGTTCGTTCTGGTCTTCAATCACTTCCTCCAGTATTCCTGCTATTTTCCATGTGGTGATTTTAAAGAAAAAAAGAAACTTTTCCTCAAAAAGAAAACTTTTCCTTAACTGAACTTTTGACACTATGCTATGTGAAGAAGGTTAATGTGGATGCAAGATCTATAGAAACGAATCACATATAACCTAAAGGGGAGCAAAAAGCCGGAGAACAAACAGGACCCGAGAGCTTCTGGTTTCAGCACCAAAATTAGTATGACATTCACGGCTAAACAATAGTGCAGTGTTTCCTCATCATGACAAATTGAGGTAAATGAGAGGCGCAGAGAGGGAAGAAGAAATGAAGAGCGAGCAGGAAGACAGACAGAGGGGAAACTGAAAAAGAGATTTAAAGAACTAAAAGAGGACCTTTTGGGCCTGCAAATTAGAGCTTTAATGTCAAATTAAGATAAAACTCTAGAGTGTGGCTGCATCTGTAAGGTGGTTTATAAGTAAAGGGGATTTTTGCTAAAGTATGAGTAGATCATATCAGTTAAAGTAAAAATTGAAATACAAGAATTAAGAAAGATACATTTTTAAGCATTTAATTAATTAGGATAAAGATAATATTAGAAGTACAAATAAATTTCCAACGTGATATAACAGCTTAGGAGCTCTGCAACCTCTATGTTGCCGGTTGTGTAGCTATCAGTTCAAGCATTTTGCTGCCACTTGGGGGCAATCTTAGAAATATTTGCGTTTTGGGCTGCTCTTGGTTGTGTTGGTGCTTTAGCTTAGCTCTTCTTTGGAAAACAGAAAGTTCACACAGATTAGCATCATAATGGATTGAACTAACTGTTTAGTAAGATTGGCCAAAGCACCTGTTGACTGGTGTTTTCACCTGCTCTCTTTTTATATTTGTCTTTTATTTGGCAGCTCATCCTGTTTGCTATGATTTGGAGGACTGTAATAATTACAAGTCTGCAGGAACTGAGAGCAACGCAACTGGATACCTCTGTGAATATATAAAATGTCCCTTAGTCTTACTGATATGATTAAGATGATATGGAAAATTTAGGTGTACTTACATAGAGGTGAAATACAATGCCTCTAAGAAATAAGGTGCATTTTGCATATTTTCCATTCATCAGCATATAAAGAAACTCCACTTCCAATGGGGAAAAAACATTATTGTTCTTAACTAGATGTTAATACATTTGTGTGGGTGTTACTTTGACATAGATTACCTACACACATATACTGCTGCAGACAGAGCACATAGAAAAGACACTTGCTAAATCTTCAGCTTCTTAACTGGGCAAGTGTGAACTATGCCACAAAGCAAAAAAGACCCAACCTTCAGTTTTAGAAGTGTGAAATCTGCCTAGTCTATGATTGCAGCTGTCTGTCATGGAGACATTAAGGTTTACATTCAGGTGTCACTAACCAGGACAGACAATCATGTGTCACACTTCCATTTCAAATGTGCATATTTTAAATATACAACCTGGGATCATTTGAGAATTACTGCGCACATAAAAACCCTGTATCTTTTATCCCAATAAAATTTCAACAGCCAGTTCCTGCTCATGAGTTTCATGTTTCATCTCTCGGCTTTCTTCCATGAATGTGATCATGCAGGCAGGAATCCATGAAAAACGATGATAGGTGCTTTCTAAAGGGGTTGGATTAAAGACAGAGAAAACTTCATATCGTCACCTTCCTAAACTAATGGCCTAAGTCAAAAAATATTTCTTTGCCTAAATCATCTTTTTGTGATGCTGGCCACCTCTGATAATCTCACCAACATCCTCTCATGAACAGATCATATTATAAACTGTTCATCTGAGGATCTTGGTTACAGAGGATGAGATGTTAAATATTTGCAATAATATAAGAACTTGAAGTGAAAATAATGCAAGAAACAGATCCCAGTATCAGAAACTAAGGATGTGTGTGTGTGTGTTTATTTTTGTCCACTGAGGTGCAACAATTACAAAGTTAAAAAGAAAAAAACCACAGAGCTAATCTCATGCCTATTAATAACTAATTAAAATACATCAGTGTCCACTGGTGGTTCAGTCTCTTTGCAGCCTTGTAGCACTGATATCTGGTCGTCATGAAGTGCTTTCATTTCTTCCACTCAGCCCACAGACTGCTTTTAGCGCTGAGTCACTCCACCAACATATCAAGGAACAAGATCTGATTGTTGAATCAAATAACTGACTGACCACTGCACCCACGACCATAATCAGCAGCTTAAAGAATAAACAAACTTCAGAGGAGATGTCTTTGGAGTGGAGTTATTCACAATTTACAGACACTTTATAGACAAATAAATTAATCTATTAATAAAAAATATAACTAGCAGGTTACAAAGGAATGAAAGTAATTGTTAGATTCAACTTTGACGTGTTTTGGTGTGTGTTCAGAGCATTCACCATCTGCAAGGTCAGCTGCCAGTATCAATTTACAGTATTTTACATGGACACCTTATAAACAATAAACCCGTAGCTAATCTAAGCTGGCAAACAGTGTGAGGTGAGCTGACTGCACCTACAGGACAGCATTACTTGTATTGATCCACAAGCTTCAGCACACAAACACACACAGACGGAGTTGTAGCCTCAGCCTGAACGTCTGCCAACACACTGCAGCACTGCAGACGTGGGTGTGGCCTTTCCAACTGTACATCCAAATGTGCTGATGTTGTGACGACTAAATTCATGCAGTTAAATTGCCAACTAATCAACAAACTACTAGTGGTCAAACAGGCATCTGGACAAATGTCAGGGGACCTACCAGCTGCCTTTATTCATGACTAACATGCACTAACCACACACCACACATAATCTGGAACCCCAATATCAGATGTTACAATACAAAATACTAAAACACTAAAGCTTTATCCAGTCACAGTGGTTACATAGTCAGATATATAGTACTGATATACTGTTTAATATCTCGAGTCACCCCTCACCCCATTTCTTCATTTTTAGCTTCCATGCAGCCAGACTTTCTTGTAATCCTTTAATTGCTCTTGAGCAATAGTCATCCAGGCTTTCTGAAAATCTTTCCAAGTTTTTCTTTGGACATTTGCTGCTTTTTTCACAGATTTTCAGTTCAGTCCATGTACCTGACTAATTAACACTAACCAATGAATCAATCAAACATCAAAAAGGCACCTTGCACTGAAGGGATGATCTACTGTTGTGTCAACAAAGAATACACCATTTAGCAAGAAACCAGTTTTCCAGTTTAAGGACTTTGTTAGTAGCAGCATGTAGTACACAATCTGTCCTCATTTCTTTAGCCACTTCTATTAAAGAAAATGCCAAAGATAACCCAGTTTAACAGGTATAAAGTAGTATTTTGCAAAAACAAGATTACCAAAGAGGTTTGATTGATTAATCAAGTTGACATTTTACAGCATTGTGTGCAGTGTATCCTTAAAGAAAATTGATGAAGTTACACAAGTAGAGGACAAATGACCCAAGTACCAGACCTAAAAAAAACTATGTACAACAGATGAAGAAAATCTGAAAATGATGTCCATAAGAAAAAACCCTCAAAGACCTGACAGAACCTGAGAGATGCATCTGGACCTTCAGCTGGTCCGCCTACAGTTGACTGGATTGATCAGAAATGGTCTCCATGGAAGGGTGGCTGCTAAGAAGACATCATTAAGGAAGGTTAACAGAAAGAAAAGGCTGAGGTATGCCGAATGACATAAGTTTGTTTAGCAAATCAGGCTTAAAAAAATATCAGTGACAACAGGACTGATAGAGTGATGAATCCTCCCCAGAGCCCAGACCTCAATATGAAGCAGTCTGGGATCATCCGGACAGAGAACAGAACAAAAGGCTAACATTCAAGGAAGAGTTTGGAAAGTCCTTGAAGAAGTGTAAAAAACTATTACTGAAGACTAAAAGAAATAAAATAAAAGCTTGTCTAAAAGGTTCCAAGCTGTGAAGAATAATAACAAAGTTTGACTTTGAAGCTTAGTAGAACTGTCCAAACTCCAAATTTCTGTAAACGAGTACAGATTTCTAAAATTAACAGAATAGTTCCACAGTACTATATCTCTCAGACATACAGGCTGATATCAGTCAAAATCACAATATTACAAGCAGAATCTTAAATGTCCTGCTGAATACGTATAAAAAGATGAAAAACAAATCTTTATTTGCAGATTATAATATATAATTTTAATGTTCACTTATACAAAATCCTGCCATTTTTCTGAGATAACAATGACTTTTTGGACAATAAATCACTATGTTAAAAATGCTAATTGGTCGAAAGTGTTTTTGGAAAAAGATCCAGAAAGAGCATATCAGGCTTTTAATGAAATCTTTATGACGATTGTAGATTATCATGCACCATTAAAGAAATTTACGGTTAAGAACATCGACACCCCATGGTTGAATAAGGAATCAAAAGAATATACGAGGGAAAGGAATCAAGCAAAATCAACACACTTTCATCGAGTCTTAAATCAGACTGGCAAATATACTGCAAACTAAGGAATTTTGTTACCAAATTAAATAAGAATAAAAAGAAATTGTATTATGAAAATAGAATTAATTAAATGAAACATGATAGTAAACAACTGTGGAATGCTTTGAAATTTCTATTGAGAGGAAATACCAAGTCTACCTCATTATCTTTGGAAACTGGAGGGGAATTGTTTTACTAAACCAAAAGAAATAGCAGATCACCTGAATTGCCATTTCATAGACAAGATAGAGAAGCTCAAAAGCACTGTACAGCCAGAAAATACAGTTTTATCATATATATGAATAAATTCATTTATGGAAGGCAATAAGTTTAGCTTTGATTTCAAGAAAGTGAGTGTGGCCAAAGTTGAGTCTTTCTTTAGTTTTAAAAAAGTTGTGTATTTCAACGTATGTTGATGACTCAACAATATATTTAGCTGAAAAAACAATAGATGACTTGAATAAAAATCTAGATATGGAATTAAAGTTGGTTGTAGATTGAATTGATAGTAATGAACTTTTTTTGAATGTGTCTAAAACAACCAGTATAGTAATTGGAACAAACTATTCTTTATGTTCAAAACAAAAGCTTGATCTTAGTATAAATAAATGTTAATAAAGCAGGTAGAAGAAGTTAAACTCTAAGGAGTCATCATTGAAAATACATTATCGTAGGACAAACACATACAGGGAATAGTAACTAGTGTAGTAAAGAACATCTAGTGGAATTCCAGTCATCACTGTGCCTCGATAATGGCAAAGGGCTGAGTGACCCGAGTCAATTTGCTAGCCTGTATAGGATGTGTTTGACAACTGCTAAGTAAATGTGCTCAGCCATTAGGAAAACAGGCCTATCTTTTAGAGCAAACACTAATCCCACTCACTTCAGAAGCCTGTGTCAATATGTGATTTCTCAGTGCCAGCAAGCTGGTTGGATAACCTACTGCAGATTGAAAAGCTGCATCCCCCTGCTCTTTTTTACTGAGGTAAAGGTCTTTTTTTCCTTTTTTTTTAAGCTTTGCCAAAACCTGTTGTCTCTTTAGCCAAAAAAGAAAAGATTTTTGTCTACTTCTTCCAAAACAGCTAAGCACAAACAAAATCAAGCTTCAACATTTGTCTAAAAGAAAGGATGGGCTGAGCTGCATAAGTGGGTACAGCTGTGTGCAACAATGAAGAGGCGTTTCCATATAAAACCTACTGTGTCCTGCACACACACATCCTTCTGTGGTTTGTGTGTGGCTTTGTCTTTAGGTGTCTGTGGAGGTATGCCATGAAGGGATCACAGGGTGGATTTATGAAGTGGTGACAGATTTCTGGGGTAGCAGAGAAACCATAGTCCTCCACCTTACATCATGACAATGAGTCTTTTGACAAACACAGGTAACTACAGCTGCATTTACAGCAGATCAGTGGAACACAAAGGGAGAGTGTTAGAGTGTTAGGTATTGTCAGTCAGAGATCATACACACAACACCAGAGTATAATCACAAGATAGCTAATGTAATCATTGCTGTGACTTTGTGCACTCTTGAGAACATGACTTTAATGTCCATCTCAACTCTTATAAAACCTGGAGAAGCTCACAAGCCAGACATTAGCAGAAAAAGAGGAAATGCAGGAGGAAGCATCCCTGGCCGCCATGCAGCGAACTGGAATGTAATAGTGAGGGGGAGTGAAAGGCGAGGCTGCTCTGTCCTGGAAAACATGGAGTCATTTCCCAATTTGCAGAATTCAGACTCAAAAAAAAGTGACAAGAAGCTTTAAAAGTATTTTGACTATTTACAAGTGGGAAAAAGTGTGGTCCCAGATTCTCCCAGAGCAGCAGATCTCAGTTCTCACTGTGTCTGTGGAACTATTCTTTATAACTCAGAGTGAACAAGGCCAAAGCAGCACTGAAAAAATGAGTTAATGAGTCTGCTGGAACAAACAGCAACTATTCTGATAAAGTCTTCAAAGCTTTTCCCAATATATTTACCAACTACTCTAGCTTCAGCTTGCTTTTTTGTTACTTTTTTAAAACACTTCATCTTGCATTTCTATTGAAGGTTGAACAACAGACAAATACAAGCATGTGTCTCCTGCCATCACTAGTTGGCTCCAGCAGACGTGGAAGTCAGAATTCACCTTTGAGAGCAGAAGAGCTCAGTCTTACAACTTATTCGCTGCAATTGAAAAGCAGGAAAATTATTATTTTGGAGTGTTTTCTCACTAAAATTAGTAGATCGTTTGACAGACTGTAGAACTGATTGAAACATTGTTGACATATTGTGCTCACATTGACCAGGATTTATTCATTAGATGCATTACTGTGACATCAAACCCTTTTTTAACTCAAATGTAACAGTTACATTTCAGAAGAAAATCAAGTCATTATTGAAGGCTCTGAATCAATTCACCTTCAAGGCTTGAAACTACCCTGAAAGACTCACTAAAATGGAAAAGAAATGTTTGTGTTGCAGTATTAAGAGTTAAACAACTTCTCAGCTAAAATAAAAATTATGCAATTGATGATTTAAACCTCATGATTACACATGAAAACAATAGTTATAGAAGTTCACCCCCTGAATTTATTATCAATCCTGTTGACAAAATTGTGGCTTTAATATAAATAATCTATTCTCATGCTAGAGTCTCAAAACATAGCCTTCAATACTCAACATAAAAAGCTTGTATGGTGAAAATAAAGGCAGAATGCAAAGCTCCTGACATGAACTCTCAGAAAAAATGGCTACATGCATTACGCTGCAGAAGAGGGAGGATTACTTGGCCACAAAAACATAAACCTTTCCTTGAGTATTTATAAGCTCAGAAGTCGTTTAATACAAACAGTGCAAACCTGCTGCTAATTGCTATTGCAGGTCAGTCAGTGCTGGGGCCGGTTTCAGCTTCGCCATTTTCTCAGAGTTAACACCGTAAACAGACTTTGCTGTTCATCAGAGTGGATGATAGAGAAGAACGATCAATAATATACAATAGCAAATATCAACAAAGAAATTATATTTTCCAGTTTATCGGAGCTTTTGCTTTAATAAAACAGTGAAACTGGACCAAGAAATCAGTCAACTAATGCCTGGGTATGTTGATCTCTTGCAATTACATTGTTATATTCAGAAAATGCAAAGAAGATGCATAAAGAAATACAGAAAGCATTTAATCACTTGGTTAAGTTAAACTGTGGTTTGAGGGTGCTGCATTAGAATTCTAAATATGTCTGACATTATTTTAGTGTGAAGTACAATTACATGAGTGACAAAGCACAGTGAGGGTAATGCAGTGACTCATTTATTGGTGGTAATCCACCACACTCGTTTACTGCTTCAACAAACAGTATACAGTGCCTGACAGACGAAGCCCCATCTCAAATAGTATATGCACCGAAGATTCAAATATCTGCCATATTCCAGGATAATTTATTTTTCCCTTTTTTTTAAAGGGTCTATTCATCTTATTCGTTTTAAACAGGTTGGCATATAAATATTGCTCTAAACATTTAAAAGTATTTCACTTATAAACTACCTTTTTCCAGCTTAGATTGTTCACCTGTGGAGATTGTTAGAGAAAAAGATATATAAAGCTTTCTCTTCACTAGTGAGGCAACTACGGTAAACTCCAGTTAATCTCTAACATCAGCTGACAGATGAATCTCTATGGGCGTAATTTTTCTATCCACCTGCATGTGCACTGTGACCTTTCGGTCATTAACCAACACCCAGGTCATATTAGTAAAGCTAGCCATGTTGGAGCAAAGTCGGAACAGGTGGTCTCACAACAACACGTCCAAATGTAGGCCACATGTCAAGTGTTAGCTGGCCAGCGCTAAGCTAACACCACTATGCCATGGCAAGACAATGTAGCCAGGTGAGGGGAGTGACAACCACAAGCTAGGCCACGTGGTCAATCAGAAAGGAGGCCAATCCAATTAGTTAGATCTGTGACACAAAAACATCAGGATGCTGTCTGGTATAACAGAAACAGTTTATCTTCAGGTCCTCTGTCTTACAGTAAACACATATGTGTCAAACTGGCAAAGTCAGACTGTCTTTAAGGAGTTAAAAACTTAAAACTTAAAGAAGAAAAAAGAAAAAGCCACGATCTAGACGGGGTGGAATTAAGTGGTTAATCCAAAAAGCTGGACTGGACCTCTATGAACTTAAATGTAGGGCTAAAAAAAGGCAACAGCAGATGACATTACCCTACTCGTATCTGAAATTTAGTTGTTCTTCTATCCTTAATTCTATGGATGAAGGGCTGCTGGCTGCTTGCATTGTGTAAAATGGTGTGAAACCAGTGGATTTTTGACAAATCTGTTTGGCCAGATACAGGCCCAAGTCCAGCAGACCAGAGGTGATGTGTGAATGCCTCCTAAGTGCTGAAACTGAACCAGGTTCATGTCACCACAAACAGAAATCTGCTTTCTTGGGGTCCAGATATCTGAAATTTGGATACTGGCTGATACTGAAATGTTTTTTAATACCAAATCTGCTTAGTGAACATTATTGTGTTTATGGTCATTATTGCTGTTATTATAGTGTAAGGTTTCATTAGGCTTTAGTAAACCACACATCCTTTCTTAATAAGAGAGCAACTGATAAACTAAATTAATCCGACCTAAATGTTGTCAAAATTATGTTTAAGACAAAACCTTCTAAAGTAAAATCAAAGACAATTTCTGTAGCTGTCAAATTATTAAAATTTTTAATCAGATTAATCACAGCTTTCAAATGAATTATTTTAAAGCTTTAAAATTAATCACAAATTTAAAATAATTTTAAAATAATTAATCACCATTTGCGAATTTGCCTGAAATTTGCCCGTTTTTACTGTATTGTATCAACAGAACAAGCTGATGCTGCTAATATTTACTGTTAACTGACCTTCTCTTGGGTAAATGTCAGATGTTCTAGATCACATTTCAAAATTCATATACTATCATCTTACCAACTGTCTCCATGGTGATATTTTCTATCATAAAACCACCAGATGTGACGACTGAAGTTAAACAGCCAACATTGATGGAGAAACTCTGATAAAACTGATGATCTGGATAAAAACATGTTTTTCCTTTTATCATTGAAGTGCAAGTCTTTGTGCAGTAGAGATAAAAGTCCTACAGCAGCATCACCCAAAGTAACACCTGTTGATCAAATAGATCATTGGCTGTTTGCTTTGCAAGTTTTTCTTCACTTTTTCTGGTCAGTGCTCCTGCCTGCCCTCCATTGGAACTTTTCTATACCCGCAACTGCTTAGGTTTCTCATCAGCCACTGTGTTAGAGAAGGTCCTGCCAAAAACAACACTTTGGGGTAAATATGTGATTGTGTGAACCATGAACTGCTAGTTTCCTCCTTCTCAGCTAAACAATTAACAAACGAACAACAAAAAAGCTGTTCATAACTTTTATGGACAGAATTTCTAGACGCAGCCGAGGTGTTGAGGAGATCCGGTTTGTTGGCCTCAGGATTGGGTCTCTGCTCTTTGCGGATGATGTGGTTCTGTTGGCTTCATCGGGCCGTG
>JBAMHW010000001.1:9209373-9222077 GCA_037177495.1 Rhadinocentrus ornatus
GGAGGGGCTCAGAGTAGAGTCGCTGCTCCTCCGCATCGAGAGGAGCCAGATGAGGTGACTCGGGCATCTGGTCAGGAGGCCTCCTGGTGAGGTGTTCCGGGCACGTCCCACTGGAAAGAGGCCTCGGGGAAGACCCAGGACACGCTGGAGTTATAGGCCAACAAAAGGACCAGGCGGAAAGAAAATAAGGACAGTGATAGTAAAACTCCATAATTTATTTGCATTTTTTTGCAATGATAAATTCTCATGAGTGCAAAAGTAAAACAAGAAAAAAAAATTTAAGGTTTCCTCTACTTGGCATCAACTAATCTCAGAAAAAAAAAAAACTACCAGGAAACACAAAGAGCAGCATATGGCCAGCAGGGATTATCTTTCCATGAGGGTTCTTACTCCAGGGTGACATCCCTCATTTTTTCTGCTCTATTCCAGATGTGCGCTTTTCACACCAAGTTTTATTACACCACATCTGGACATGCGGGAAGCACAAGATGATCACAAACCTCATACAGCACAGCAACAGACATGTCACCTGCAAGGATTTATGTAACTCTAGTGAGGAGTGAAGGCTGCACTTGCTTAATAGACTCAAAATCATGAGAATGAAAAATGGACTAGATGTTCTGAAAGGGGTGTCAGCTGCTGTCTCGAAGTCTGCTACAACAATAAGCTTTAGCAGTTTAGGAGAGACAGTTTTAATTTAAATATTCTTTGGGCAGAGTTTGTAAATGTTTTTGGATTCGTCTTTTTACTGCCACCCTTCCAGGAGGACAGGGTGGGCAGGAGGTCATGACTACATATCTAAAAAGGGCCCTTAAAACAACTGCCGAGTGTCTGCTGCCTCATAATAGAGTCAACAAAGGATGATGTGGAAAAACATCTGTTATCTAAAATATTGTGTATATCAGATTTTTGCCAATACCATTAAATCAATCCAAAAAATTAATTAAAATAGAAACAAAATTCTATTAACCTAATTTTATAAAAGTCATCCTTCACATCCTTGGTTATTTAAATGTGACTTGCTAGATTTCAGTAAGTCACCTGTTAGGTAAATAAAGTGTTTAAGCTCTACAAAAAAAGTTTAACCTGTAGGTCCTCTTGTTTACAACATAAAAAAGAGGGTGTGCAAGTCCCCCTAATTTGTGGAAATCTATAAAAAAAAACTATGAGGAGAAAAAAGCCATTCTGAGTAGAGCTTCTTAACAAAAACCTTCTTAAACAGGAGCTAAATTGAATTAGCTTTCCTGCCTGGATGTAGAGACAAGTGAAGAGAAAGGATTTTATTAACACTTCTGTAACAACTGTTTTTTCTCATTTTAGACAAAAGCATTTTTTACAACGATGTTTTACAGAATGGATGTAGAAGCAAATACTGATAGCGGATTTTGTCAAGGTCCCCACACTAAGTAAGTAAAGTTTTGCAAGGTGCAGTTGAATAAAATTATTAATTTATTATGAAGCACAACAATTTTCTGCTTCATAAGAGCTCCCCACAGCAACTTGAAAAAAGATCCACAGCAGGTCGTTTATGATAGCATTTGGCACTTTAACGTAATTTAGAATAAAGGCTTTTCTGTCTGTCTTATTTCTATGTGACATACAGCTGCAGGTGTCGTCAGGGCAGCTGGACAGCTGGTCAAGTCTAACAGCAGGTGCAGACTGTGGTGTCTGTGCGTCTATGTATATATGTGTGTGTGTATGTGTGTGAGATGCTAACGAAGCACCTGCAAACTCAACCAAACCACATCATAAAGGACAAGCCTGTAAAGGGACACAAACAGGCACATTGTCGGGCTGCTGCTGATGAGAGGCATGATGGCCCAAAAAGTTGAATGAAGACACAAGGCTGCAAAGAAGAAATACTTCTTTATTATCCATCAAAATCTGCTGATAAGATGCATCTGCACAAATGTAGACATCAAAGATGCTTTTTCAGAATCTCGAGTTCATTTTTTTTTTGCCAATAATGATTTCATTATTTTGCACATCACAACTTCCTAGAAAAGAAATTAACTGCAAATCTTCTTGCGAGTAGCTGAGGCAATGGTATGTTTAGCACTGTCCCAACATTTTTTTCCAAAAGTCAATTTTTTTTCTGTAATCTGTATAAACTTAACGGATTCATTGTGTCAGCTCTTTTATGCAAATCCAAAACATCACTTCGTTTTCTGTAAAACATCTAGCTAGATGATGGGTTATTAAATGAAATTACCTCAGGTTTTGCTTAGTTTTGACAAAACTACACTCAGCCACCGAAGATGAGAAGTCAAACAAATCTGTGCAGCAGAGCCCCCAGAGACACATCTGGCCTCAAGCTACTACAGAGGGAAACTCATCTGTATCTTTTTGTACAGATGGGATGACAAAGCAGGAACAGTATGTACTCCTCTTTCCCAGCCACGAGTACCAGTGCTCTTGTATACAGTTTCAGAAAAAAAATAAGTGCCTGGCACTCGGGTGGTGAGATAAACAGAAAGTGAAAAGTAGCGGCTGGAGCTGAAAGAATTCTTCATCTTTCTATTGAATTAAAGGCAGACTGAAACACCCGTTACACAGTCCGCAGCTTCTGATAACTTCACTGAGTTATAAAGGTCAAACAATTCCTCAATCATTCGATTAAATCTTTACGATTAAATTATAAAATGCTGTTTTGTTTATTCTGGAAATATTTTACAGCCACTCAAATTGTTTAAATGTTGATATTCTGCTGTACCATTTTCACAACGATAACATTATAGAGCAGAGGTGTCCAAAATTGGTCCTCAAGGGCCGCTGTCCTGCAGGTTCTTAATGTCTCCCTGCTTCAACACACCTGCCTCAAATTAAATGGATCCAACAGCCTATGAAGTTTACTTATTTGAGTCAGGTGTGTGGAGCAGGGAAACATTGAACACCTGCAGGATTGTGGCCCATGAGGACCAGGGCTGGACACCCCTGTTATAGAGGATAAAAAATTCCTGTGCAAATACAGTATATGAAGAAGAGAATAAACTCTACTACAGTGTCTTTATGGTCTGGCCATGTTGGTTCATCATGTCTGTGTTGAGATTAGTTCATTTATAAATCACATTTATTCATAGGGGCGTTTGGACTGATAATGCTTCACCACCACATCTAACACATTTTTTCTGACATCACCCGTTTTACCACTTACCACTGCAAGTGAACCAGCTCTGTCATTCACGGTTGCATTTCCTGAAATATGTTGTAATAAGCCTGAGAAACAATCATTTTTCAGGGTAACATGAGATAAAGTCCACCGGTCTTCAAACAGTTCAATTTCTACCTTTCTTATTTGAGAACCTCAAATGCAATCAAAGATGACAGAGGTATGAAGAAAAGGAAAATGATCTGAGTGTCGGAAACAAAACATAAAACAGCATGTTTGCTCCACTCGAGTGGATGACTGTTTTGTCTTAAAGAAATTACCTGTTGTTGTTACAGTGGAACAGATATGAGTCAGGACTTTGGCTCTCTGTGCCCGAGTTACTTCAGGAAACAATGAAAAATAACATTCAGATGATAAAACCAGATAAACATCTCTAATTAAGAGTCTTTGAAGAATGCAAAGCTCTCCTCGGGGCAACCCTAAGTAACAACTCTACACATTATGTTATAAAAACACCATGGACAGAAAAATAGGTGCTCATTAACTTTTATCTAACTATATGTAACTAGTGGCCTGAAGTGTCCACATAAATAATTTTCAGATGAACTCATGCCACTCAGGTAAGCACCTAAAACCTGATGAACAACAACAGTGACTTTTTAAATGCCAAATGCTTAAATCTGATTCTACTTGTTTAGAATAACACAAAAAAATTAAAAATAAAGCAAGAAATAAAGAAAAAGAAAAGAAAAAAATAGATCAACTGCTTGGAAAAGCAGGAAAAGCAATTATTTCAAATACAATATATATTTTGCTATAAAATAAAAGAACAATTGTAGGTTTGCATTGCAACATGTGATTAATGGAAATAAAACTTCACATGTCCACATGGAAAAAGGAACAACAGATTGATTGTAGGATTTCATGGATCAAATTCAGATGATTCATTTGAAAATCTATCAATGTGAACTGTTAAGAGCAAGTCCTTTAAAACCAGGCTGATTTGATAGCTTAACTAACCATAGTTGTGTTTTTTTAAATCCCTTGAATTGTCTTAGTCTCAGAGCCTGTATTTGACAACTTAAAATATGAATCCAGAGACTGCAGAAACTTGGGCATGCAGTCTCTAGACCAAATCCCAGCATGTGACTGCTCACAACAACCAGCATTACAATTTTTACCCCAGTTTAACCAGAATAAAGCAAACAGCTCTTTAACTTTACACCACACATGATCAGTGCTCAATCATTCCCCATCTCTCTCATCTTCAGTATTTTCCCATCTCAGCCTGAGGAAAACAACACTTTCAGGGCACAGTAAATCTAGTTTGACCCCACCCAGTCAGGGGCGAACTTGTAATACATACTAATCTGCTCAGTATTAGTGGGGAGCTCTGGGAAAATGTATTAAATGTGCAAGTGTGTGTGCATTTCAGTGTGAGTGCATCTCCGTGTGAGTGTACTGAGATAGCAGTGAAGGAGATGCTGAGAAGTGAAACTGCTGACCTGGGATGACTCACACTGGGAGTGCTTGTGTTGGCCAGGAACAGAGAAGAGCACAACAGGAGCTCCAGCAGTCACTGGGCCAACGAGGTCTGGCAAAACAAACTGCCCTAAGTGCCCCTGAAACCCTCCGGTAGCATACATGTTATTACCTGTGCTGCTGCACTGATGTCCAGTGACACCTCTCCAGACTTGGTAAGCAGATCCTGATAATGCACTGTCAGGCTGGGCAGCATGAAGTAATCTCATACTTCCCCTTAAGGAGAAGGCAGCTGAACTCATATTTAACCATAACTGTGCTCACATGTAAAAACAAATAACCAAATAACCTCTTTGCTTTGCTTTTAAAGGAGCAAAGACTAATTTGTTCTAAAAACAAACATCTTCGCTTTCTATCAGTACCATGAATCGACCACCATCTAATCTTCATTTGTTATGATCTATTAACATTTTCATCTCCAATAGTCTCCTGATTTTATTTTAAATTTCATGGGTAATTTTGCTATTACATTTAATGGGAGGACTCTTTAGAGATAAACAGAACACTTGTGGGAAGAACACTAACAACACTATATTATGTTAAGCATTAGGCCACCAGTAAGTGCTGGCTCTAGTGTTGGTGCTAGAGTCAGTTCTAAGATGGTTTGAGCTAAGAACTGGTTTGGTCAGAGCCACATTATTACATATCTTTAAATGTTCCTAACACATTGAACCCTTCTTCCAGTATATTCTGAATTTCTGGAAAGGACAGCAACGCAGATTAAACAACAACGGATCACACTAGTGTTTTAATATCACCGGTCTAATTCTTAAATGCTGTTCTAAGCAACAGACTGTGTTTGTGAACGCTCTCTGCAAAGATGGCAGGTGTTTCTAAACACCAACTGATATTAATATTTATACATAGGCTTTTGAGAGGGATCTATAAATGGAAGCTGACTTTATTAAAGCTGCTGGCAATGTTAATAAAAGGTGGCAAACAACACTTATTGCCGCAAATTCTGATCGTAAATACAGCTCTGTACGGCAAATTGGGCAACTTTAACTGAATAAACTGGTGACATGAAACAGAAAAAAAATTGTAAAAAAAAAGAAAAAAAAGAAGACACAGCTCACTTTGTTCTTCTGCTTTGATTTTCCATCCATTTTGTGGCTTGGTATTTTTATTATTCTCTCTTAGTCAAACAGCAATTCTGGATCTTTAAACATGACTAGGTAAACATTAACATTTACCTAGTTTGGTTGGTCTCCATAACCCCGCCTCCAGCCCCCTACGTAAGAGGTTTCTTACTCTGGCGCAGCAAACAGTTGGCTCCAGCGAAGCACCAGTTTTTCAGTGCTTAAGTCTTTGTTGTTTAAAACAGAAAGAAATAGTTCCGTTAGGCTCTGGTTCTGAACCGGCAATGTAGACAGGGAGTGAAACGAATACAGAACCAGGCATCCAAATATACAAGAAACATTTTTCAAAATAAGCAAACCTTATAAAACCTTTTGGCGCATCTGTTACACAGATAAAATGAGTAGACAGGTACTGTGGTCCATCACTGTTGCACTGCAATCTGCACAAACCAATCAGTAGTTATGAGCACTGTTTGACAAACAGAGACCCAGCAGGAAACTGTGCAACAAATGTACTTTAAATGTAAGGCCAAACTAATAGCTTTCCATCATACCTGTCCATCAGCAAACGTCAGTAGTCTTTATCAACATGCTTATAAAGCTCCTTCTTTGAAAATATAGCTATTATATCAACTATAATGCTGGCAACTAATGTTCTAGTTTAAATCACAAGTCAAAACTTCTTTCATACCATAAACATCAGCACCATGGAGACATAAGAAAATAAAGACAACCCAAACAATGTCAAACAGCACATTCCTATGAACAAGCAGGCAGCCAATGTAAGGCTTTATGTCAGTGCAATCATATCAGTCATATGAACGTAAATGACAGGATTGACAGACGGCATGCATCGAAGCAAAACTGTGTAGAATTTCTTGTATTTCAGGTATGCATCTATTCCTCTTCAGTCCGCAGGTTCAACTAAAGTTCAAAGCTGTAGAAGGCAGGAGAAGTAGATTCGGTTTAAAACCCTTCAGACTCCAACCTGAATCTAAAGCCTGTCAACGTCTAACTGCCTGCATGTGGAATGATAACCGTTTTCATCCAAGATGCTGAATCTCACTGTGTTTATTAAATTGACACGACATGTCCTTACAGAGAATATAATCTCCATCTAAGCATCATTAATTGAAGCACTGCAAAGACAAGACTTGTCAGGATTGTAACAGATCTTGCCAGCTGTTGGCTGGTTTCCAGAACAAACCTGTTTGTAAGTGATATCTACTCTATAATGTCTCTCAGGGTGTTTTTGCCCCTGAATTGACAGTAGGAATACATCTATCTGCTTTATTTTGCTATAGCATGGATCAGAACCTGGTTCGAACACACCTGACTCAAATGAAAGTGATACAACAGCCTATGAAGTTCTGCACAATGACTCATTACTTTGAGTCAAATGTGTTGGAGCAGGAATACATTGAAAACCTGCAGGACAATGGTCCAAGAGATCTGGATTTGGTGATCCCTGCGCTATAGTGATGTATACATGTGGGTGATGAATCACTTTGGGAGAAATTATCTGACCCAGTATTAACCCAGTAATAACTGCACAGATGTACTCATACAGTATGTTCCAACAGGTTTTGATGGGCTGAAGTGTCGTAACCTAAATGTTTCTGTAGACCAAACTAAACATAACTTTCTTACTGGGTGGTACAAAGGTGGTGAAAGGATTTTTACTGGTATTTGATGCATCATGGGATGATTACGTGAAATGAAAAATACTTTTTTCATCTCAGAGGGAAATTTAAATGTTGTAGTTTTGTAGGGTTTGTTTTGTTTTTTTAATGATAAAGCCTTGAGAACATTTTAACTAAATTATACTTTCTTTGCTCAAAAATGTACTTTAAAAAACTGATGCTCCAAAACACAACCAATAGCTTTTTTTTCTTTCTTCATGTATACTTTCCATTGTTGAAGAAATTAAACTACAGACGTGTAGTTGTTCTTATTCATCCACAGCACAGAAGGATGTGACTCTTGTCTTTTAGCAAGATTATACAAAAACTTTCACGTAAATTTCCTTCAGGTTTTGCTTAGTTTTGACAAAACTACACTCAGCCACCGAAGATGAGAAGTCAAACAAATCTGTTGGGGGAATTGGAGCATGAGGACAGAAAGAATAATTTAGGTGCATATTAGGAACCCTTCCATCATAATGTCCACTACACTGGCTTTGGTTGAGGACTTCCTCTGTGATTACTCCTGGCAAGTTACACCCTGGCCAGGTCACCTGTCTATCACAGGGCCAACAGAGAGAGACAAACTCCTTCGGTCAAAACTTCCACAAAAAAAAAATGGAATTATGAAAAAGAAAAACTGGAATTGTAAAGTGATGGACAACCAAATTCATAAAACTAAAAGTCCATATTAAGTTAGAGGTCAGGCTTGACTTTAAAGCTTATTACAAGAAAATGATGGAACGTCAACTGTATTAGAGGCTCAAATTACTGCATGTCACAATAGCCTGTGATTAACACTGTTCCACATCTACTTGGTACTTCTCTACTTCCTTCAATGAAAAGCTTCAAAGACATTAAGAAAAATGACTCCTCTGAGGTAATCTTGTTTCCTCCACTCCTCTAACTTATCTCTCCTTGCAGTTGAACAGAAGCTTTGGTCTTGGCATCAATCAGCAGGAGGCAGATATGCAATCTAACTGCAAACAATTAAGGGCTGCTCCTCTGCACTCAAAACTACTCACTCGTGTTAGTGCGTTGAGGATTAACACGATGTGCTTACACATTAAACCAAGAGACATGCCTATGAATGGCATTCCTTAGGAGTGTGTTTGCCAAACTGAAGACAGTAAAACAAAGTTTAGAGCTACTTGTTGCCAGAAAAGCTGTCTTGTTAGTTACCTTTGGACTCAGATTCCAAGCTGCCAGTTTTAACTTGACATTGATGCTAAGAATAATTGTATTTCATTTTATCAAATAGGAAATGATGGGAAAATAATTAAAAGAATTTGAACACATATATTAAATATTTTCATTCTTGAATCATTCTTAAATAATTAAATAAATATGCGCAATCACAAATGCATCACTTCCTGGCTGGTGAAGACATGACGCAGTGCCAGAGATCATGTATGGATCTCTGCAAGGTTGTTTTGCTCATTGTAAGTGAACCAAAGGTAAACAGCAGGTGGTCAGGTGATTTGACATTGAGGGATTACACCCCTCATAAAAAATAGGAACACTGTTGACAGCAAACAACCTGTATTTGCCTTTCTGACTGGCAGGATTGTGTGTACAGTTGAAAGGCTTTACATAATTCTCAGGAATTTAGCAGGACAAATGAGAAAACAATGTGCAGTTGAGAACTTGTCAGGGACTATTGACTGGAGTGTATTACAGTGACAGGTCCCTGAAGGTGAAAAAGAATATGAGCGGAATGAAAAGGCCAGTTTCCTTCACAACCTTTGGCTGGGCCTCTGCTGCATCTACCTTAATTTCCACCATGTAGAAAAGACAAAAAAAAAAAGACTAAAACTGGAGCAGTGATAGACCACTGCTGCTTGCAGATAGAGCTCCTTTGTGCACCAAATAATCCCAACACAGCTGGAGTAAAAGTTTAACAAATCTCTGTAAGACAGTTGCAGCTAAGCAGTGTTGTGTAACTTATGTTAAAAGCTGCACAGAACTCCACTGGAAGTCCTGTTGGAGCAGTAGGTTTACATTTATTATTGCAAAACAGCATAAACTATTAATGCAGAATAAACAAACCAGGGGGGATAAAAAGCTGCCAAGTCTTTTAGCGCAAATTCAAATCAAAATCCTAACAAATTTCAGTTGCCTTTCAGCTCAGGGATGAGGGAATCTCTCCGAGTGTGCCAATTTGTTTCTCAAAGAAAAATTAAACACTTTCTGCACTAATTAGGTCTAAAACAGGTGTTTTTTTATGCAATAAGAAACTTTAAGGTGCTGCAACTAATCTTTAAACAGGAAATCTAACAGTTTAATTAAGACTTCATGAATCCAGAACAAACAAGTCAAGTTTATGTTAAACTCAACATGCAAAATCTTGCACATTTTGAACTTGAACTTGCTTGTTTGAGCAACAACTTGCTTGTTATGGTCCTTTGTTTTTTACACTTGTTGCAACATTTTGTCACTACTTGTGTTTTGGCTTAATGTCATTTTTTCGTTTATGTTTATGGTTAAATTCTCAACTGAAACCAGGTCTTCTGTGCGTTGTTTTTACTTCAATTACTTTCTTCGTTTAAAGGTGCAGTCAGAGAGGACATAAAACTCATTTGCATTTGAACTTGAATTTGTGAGTAATTTCTATTAAAATTATGTTTGATATCTTCCCAGTGCAAACACAGAAACTATACTACAGAGCTCACTTTTGATTAGCAATGACAAAAACACTTACATAATTCAAGCCAGGCATTCTAATTGGCTATTGGTTTATTAGCTTTTGCAATCTGTGCCCGCTATGTTAGAAAATGTCTGCCTCTCCTCCCCTAATTGAATTTCTGCAGCAGGGTTTAGAGATCTCACCCAGGAAGAATTTTTAAACATATTTCAAGAACTTGAGAAAGAAAGAACATTTATATCCTCACTGAATTGAAGAAGGAAAGGAACTCACCTCTAATACTGGACCTGCCCCCAAGATGATCTGCTCCACTCCACTGGCGAAGCCCTTCTGACTGAGAGCTGTAAGATGATGAATGAGGAAGTTTGTGCTTTGCGTCTTGCCAGAGCCGCTCTCCCCAGATATAACGATGCACTGATTCCTCTGTCTCCGCAGCATGGCGTGATAAGCTGCGTCTGCCACAGCGTAAATATGCGGCTCCAAATCTCCCAGTGTATGATGATCATACATCTTCACATACTTGGGGTTGTAGATTGGCAGGAACTTAAAGGGGTTGATGACAATGAGGATGCTTCCGACGTACGTGTAGATTTTTTCCTGGTGGAAGCGCGAGCGCAGGTTGTCCAGCAGCGAGCGCTCGTTGAGCTCCGCCAGGCAGCACAGATCCGCCTGGTCACCCTGAGATTCGGGCTGTGGCAGCAGTCCACGGTCCACCATGCGCCTGCGCTCCTCTGTGACCTGCAGCCACATCTGGAGGCTGCCGCCATAGTGAATGGAGCCATCCAGATTCTTCTGTCTCAGGAGAAAGCGGTAATCCTCCCCGCCAGACAGCGGACGGTGCTCTAGTGCCACACGGGGCCACAGCATCATCCTCTGGACCGGACAGTCGCTGGGATTCAGAATCCATTCTTCCCCACCAAACTCCTTCACCTCAGCAAGAACATAACACTTAGTGCGGTCCAGCCCCAGCCGTTCGATGACGCGTTCAATGGCTTCAGCGGCTGTGGTGGTCTTGCGGGCACTGATCGGGCAGTAGATGGTGCCCTCTGCCAGGGCGCCCGGGTAGATGCGAACGGTGAACTCTGAGTTCTCAAAGCGCTGCCGTCGGCCAAGAGTGCCCATGCCACCGACACCACCAACGCCATCACGAGCACTCATGGCGGAGCAGGAGTTCCCATTAGCAGCAGCCCGGAACTGGGGCGTCCTTTACTGGGCTGGAGGGGCCATGAACTCAAGACATCACCACTACGAGAGAGAGGGATGACAACACAAGAATCACTCCACTGCGCACATTAAAAGCAAAGATGTATTCTAGACCAGCTCCAAATTCTCTGAATGTCAACTGATCCATGAGCAGGGATTTCTGCGCAGCTCTGAAATCCACCACATTACGAAATGTGTAAGATTTTGACACAAAGACCCTCATGTGTTATGTAATCTACTAAAGGGCCAAATTATTTTGCTGGAGCTCAACATGCATACTCATACAGGATAAAGGATAAGTCATCTGGAGGATCTGGATCCGCAGGATTACCATTAACACACATCCCCACTCCTGACTGCACACATAAGCTCTCGCCGGCCCCAAGACCGGCAGCTGCCATCCTCTTTACTCAATACACAATCACACCATTCACAAGTCCCTGCTTTAATACACAGCAGAGGGACATGATGGGAGAGCAGGGGCCACGGGGAGACAAAGAAGCAGCAGCAGCGGATTAGATGACGAGCCGCTGACAAAAAATGCTGCTCTGTGATTTTTTTTGTCATAATCAGGTTTTAGGTACTTCTACACATCATCTTCACAACGATATCAGAATAAATTAAAAAAAAAAAAAAAAAGTCATCAGAGGAGAGACGTGAGATTTAAGTTAAAGCAGCACATCTTTTATAGTATAATGATTTGTACTGAGGTTGGGTTTGTTGATCACATGAGTTGTGTTTATCCTTTCATCCTACCTAGACAACATTACAGACTTGTGCATCATCAGATTGAAATGTTCAGTGCATTCCAGGAGTTTTAATGAGATGAGTTATAACTAATCTGCATGTTGTACCTGTTCCGCTTAAAGCACATCTTTCATCTTCAGATACAAATTTTTTAAAGCAAACAGGAATGGGTTTCAGCTTGTTGGTATCAGTTGTGGTTTCTTCATGCAGGTTGAGAAGTAAATGCATCCTGTGCCATTTTAGATTCTCTGACTAACTGCAGCAGCTTGTGGTTGTATTTCATTCTGGCCTCAAAAGAGTTAACAGAAATTAGGACCTTTGCTGGTGCCAGAAATAAAAAAAATAAAAAAATGCTGCAATTACTATTATTAATAAAAGCATATTAGGCTGAATATTCCAGATAAAATAAAAAAGAAATGAAAATAGACTCATTCATATCTTCTGACCCATTAGCGCCACATTTTATTGAACTTCTCTGGAATTTGTTCTGTTTATCAACCTTTGGGCTGAATTTGTCGAAACTCAGTGTCAGTG
Source organism: Rhadinocentrus ornatus (assembly GCA_037177495.1). Taxonomy (NCBI): domain Eukaryota; kingdom Metazoa; phylum Chordata; class Actinopteri; order Atheriniformes; family Melanotaeniidae; genus Rhadinocentrus; species Rhadinocentrus ornatus. The sequence goes on from JBAMHW010000001.1 coordinate 9,221,914, forward strand.
TGACAAGTCTACAAATATAGCAAGTATAGCAAAAAATAAATAAATAAAAATAATATATATATATATATATATATATATATATATATATATATCCATCCGTTTTGTCGGCGAACACCACCACATACTATATACATGCTGCACCAGCAGAATGTGGGGTTTTTACA
>JBAMHW010000001.1:9222177-9248892 GCA_037177495.1 Rhadinocentrus ornatus
ATAATTTTATTCTTGTATTTTGTTTTATGATATATATATATATATATATATATATCAATCAGTTTTGTTGGTGAACACAACCACATACTGTATACATGCTGCACCAGCAGAATGTGGGGTTTTTACATACTCAGCACTTCAGCAAAGGGGGTGTGTTGAGGTGTGGACATGTTTGTTTGTTAGAACAAAACTGCTACAAACAATCTGGAAATGATTGCTTTGTTCTGTGACTGACCATAGCATCTCTCATTTTGTTGAAAAACTGCGGCAGCTTTGCTGTTTTCGACGGCAACTGAAAAAGTTTCTGATCTCCAATTAAAATGAAACAGAACCACCAAAAGAGGTTGGATCACTCATGAATTTTTTTTTTTCACACTAAAACCCAGTTTACGCACAATTTCAAATCTCCATCTTGTGGTAAAACAAATAAATAATAGAGTAGAGCTTTAATTAACCTTCTTAAAACAATTTTCCAAATTTATTACAACACTGTGTAGAAAATGTCAGTAAATATTTCTGATTGGAACTGAAAAATATTCAGTTTTCATGCATTAAAAAAAGGAACCCAATTTAAAAAAAAGGTAAATCCAGCAGATAATTTTATGAAAAAGAGCATGTATTATTCACTATTAAAATTTCCAGTAAATGATTAGTTGTTGCAGGTCTTAGAAGAATCATAATAGTGATTCCTGAAACTTATTATACCTGGTGTAGGTGAAAATGTGGTAAAGCCTACAAGAAACTAATTACATCAAGAGTACGTCAATTAATTCTTTAATTGATAAATAGACAAAAGAATAAAAATATATTTAAAATCTAAAGTCAATTATAAACAGGTGGTTTAAGTTACATAACTAGCATGAAGTCCAACTTTGTTTACTTTTGAATTAATTAAAATATGATGCAGTTTGCAGATTACGTACATTTTTTTCAAATATGTGTGACTACTATTCATTACTTCATGAGAGGAATAACTATAAAAATTTATTGGCAATGTCTGAATGCATGCAGATATAAGTGGATCACATTTTTTTATTAAATGTCAATCTACATAAGCTACATGAACAAAGCAGAAACTAGTGAAAACAGGAAATGGAACAGGGACAAATATAGTTGGTGCACATAATGCAAAAGACTCCAGCTGGGAAAATACAACGCTGCGCCCATGCCTGATCATTTCCTGTTGCCGTGTATCCAGCCTGCCATGTGTTACCTCAGCAATTCTGATACAATAATGTACCATACGACTGGATGTGTCTAAACTTTCTCCAGTTAAACAAAAAAAAAAACTGAGGTTTTGGTCTTTGGAGCCAAAGAGAAACGATTAAGTGTCACCACAGAGCTTCAGTCTATACAACTAAAAACCACCAACCAGGCCAGAAATCTGGGTGTATTGATGGACTCAGACCTTAACTTTGAGAAGCACATTAAGGGAATTACAAAATCAGCCTACTATCACCTTATGAATATATCAAGGGTAAAAGATCTGATGTCTCGGCAACACTTGGAAAAACTTGTCCATGCTTTCATCTATAGTCGGCTTGATTATTGTAACAGTGTCTTCACAGGTCTGCCTTAAAAAAAAACAATTAGACACCTGCAGCTGATTCAGAACTCAGCTGCTCGAGTCCTCACTAAAACCAAGACAGTGGATCACATCAGTCCAGCTCTAAGGTCATTACACTGGCTGCCCGTTCGCCAGAGAATAGACTTTAAAGTTCTGCTGCTGGTTTATACAGCTCTGAATCGTTTAGGACCAAAATACATCAGTGACCTCTTGACCCAGCATGATCCTACCAGAATCCTCAGCTCATCTGGATCATGTTTCCTATCAGTTCCCAGAGTCAGAACCAGACATGGATAAGCTGCATTCAGCTTCTATGCTCCACATGTCTGGAACAAACTCCCAGAAAGTCACAGATCAGCTGAAACACTCAGTTTATTTAAATCAAGGTTGAAGACCCACCTGTTTCAGCTGCATTTCAATAGTCCAGATCTGCAGCTGGTTCTTTTACGCTAAAATCTTAACTTATTTCATTATCTTTATTTTTTATGTAATCAATTTTATTGTTTTTATTCTTTGTTTTTCTAATACACTTGTATTTTTTTCTGCACCTTGCTGTAATGTTTTAATGGTTTGTGTAAAGCACTTGAAATTGTCTTGTACATGAAATGTGCTACACAAATAAATTTGCCTTGCCTTACCATACAATAATGTACCATACAATAATGTACCATACAATAATGTACCATACAGACACATACTAGCATGAGGGACCTCGCCCCCTTTCCAAGTTCAAACACACAGTTAGGAAAGACAGGTAAAGTCACACATTAACCCTTCTACAACACAAACTGTGTGAGGCTGGATTCATGCACGCACATGTAGAGTTTATGCAGGCATTGCCTATCTGGGATAAATGTACATCTGTTTCCTTGCATGTGTTATTGCACTGTGTCTGCATGTATATATGCATGTGTGTGTGTGTGTTTTCTGCATAAAGTTATGGCCTGGTGCCCTGAACAGATGGTCAGCTTGCTGCTTAAAGGATAGGGAGGGAGGAGGGGATTTAGGGTTGTGGCAGTGCTGGACAGCACAAGGCCATGCAGGCTGCCTCTCTGTTTACCATCACATGAGGACTGATGAACTTTGCCAATCACAGAACATTTACCAGAATCACAATTCTGACAGATTTACAGAAAACTGCAGTTACCACAGAACAGATCAAGGGGACTGTAAAATCCTGCTAAGATGGGAGGATGGGATGAGGTCGTGTGGACGGTCTATGATAAATGACGTAAATTTCAAGCTATTTTCTTCATTGATTGATCCACACATTAATGATCAGTAATAAATCAATTTAGTAAACGCTTTAAACAAGCCTCAAAATTATTCAAAAAACAAGAAAAAGAAAACAGGGCATTTAATAACATAACTTAAGTTATTACAATTAACTAAATTTCACAAATCAATCATTCTGTGCCTCTAAAGATTAAAAATCATAACAGAAATTAAAAAGACAAACTGGTATTACCCCGAAAAAATTAATTATCAAAGAAAACTAAAAAACATGAGAAACTAGTGCCCAGATTAATTAACTCCAGAATGTAAACAAAGCCTGAAGCAGAAAGTAGTCAAATGCAATGCAGGTACTAATGTAGTCCTTTAACAGAGGTACTGAGGGCCATAACTGGGTAGTAACTGGGTTTTGGCCAAAGCTCTTAAAAGGTATGATGTCTCTCAGAGAGTTCTTCAGGTGCTTTCAGTAAGACTCAAGAACTGAGGCACCTTAAGGTCACTTAGTCTTTTAACTAATGAGAAGGAGTAGTTTTAATTATACAAAATGTATAAAACTGGAAGCGGATTTTCCATCAGTAGTCAATGTGCATGGGTTGAGCCCTGTTTCTTAACCAACAACAAAAACCCATTTTTGTGGCTTTTATGCATATATAAATGTAATTTACAATAATTTAATTTACAATAAGGATGCTTGAAATATTAGAAGAGGATAACATTGTATTCTTTACATAATATGAACTTACTCTGAGAGAGGCCTTGTTGGTGGATCCCTCTGACAGGAAACCAAGAATAGGTTTAACCGTGCAAGTCAGACTCATCAATGGCTGTCATTGTTGCAGAATAGTGAAGGATCAAGTTTGGTCAGCTTTCTGCATCATGAAGTCATCTTTCTGAAAAGCTGTGTATATGTTGCTGTCATCACTACGCTTGTTTACTCAGGGCTCGTAACACTGCAGCACTTCTTTATTACACATTTAGCGACTAAGGGTGTGCATGTGTTGCACTGGAGTGTGTGAGTTGGTGGTGAACTGTGAACTTTTGCATCTAGTCTTCAAGTTTTCTGAGGGTTTATTTATGAATTTAACAGCTCCATGATGCCAAATTTAGCTTCTATGTTTATTAGTTACATGCCACAGGACTTTGCATGTTCTACACTTTGTTTTTGTTGGTTATTGAAATTAGTGTGCAATCTGTTGTTGCTAAAACCACAGTCTGGGTTTGTGGCTTTACTGGGGCCATTGCTAATGTTCATAAAATCTAAACAAGGGAAGCATTCAGATCCATTGTTAGTGAGCATCATTTTCTTTGTTCTCACAGCTCAACAATCAAAAAACTAATGTGTAGAAGATGCTGGTCATTTTGTCATGAAGGTAAAAACTTAGATGTTCAGGTTTTAGGACGTCACTGAGCTCTGCTAAGCCATAAACAAGATTTTACCTTCCAAAAGTCGCCTGCTGATTAATAAACATAAAAGTAAACATTAAGTTTGGAGTTTGTTGGTCGCTGAATAAAAACACTATAAAACAAAAGGACATTCTTACACAAGATTGTCAACATGCCTAAAGTTTATTGCTGTCTACCTGTATCGTAAGAAGGTGCTAATTATGGTGTTGCAGCACAGATAAAACACTGATAAGACTAAGAAAGCTAGACTATGTTATGCTGCTCACATACCACAGAGAAACTAATTTCTTTTAATAGAGCTGCACAACCTTCAGAACCAGGCCCAACCCCCCTGTTACCTCTACATTCACATGCAGAGGAAATTGCACATAAAACGCAAACAGTACACCTTTAACACTTTCAATGAAGATTTTCTACTGAAGCGAAATAGCTTAAGGTTTAAAAAAAAAAAATTGGACCCAGACAAACATTATAAATGTTTGAAAAAAAAAGGTCCAAGGTCACTTAGTTTCTTTGACAAACGAAACAACATCTGATTTGTTGCATGAATGATCAAATGAGATCAAATTTTTTTATGTATATATTATTAGCTCATAGTCAAGACATCTGGAATTTTATTCTCTGTCCTGCTGTGTGGTGTAGACATCTGCAGTCCAGTCAAAAGTAGTTGGCCTAATCAATTCAGAGACATGATCATCAGAAGCCTGCACGTCATCCTTTAAGTCGTAAGAAACCTGATCTCTGGGTTCTGGTCTGGTAAGTAAAAGTTCTAGCTCATAGATCACTGATAAACCTGAGACTTAGCACAATGAAAAAAGGCTTTATTGGGTTTTGTTTTAACAAGTGTACCCACATTTAAAAAAAACTATTTGTCACAGATCAAGGAGAAAAAGCCCAATACTAGCAAGCTGGAAAGGGCACATATCACTAGCTGCGTTTCCTTTACAATTTTTCGCAAAATAAAAGCGATATTTCTAGTGCAATTGCGTTTTGCAGGTGTTTTAATTGAATGGTGTTTGCCATGCTAATGCGCATTAGTCGTTACTCTCGTAAAATCTCTTCCCGCGAGACTCCACTTTGGAGGAGAATAGAGATTTCTAAATCTCTGTAAAACTCTGCATTTCGCTGTTGTTTGCTATCAAGGATGACAATTGTATTTTTTTTTAATTATTTGTAAAAAGATTTCCGTCTCCTACTGTGCTGCACCGTCTTTATTTGAAATGAACTGGTCACGTGACCCACTACGCCACGTCCGGTGAAGCGTAAATGCGAGAAAAGTGTTTCCATTACACTTTGGCAATATACTTCTATGTCGACACATCTGAAAAAAAACACCTCATGAGAGTGTAAAAACATTTAGCGATATTTGAGTTTTTTTCGAAATGTAGGCGTTTCCATTACCGTTTTTTTATTACGATATTTAGCTTTTGTACAATTCTAGGGGTAATGGAAACACACCTACTGCCTATCACAGCAGAGTAGGACAAGCTTCCATCAGTGAATCGATTCCTCTTGTAAATGGGATGACGACAGTGGTCTAATTAAATAGCCAAACTGATCTATGACTCAAGCTAAAAGTACCAGTGCATGGAAACAAACCGAGAATTTCAGCTTTTATGTTGAAGATGAGCCTTTAAAATTGGTAGTTTTATCAAAAACTCCAGCTTCCTTTAATAATAAACTGATTTTAATAAATAAGTTAAGTTATCTGTATATGTTTGTGTCATTCCCTGTGCTGAGTGGACATTTGAAGAAGCAGGCCCAGCTGTGAGGTTACAGGCCTGCTGATTGATGTGGTGGTGGAGGTGCTGTGCGAGTACCAACATGCTCAACAAAGACATAATTACAGGTCTTTAAACCAAAATGTATCAACTGTAACAACTCTTCCTAACAGAAACGACAGTCCAATAACCTGGAGGCAACATCCGAGCTCACAGAGTCACTATTTTACAAGCTGTTCAGACCCTATTGAGGTTTCTGTAGTAACATAGCAGCTGCACATGTAGAACCATGTACAGCCTACAAGTCACTGCTCACGTCCAACGCTGGAGGACAGAAAATCACATGATAAATCAAACAACTGATGACCAAGCTTAAACTTTTTCAAGACTCAATATCCCAAATGTTTGCTCTCAAAGCAAAAAGAAAAAAGTCAAATAGGAGGAAAAATATGTTCAGGAAAAAAAGCAGCAGTTAATACATTTACTAGCTTGAGTAACTTCATGTCAAGATTTATGTCAGTTATGTAAATTTAAAGTAAATAATTAGTTAAATCTTGTAGAGAATTATAATATTAAACATCCTTCATTAAATAGGAAAGGAAGAAACCTTACAGCAAGATGTTTTATAAGCCATCTTACTGGTGCTAGAATTTCCATTTCATTGAAATTTATAAGAACTTTAGAAACACATACAAAACTTACTGGTGTGATTTTTCTGCATCTTTATCTTCAGCTGTGGGTGTAGCCCCAACTTAAATAAAGATAATGGAACTACCGTCCATAAGGTTTGGGACCGTGTCATATTGTGCACTTTCACAACTCTTAATACATATTCTGAGACTGAGCAATTTGACAAAGCCGGATGATCCACAACAAGATTAAATGCAAAAACTGACAGGATGAGAGACTGAACCAAGAGAAATACAGAGAAAGTCTGCTTCAACAATCCCTCGAATACACTACACCATGTCGGGCGCCATTGTTGCTCTAAAACAGAAAATACTTGTCGGAACTGAAGCGAACCATGGAAGAAACTCCACCCTGTGGATTTACTGGCCGATACAAGCCCTCCTGCAGATCCTGGAACCTAAAAATGAAGGAATGGGATGAGGCGTGACTCAATATATTGTAATATCAGTACTATCAGCAATGTCAGATCAGAAAGAGGAGACATCCTTCTTAATGTCTGCCTCAATTCTTAAACATTTTGGGTTCATTTAACCACCCCAAAAGAACTTTATTTGAAACCACACCAACCATACACACCATTACCCACAACATTAAGCCACCAACCTCTGCTGCTTTCGTCTGTATAATAAGTGGAGGGTGCTGTCATAGTCAAGGCTCTTTAAAACAAACCAACATGAATAATCAGCGGCAATGACGGGGTCCGCAGCTGTGCATTTGGGCAAAGAAAAAAATAGCACTTGAACTCCCCACAAGGACCACATCCAACTGCCAGCTCGAATGAACCATCGACAACTGGGTGTGGAAGATGGTCAGGTGTAGAAGAAGACAGGAAAAAAACAGCCGACATAAATGTTTTTCTTTTTAAAAATCAAGAGATTTATTCAAATTTATATCAGTATGCAAAAGGGTCTTCAACTCCCCATTATCAGTCTATTCACTGCATTTCATGACTTTCAGTAAAGGAGTTTCTACAAAAATTCTGCTGACATCTCCACATCCATCTCCACATTGTATTGGCGCACACTGGCTTCACTTAAAATCAGAATGAAGGCTGACAATTTCTTTTTGTTTTGCATGAATCACATGCACAGATTAAAGTATGCTGTGCATGTCTTGTTTTATTTATATTTTACAAACAACACAGATATAACATTAAACTAATGTTTATCAGGTAAATGTAAATGATCTTAGACTGTCGACGGACAAAACAACAGGTTAGTCTTCTTGTTTGTATTTTAGGTGTCACAAAATGTATCACAAGGACACTCCAGTTATGGTTAGTAACAAGTCCATACCACAGCATCAACACCCGTAATTAAAAGTGACTAAAGACCTCTTAGTGGGCATACAGCAGCTGATAACTTAGCCACGTCATTCTGAATGAAGCACTGGGTCAACACCAACTCCCTCCACATTCCTCCGGCTGAACACCAACAGGTGACACAACGAGCATGAAAATATGACACTGGAGGAAGCGCCATGTGTGCCTGCTAAATTAAGGGCCTCCCTTCGCCGTGCAGGCCTCGTTATTGTTGTTGACTGAAGTAAATTGCCTGAAGAGAGTGGAGGGAGAAACCAGAGGAAGGAAATTAATCCAGAGTACTGCAGAAATCCCAAGGACAACACTGGGAGAAAACACAGCACATTACTGAGTGCTCTGAAATGTACTCCTCCTAATGCTAAAGTTTTCCCCTCTTCTACAGACTCGTATCATGAGTTGATTTTCAACATTACAGATTCAGTCAAAGAACAATTTCAAAGATTTAATAACAGCTGGTTGATTCGTCTTAACGGACAAAGAGGCTGAAAGAAACAGAAAAAGTGTTTGTCTCACACACTGGTAAAACTCCTATCTTAATGCAAACTTACTTACCTAACTGAATTATGAGGAGATATATAAATTAATTAACTTTAATAAATACAATCAAGGTGCCTTCTGATCCAGGCTTCTGCACAGACAAAAAATGCACCAGGGGGCTTCAACAGTGGGAGTAAACAGCACCACTCCTCTGTTGTCGCCAAAGGGAATTCCACTTCCTGTGTCCACTCCCAGGACAACGACAGCAGCTATGAGCAGGACAGGAAGTGTCACGCTGCGGGGGATTAACAACACTACACCATCATGCCATTGTTAATACGTTTCCAATTCACCCTCAACAATACATGCTTGTAATATCACATTGAGCTTTCAAGTTTCTAAGTAGTTTTGTTTTCCATCATCTTGATTTTATTTTAAAAAAATGCGTTAAGAAGGTGTGCCTTCACCTGAAACACTGCTGGGATAGGCTCCAGCTCACCCCGCGACCCCTAATGGGAACAAGCGGTACAGAAAATGACTGACTGACTGGCGTTAAGAACCTGGTAAATCAATTCACAAGAAATCAGGAAAAACAGCCCTTTATACAAATAAGCAGTGCTTCCCATTTAAGCTCTTTTCCATGCTCAATTTGGATAGATTCGCCAATAAGGCGCATAGAAAGTACAAAAGTACTGGCAGATAGTTTTTCCACAATGCAACACAGTCATGTGGCAATGCAGTGGGAGTTAAGTGAGGAAATTGAGTCCATTGTAAGTTCAAAACCCACTTTTAGCCTTTATGCTAACTGTTAAAGCCTGAAATTGCTTTGATTTGTAGAAAGGAGACCTAACACAGATCAGTTATTGGGTTTGTGTTTGTTTTTATTCATGTCCAGGGTGCAGAAGCAGCAGATGAGACAGCCATGGCAGCTGATCCTGAAACAGCTGCTTGAAAACCTGCCGCCTTTCTCCAACCACATCTCTCTGTCCTACTTCTGGTTCAGCCCTTTAACAGGCTGTACTCCGGCTAATGCACATGAAAACTAACTCCTCTCCACTTCCTGTATTTCATGAGCGTCATGATTGTAGATTAGAGCATTTTCTTTGCAACTGTGACTAACCATATTTCTAAACAAAGACGGTCATATGATACACAGCTGTGTATCAATTCCTGAGGGAATAGAGAGCAGCTCAGTGTTATTTACATTCATAGCATTGACTAAGTGTCCATGTAGAGCAATCTGCAAGAAAATTGCTTATAATTTCCACAACCAGTTGTGTTTGATCAAGCTATGTCTTTGGAAGGTCATTCCCGACAGCTGACCAAACTGTTTGTATTATTTGAGAATTATCTCTAAAGTTAGGACAATGTTGTCTAAATCATATCTTAAAATGATCATTCATGCTTTTATCTCTTCTCGTATTGATTATTGCAATTCTGTTTTCACTTGTTACAATAAGACGACTCTCAACAGACTTCAGTTAGAGCAGAACTCTGCTGCCAGACTATTGACGGGTACGCCCAGAACAGCCCACATCACCACTATTTTATCAACACTTCATTGGCTTTCAGTCAAATTTCGTATTGACTTTAACATTTTAATTTTGACTTCCGGGTAGTACATTGCCAACTTGCCTCAGGGCCTACCCTTCGGTCTTCAGGCCAACAACGCCCTGAAGGTCCCAAAGACCTGTTTTAAAATCCAGGGAGACCTGGCTTTTCTAGCTGCAAACCCCCTGACTCAGGAATGACTTGCTCCTGTCCCTTCGTATGGTTGACTCCGTGGATTATTTTAAAAAGCAGTTGAAAACAATTTTATTCAGGAAACCATTATAAATAAACTTTACTTTCTTACTCATAAAACACCTCAGGAAATCAAATGATAAGATTCTGAAGTCTGAAGCACATCATGCTCATTTCTGATTAGATGAAAAACTCTGTGTTCCACATTAATCAATACTATGTAAATGCTTGAATGGCAGTCAATGTAAACTTCTGAAGACGAAAAGAAATCTTTCTGAAATGTGGCGGCTACTGAACATTACACTTAATGTCTTAAAACAAGGCCTTCCTGGACTGACCTCACGTTCAGGTTTTATTGTTTTAGTGAGTGGAAAAATGTTTTCCTTTCAGACTCTGTTTCAGCTCTGGAAATATCAATATGACATAGCACAGTCATTTGGCGCATGGAGTAGGAAAAGTACACCGCCCTGTAAAGTAGGCCAGCAAACGAAACATCATCAACAGCGGCTGTCTGAAACGTTTTAAGGTTTAAAGTTCCCTGGAGTCAAACCTAGAAATTTATGTTAACTTTCTCTACTGAAAATTAACTTAACCTTCATTAGTGGAAAACAGAAACAGTCACGCAAATGAAAATTTAACTGTGGTAAACTGTGCAGCCATGGCTGCAGCTCCACAAGCAATGCACCTAATGTCAGCTGAAACAACTGCATGACGTATATGTAAAAGTGTTGCAGTGTTGCATATAAAGCATCTGACATAATAATGACAATAATGGCTGAATTTTTCCATGAGAAGCTGTGTTGCACTGATCAGAGCTAATGCAGCCACTCCAGCTGCTTGTGATTTTAATTGAAATGTTGCAAAAATCCCAATGGCCACTAAAAAAAACAACACTCAGATTTCTTATTTTTAACAGAAGCTTTGTTAAGCTGCATCCAGGAGATGAGCCGGGCAGGACGTTCAAACACAATGATGCACAGCATCTTATCGGTTTTCAGAAGAAAAATCCTGTGCTGATCATATTGTTCCATCAGTATCAATGGTTGTAACAAGCCAAACAGGAAATGAGAAGCTGAAAATAGAAGATTTTTTTTTATGGACAATACCAGAGGATAGGATGGAGACTTTAATGACACCCAGGTTTTTTCTCTATAAAGTCTGACTAAACTTATCAGTTACTAAAGATACAGGCTTGGCCTGAATGACCTGAGATTTTTCTACTTTTGAATTCATTTAAAGTTTTTGCTTTAGGGATTTACAGTAGAATCACATAATTACTCTGGGTGACATCACCTTGGCTTCCAGCATTACTGTGAGAAACCAGCATTTCATCACTGGAATTTGTCCTTTAATCCAGATATTAAACCAGGTTGGAGCAGCTTTCTTTCATCAGCTAAATATTACACAACAAAAAGCATTCTGTCCGACACTTGTCCATGCCTTCATCACATACAGACTGGACTACTGCAATGGCTATTTTAGCTGGGCACTCAAACATGTTACAGCCAGAACGCTGACCAGTACCACCAAGAGAGATCCTGTTTTTCCTGTCTTAGCCTCTCTACGGGCCAGTAAAATTTTTTAAAGAATTTAAAATCCTTCTTATTGAATCCAAAGCCCTTCATGGCCAAGTTCCATCTTATCTCATTGTTCCACATCACCCCACAAGAACTCGTCCTTCTCAGAGGGCTGGCCTGCTTGCTTTCCCAGAATTTCTTACAACAGAATGAGGGACGGAGATTTTACTTTTGGGTTCATCTCCTGTGGAACTGGTTCCCAGTTTAAAAGAGATTTAACTTAATTCACTGCTCTCTCTTGTGCTACTTGTTTTAATGTGCTCTTTCTGTCTTCAATATTTTTAATTCTTTTGTTTTTATTCCAGCTCATGACGTTTTTTTATTCATATGGCTTTTTCAGATACTTTTATTTCAGATACTTTCTGGTTTATTTCTTCACATGTTCTTTATAAGTTTGTCCTTTCTTCTCTAAACCACATTGAGTTGCATATCTGCTTGAAAGGTACCATTTAAATAAAGATGAGTTGGATTGAGTAGCATATTTTGGAGTTTTACAAAGTAAAGCATTCACTGATAATTAACTATTTTAAAAGCACATGTTTTGTCCACAATTGAATGAATCCAGCTTCTGCAGTCAAAGTAAACCAAAGTTATTGAAGACAGGCAAAGTTTCCAAACTCATTCTGTGATTGTAAGGCAATTCAAAAACTGCAAAATAACTTGAAATGTACACGGTTTGCATTATGTGGCTTACTCTGTGTACTCTATTGTCTGTTTTAGTTGTGTATGGCATATAGGGCAGCCTCGTGTATAAAATGTGCAATAATTTGCCTCAACACACATTTTATATATGCATTATATTGTATTGGCACATCATTAGCAAATATATTAACATCATCTTTAGACTTTTTATGGGTCTGAAAAATTTAGTAACATCTGACAAAACTGGTTATACTGCGCTGCAGGCAGAGGATAGGGAGGTGTTATCTAGCAGCAGAGGAAAAGGCCGATTACAGAAGAGGACGAAGAAGAAGAAGACAGTGGAGGGGGGTTAGGAGATATCATTGACCCGAATTATGCACACTCCATTTCTCTCTAAGAAAGGGAATCACTCAAGCCAAACAGCCTTTGGCCTCGGGGGAAGACAGAGCTGAGGAGAAGTCCGAGCACCATCACTATTTCCTTCAGAAACAGTCGGCATGACAAAGCCAACAAACTAAGCAGGAAGGCATTGTGTGCAAATACGTTAGGCCTCAACATGGATGGGCACAGTACACGCACACAATAGATGGCAAGCTTACAGGGATGGGGATCTAGTCAAACACAAATACACATTCAGAAGGAAAGTCTGCAGATGCCAACAGGACTCATCTCGTCTTCCACAGCCGAGCGGAGATAAGTGATAATAATGAGAACTGTAACTGCTCACAGAAGCACAATGCCAAGGTGCCCCCAGCTTCATCATGACAAACACAGAGGTGTACTGACATTGTTTCCTATTCTAAGTACCTGAGGCCAAGTCAAGCATACAGGCAAACATTTAAAGATAAAAAAAAAATTCATTTTCAACTTCGTGTGATGTCATTGGAGGTGCAGTCCTCATGGTCAATTACATCTAATCAATTAGCAGAGGTTTATTTTGTGGAGAGCTGTAAATTGATACAGATGGATGATTTTCCCTTAAGGACATTAAACACCCACATAAAGAGCTATTTCAAAGACATCAATAAATCATGCAATATGTGAGTGGGCATCTGTGATCAAAGGAGAGTGTTGCAATGTATCAGATTTTGCATGAAACTAAGCTCCTGGAAAGGCAAGTCTATGAGATGATGCAATTCAGACTGTATGATGTCCTATTCGACCACCACCGCCGCTAACAAACCTTCAACATCAAGTCAGACTGTACGGATATTCTCGTGTGAAAACAGTGCTGGGCCTTCACAAGTCTAATCCACTTTAAGTAAGCAGTTAATCGTTAAAGCATCTTTTTTATGTAAATTGTGACAAATCATGATTGAAAAACCAAAAGAGAAAAAGTTCCTACACAGTTTAAAAATGTGTTGATTTTTTTTTTTAAAGTGAGCATGACAGTGACAAACTTCTTCCTTTATCTAAATCACTGAGGAACCCCAGACCGCCCTACACCTTCACCAGCTGATGTTAATGACAGGTCATCAAGTCTAACTCCAGGTCTGAGCCTTAAGAATAATCTTAAGCACATCTGCTTAGTGTATTAGGGGGAAAAAACGTGGTCTGTAATTACAGGGCAGTGTTTCTGAGGCTCTCGCTGTCTTTTCTGAGGATGGGGGTGACTGCTGTCTGCTGTTTTTCTGCCTTCAGCAGATCACAGGATGTTTGAAATCTGAGCCTGGTAATGCAGTCGGAGCTGCTGTGTGATAATGATTAAGTTTGGTTGCTGGCTTCAAGGAGATAACGGGAAGACGTTGGTGAGCATCAGCACAAAATCAACATATAATGTTGTGGCCTCCTGGTTTAACTGCACACCCTCAGCTTAAAGAGACATGAAGCAAAGCAATGTCTAATAAACTAGTTGAGAAATATTAATGACTGTCTAAACCAAAAGTAAAGTCCCCTCAAGAGGACTTTCCACTGCAGCCATCTGTTGAAAAATATATTATGAGTAGACTACTCCTTGATGTTGTGAATTCTTTCATTACCCAGAATGCCATCTAATAGCCCTAGACACGTGCATGGTCTTGTTTTGTTCAGCTTGGTTTGTTTTGTACATGCAGTGAGCGATAGCACCAGCGAAGCATGACCAAAAGAGTCAAGAGTTAAGGGACAGGACAGGACAGGCACCAAGCCACAAACATAAAACATTATATACTTCATGTTTATGTTGGTTTACTGAAAAAACATACATGCCTTTTTCTTCATTTTAAAACATCAAACACTGGTGCAAAAGGATCTAGAGTCTAGACACTCTTAAATTGGCACAAAAGACGTTCTGCCATGTCTGTTACTGTGCTCAGCTGACAAACCTTGAGATACTTTTTCATGTACCTAAACACTGCTGCAGACTCAGCAAACAGCAGCCTCCCCCCGGGAGGATAACATCCCATTTAACAATGCAAAAACTGCTCAGGAACTCAACACAGAAACGAAAACGTTAAGACACAACCTCCAAAGTCCCCAGATCCCAATCTGATCAAACATTCCCATGATGCGCTGGAACAAGTCCGATCCACAGAGGCCCCACCTTGAAACAAACAGGACCCGAAGGATCTGCTGCTTATGTCCCCGTGCCAGGAGTCACGCATCCACACACACGCTCTGAGACCTTAGTACAAAATGTCTTGTTGCTTTAAATAAGATATAAAATTAAAGCTACAGTTAAATTTAGCAATGTCAATGCAAATTTTAAACTAGAGATACATCATTTTAAAAAAACAAAAAATTGTTATTGCAGTAGTCATATCCCAAAGACAATGAGGGCCGCATTTCATTTAAAGGCATTTAAAGGCAGTACTGTTTTTATGCATGCTGGACAACTAAAAATGCAGCACTCCTCAATACACCTAAAATTCGCTCTGGTTATTAAAGTATTTGATTATGTTTTGCAAGTAATTTTGTCAATGCAATATTCATTAATATTGCACATTAAATGTATTAATACATATACATATTATTTTAATATAACATAATATAAAGTAGAAGGTTCAAAAGTTTTGTATCATGGGTCTAACTCTGCTAAACATAATTTTCATCACATTTTTTTTTTGTATTCTAACTTATTCACACAAAGTGTGAAATACCCACAATTCCCTCATGCTACATTTTATATGAATAGGTGCTACATATTGACCAGTAACTTTTTGTTTTAATACAATGACTACAAACAAAAAGAACTAAAGATGCAGATTTACATTTTAAAGTCTTGTGACCTTATTCCACCTAAATTAACCATCAATCCTCAGAAAACAAGCATCATGACAAAAGCCTGACTCAGACCAGTCTCAGAACAATACAACATTGTATCAGCAAAGAAAGGCCAGAACAGCCCAACCCTTCATGTGGACCCTTGTTAAGCTTCCACTGGCGAGAACTCTCCATCTCTACGACTGGCACTGGAGTCTGCTTCCATAGCTCACCTGTTCTGTGGTGCAGCTTAGCCGGCACGACACACAAAGAGCACGAATATCTGCTAAGCTGTGACAGGGCACTCTTTTTGGCTGAGTAGGTGGGGGGACCCGGACTTCAGGCTGTTTTGCTGTATTTATTCAGACAACCATGGAGGCATGAAATGTATCACAGAGGGTCATCAGGTTTAATGCAGGTGGGTGACAACGTTAAAGGACAAGGATGTTAAACTGAAGAAAGCGAGTGGAGAGTAAACATTTCTTTATTCAATTATTTTAAAGGAGTTTGATTCTTACTATGAAATTTATTTGCAAATTCAAGTTGGACAGAATTTTCTCCTCCTGGTGACTTTTCCTGTTAAGTAAATTACACTCAAAATATTTTATACTTCATATACGTTTCCCTCCAGAATTATCCATTTGAAAAATATAAATAAATACATTTAAAGTATAAAAAAAGAAACAACCCACCCTGACGTCTCTGTTGGACCATTAATCTTTTCTTCAGCACAGTAACTCCATAGAAACACTTCAACAGAAAATTCTGACACATTAGAAATGATTTCACAACATCATTCACTTCAAAAGGATTCGCATCGATGTCTACACTAGATTTAGGAGCATTACAATAGCAAAATGACTACGTAGAACGAGTCTTAATAAATTTTATTTTCGATCAGCTTCACTTCTGATCATACCACCACAGCTAATGGCAAGACTTAGCCATAATCTCCAAGTAGCCTACATAGCATCCGCTCATTTACAACACTGATAGCTACAGTTTAGATTAGACAGGAGAGGAATGCTGCTATTAGTGAGCCTGTCTCAGGCTGAATTTAAAATCCACCTTATCACAGCCTGTTTGTTGTCAGTTACTCTCGACTATCTCTGCTCTTCCTCCCCTTTTTGCTTCTTTCTGACAGTGAACAGACTACTGTAATCCGCCAGTATTTTTCACAGATAAGAGCTAAAGTGCAGTACAGAGAAAACTGTGAACTGTCTTTCTTTCTGTCTTCTGAACTAGTTTGTAGAAATAAACCTCACTATTGAGGTTTGGATATAAATTTAAAATTTAATTTAAAATCCAAATTAATGACATAAAATGGGGTTGGTGCTGCCATGTGAAGGTTTCAAGATGACAACCAGACTTTTGACTGATAGTCTAAGAGATTCCAGTGGAGGACTGCTCTGTAAATGGGCAGTATTGTGTAGCACTGCACAACAGCACATGCCTGGGGATTAACCGTGGGCCCTGTCCCGTCTGTACAGCAAGGCAGCAGGGGGCCAGGAGCTATTATCACAAATGTGTCACAACACATGAAAATTTTGCAGCTTTAGTTTCATTTAAAGCTCACTGTGACCACTAATATCCAGGAGCTTAAGATTATTAATCTGTACGACATCAGGTCAAGCTGCTTCTGAAGACAATGTTGGAACTTTAAAGTATAACTTTTAATTTGGAGTTTTTATAGACTTCTGGTGTCATACTGTCACATTCAGCTGAAAATATGGCATAATTCTCCATCACAATTAGCCATCTGCTGATCAAAGCCTCTAAATATTCAAAAGACAAATTAGGAAACAAGTAAGAATAAGCATCTCACATTAATTCAAAAAGAAAAGACAGATGGTTTGAGATATTTGCCTTAAATGAAAAAAATCATTTATACGAAAATATGATACAGAATGAGCTTCTACCAAAATTCAAAGTGCTTGTTTTGCACAGTGCAATTTTAAGAGTAAAAAAAGAAACAGTTATGCTCATTTCTTGCAAAGAACAAAGCTATGCACTCTCCTCTCTGCATCTTACTCAAGCTACTGTTAGCCGCAGCACTGAGTTAATGAGGGGAAATGCAAAACGTGGGGAAGCTGAGCCTGTGAGGCCAAAGCCGTCCTCATATAATGGCCTACTAAAGAAAAGGGAGCTTTGTTTGGTGCAACACAAGCAGGTTCCTCTTTAATGACTTCATGTGCATGCCAATCATTTACGCCATACAATACCATCATGCAGCCACAACACTATTCAGGGACATCCTGATCATTTGTGCTTGAAGCATTTGACTCGTGACCCCCCTCCCAAAAATATAAATAAATAAAACAGAACCTGCCACTTGCTTCAGTGGGTAGTACCTTTCAAATAAGGATGGGGTCAATCTCATAAACAGGTCACAGCAGAAAGCATAACGTCATTTAACATAATGTCAAAACAAAAACAGGACTGGTGGAACGCAGTAGATGTGAGGGTTTCTAAATATTTCTAAAAGGAAAAACATTTATTTGTAATACCTCTCAGACTCAGTAGAAGTTTGATGTGTTTCTATGCAGAGAAACAGCCTTTAGTTAGTACGATGTATGCAGTATGTGTAACCACCAGCCAATAACGGTGCACAAGTGTAATCATTATAGAAGTATCAGGCTGGCATCAAATCACTGCCACACATAAATGCACTTTGAATACAAGCTTTTAGGCAAATCATGGACTTTCATATAAAATCCAGCAACAGATCATCTTTCCATGAGACAAAGCAAGAATGTGGACATGTTTGTGCTTAAGATCTGAACAGCTAGATTAGTAAAATACATTTAATTCCGGTTAAAATAAATAAATAAATAAATCACTGTAATGGCTGACAGTTATTGATCCTCAGTATCCTGATCACCAAAGAGCATAAATCAAAGGAGGAATAAGAAGTCAAACCACTTTATTAGTAACTCAGTTAAGGTTTCTTTCAATCTAGAGATTGAAAATTATGTAAATTAAAGTTACATCTTTCCACCTATGAGTTAAATCACAGCAGAACTGCTGAGCTCTGAAGAGGAGGAAGGACCACACATGACATGCTGTATTTCCAAAGGATGCATGAAAATGCATTGCTACCGACGTCACCTTATTATTCAGTAAATTCTGGTTGATTGTTGATGCTGAAGTGGACATTCCTCTGCTATTCTAAAGGAACTGACATTTTCAGTGTTTGTTTTTCTTTTATATTTTTTATATTTTTTTTTAATATATTTTTATTGTGATTTGCAGTCATAATAAGATGACATTTATTTAGCAAAACTGCAGACTTATCTAAATGTATCTTTAAACCTTTCTCATGGATACAGATGACATTCCATTATCTTTGAGCATCCCTGGCAGTGATCACATATACTGTTGCATTGCATTCAATTAACCTGCATTGCATCCGACCTGAATACCTTATTCTAATGCAGCTAACACTGTAAATTCCCAAGCTGTAGAAAAGCAAAGTACCATGGGTAACATATACAGTAGTGTAGCTCCCTCCACTAATAACATGCCATGAAACAATCAATAACATCTCAATGTAGGTCTGTAACTTAGTTTTGTCGTTGGTAACACTTTGTTCTTCTCGAAGCATAAAATGCAGAGCGACTCCAACGACAATTATCTTTTGCACAGGCTCAAATCTGAGCTCTCCAATACACCGAACTACAGTGTCAGTCAGTCTCCAAGGTGGCATCTGCGATAACACTCAATACACCCTGATGTGGTACAAAACTGAGACCAGCCCTTTAGAAATAGCAGACAGAGGGCCTGTGGGGTGTCAGATGTCGACAGGGACCAGTTGCTGGAGTCTCAGCCCAGGTCGCCTCTCATGCTTACAGCAGCTGTGTCTTCTCAGACCTCACATTCCTGTAGGACAGACCCACTCCACTCTCATAACCTGTGCTGATCTAAGGGTGGGACAAGCTCAAAATGAAGCCTCACAGCAATTAAACAGGTATCAAGAAACTGACAACACACCAGTCTGAGCATGTTAAGCTCTAGAAAAGCATAATAATGCCAATATTAATCTATTGTGGATATTGTGTAATTGTAAAACAAATACAAGATGGTCAGGGCAGCCAATTGGAGGTTTATGGATGTCCTTAGTTTGAGTCCAGCTGGGGAACTTTGTGGCATGTTTTTTTTGTCTTTGTCCTGCTTCAGTTTCCTGTAGCACATGCCGTCATAAAAAAAAAGCATGAAATGTCCCAGAATATCTTCAAGCAATCAGCAAGTACAAGGACCAATTTAGCTGTGTGTAGCACCAAGCAAGATAAAAATAAAACCCATTCAAGTGCATTAAAGTCACATGCTGTTCAGGACCGGGATGTCTGGTGTTGTAGAAATCTGTCTGATGCCAACTTCTCTGTCCACTGACAGGCTCAGGGTGTACACCCATGATTCAGCATTTTCTTCACCCTGTCAGACCTCAATGTACAATTCCAACTGCTCTGCAGGAAGAATTGCCTTCACTGCATTATAAGCTGTACTGTCTGACCTCCACTAAATAATACATGTAAACATTTACCCCACCCTGCTGCAGTCAAAAAACCAAACCAGCACTCTTCTTCCCCTCATTTCTAAATGAGCCTGAGTACTAGAAGGAAATTGTATTTATACGTTCAGGCAAGTATTAGGTTTTAAATGCTATATTTGTCGGTTTCATTTCAGTTAAACTGCATCATCCCATATGTGCACTGATTTTACTTTGTTACCCTCCTCATTGCCTGCAACTGAAAATTCCCCGTCTGTACACTTTGGACAAATTTGCAGACTGTGATGCTTCTTAAAGCAAATAAATGTGTGAATAATGTGAATTAATCCTGCGCTTTACGACGTTTCTTCCCGTGAGCTTCCCGTAGTTGCAGTGTGTGATGACAGATTTGTGAGCAGCAGCCTGAACTTTTTACAGGCTCACGTCGCGCGCACAGACATAGACACACGTCTTTAATTGTGACTCTTAATTTAACAAAAGCACCGACCGTGCTCACACACACACACCCTAAAAATGATAACTCAAAACAATGTTGCAAATCACTCCAGGTCAGAAGAACTTTCTTACAGAGATTAAAGTAGTCATAGGCTGCTTCCAGCTTCAAAGCCTGTCGTCCCGCTGCTGGGCAGCCCCCCACCACACTTCCAACTACTAAACATCACTCTTACCTCCAGTCGTGCGCTGAAGTAAATGTAAAGTAGGACTCGTTTGTTTTGCTTTTCTTCTTCTTCTCTTGTCAGGTTTATCTGCAGAGCCACACGCACACTTGAAGCCTCGCAAAATGACTAAGACTCTATTTTAATTCCCTGCATTCCCTCAGAATTAATTTGTTTTCTTCTTCCACCGGCCGCTCGCCTCCGAACAAACTGTCCGCGGCGAACACTTGCGCATTTGTTTTTTTCTCTCCTTTTTTTATTTTTATCCGAGCGTGTTTGCTGTTTATTGTAATTAAAATGCAGTCCTCCGCAGCTTGCTTTCTGAAAACTCTTCTTTACCTCGCTAATCAGTGCGGCCACTCTCATGCGCGCAACAGTGCGCGTTCATGGTGCTTATGGGAGGGGAGAAAATTCAGGGAGTACGGCCCCTCCGCCAGGCGGAGTGATAAGAGGAAATAAGCGAGAAATAATGCAGCGCCTGTGTAGCCGCAGCACACTTCATGTATTAGACAATGGATTAGTGAAATGTGAGGGTCGGTATGTAAGATTACAAAACAACATGAAAAAAATTTGGGTTCATGTATGCACACGTGTCCGTCTTTTATCGGATCTAGTGGTAAAATTTAAGTATTGGTAACATTCTAGTGCTCACAGTTATAGTGCTGAAGCTGCAAACAGCCAATCAGAGGTGAGCTTAGGCTCCTTCCTATTGTCGCAAAATGTTTACGTTTTTCTTTTGAGGCAGTTTACGTTAGTAATTGCAATGAGGGATAACACTGCAGTTTTCTTGGTACTTATTTGAATGTTTCTCTTACCGGTATGGGCATTACACGCACCGCTTTTATTTGATTATTTTTTCTTTCGTCTTATCGTTTACTTTCGTGAGACGGTGAAAGTTTCGCTTTGCTAACTCACGCTAACTGAAAACCGTTGAGTGGTAAGCTGCCTGCCTACAAAAATGATGAACTAAACGCATTGCAGTTATGTGATACTCCGCAGTGGATTTATGGCCCAGCAAATGCCTTTGTGAATATGTAAACACAACACTATCTGTTAATAGAAAAAGACGGCTCCAAGTCCCGCTTTTGGTGACTAACCAAATCAGAACCCGAGTTTTCCCTTCTGAAAAGTTTGACGGTCTCGTTGATGGTTGTAAAGTGACTGTACGTGGTCACATTTTTACACCGTTTCATACACGTGTGGTGACATGTTCGAACCATCAAATATTAGTTTTTGTTTGAGTGTTCAGGATTAAAAGAATAAGTTTTTATTTTAACTGCATCTCATTAATTTCTCGGTTTAAAAACGATCTTAGTTTTTTCCTAATGAGTAAACTGAGGAAATAAAATATAAAAAGCACTCGAAGATTAAACTCATGAGGTTTTCTGTAAGGTGACACGTTAAAGTTGTTTGTTTTTGTATGACCCAGTCATTAAATGTTTAGTTCAAAGTTGCATAACAAAGAAAACCATGAAATTCTCAGTTGAGAAAGCGTACAAAAATGTTCTTTGCTTGCCTAACCCAAAAAAATGTGTAGTATATTAAACATTTAAAGATAAATAACTAAATTGCTGCACTATATCTGGTACAATTAATCTGGTTTTAAAGGTTCACATTAAGTCAATTATAAGCCAACAGATCTCCTTATTTTGTACACAAAATATATTAAACCTAGGTTTAAAAAAGCAATTATTGAAATAGTTGTTAATTGATATTCAGTTGATTCACTGGTCATTTAATGGGATAAGCATTCTATGTTAAAATGTTTCTGCATTTTCCAGACTTGACATTCTTACTGCTGGAGGATGGATCCTGTAGTGCTGAGCTACCAGGACAGCCTGCTGCGGCGCTCCGATGTGTCCTTATTGGAAGGACCTTACTGGCTTAACGACCAAGTCATTGGATTTGCCTTTGAGTATTTTGTGGCCGAACGCTTCAGAGTCCTTGGAAATGCCATAATTTTTATCAGCCCTGAGGTCACCCAGTTCATCAAGTGTTCTTCCTGCCCTGATGAGTTAGCTCTTTTCCTGGAGCCTCTGGATCTCATGTCTCGTCGCTGGGTCTTCCTGGCTGTTAATGACAACTCCAACCAGACAGCCGGAGGATCCCACTGGAGCCTTTTGCTCTACCATCATAATTCAAACCACTTTGCACACTATGACTCTCAAAATGGCAGCAATTCACTACATGCACGGCGCATCGCCAGCAAGTTAGAGCCTTTCTTGGGTGCAGGGAGAAAAGCACTGTTTGTGGAGGAGTCCTGCCCATTGCAGCAGAACAGCTATGACTGTGGCATGTATGTTATCTGCATTGCTGAGGCCTTGTGTGAGAAGATCAGGCTGGAGGGCTCGCCGTGCCTTCCTGTGCAAATCATCACACCAGCCTACATTACCCAGAAGAGGGCCGAGTGGTGCAGACTGATACAGAGTTTGGCTCAGAACGACCTCTGCTGCTCTCTGTCTTTCCCTTAGCACACAGACTGCTTCTCACTATATGCAGAACAGCGTGGGCCACCACATATCTACAGCTGGAGAATCTGAATGCACTCCTTTAATATATAACGGCATATGAAATATATTTCTATTCTAATCTCCATTATACTCTATAATAAAAATAAAGCAATGTTGGAATCTGTAATGCTTCAGAGAAGAGTTGGTGTCGCGTTTATCCTGTGTAAATGCAGAGCTACATACAGTATGTAAACAAGTACACCAGCATGCCTATAAAACTAAAACGCCCATGTACGTGCTTAATGAGAATGGAGAATATGTGTTGTAGAACAGGAAGCACAGACTTTTTTTTTCCATCTTCTTTGTTTGGAGCGAATGTAGAAATGTTTACAGAGATTATTGCTCAGGGTCATTTTAAATTAATTGACAATAAGAATGTGCATATTAACTCTGGCTCCTACTGTATGTCACACCTGTTGTGGTTATTTTGTTTCTCACTTTGTGTTGCAAATACGATTGGAAATAGAAGAAATTGTGTGCTGTGAGGTGAGACTTGCATTGTGTGTTTATGGGACAAAGGGCAAGGTTGAGTGGTGGAATGTATGTTATGTTCTCACAAAGACGATCAAACTATCCGATTTAATAAATGCGCCTGCTGCAGCGTATTTGCGGGCAACAGAATAATCACTTTGTGTGTGTGTGTGTTTTTTGTTTATTAATTTTTTTACCCTGTTGCTCAACTGCTTAACCTTTACTGTTTGGCTGTAGAAATATGGAGAAAAAAAATAGTTTGTTCTGTTTTAAATTCTTTGACTTTCTCAGTGCAGGACAGATTTCTGGCATCAAATCTAGTAATTGTTTTACTTATTTACAATATGTGCTGACAAGTAGCACAGTTAATACAAGATTGAATTAAACAAGCTTCCTCAGCCAGCTAATTTATTCATGAACTGGCATTACATGAATATAAATTTAATACATTTGGCTGGTAAGGATTATATTGGACCATAATGAAGTCAAATGAAGTGGATTGTTAAAAAGAAAACTAAAAAAGGAAAAATCAGTAAGAACTTAAAATTAAACTGGAGTTACCAACTTACTCCTCAACAGAGAGTAGATTTATTATAAATAATCAGAAATTAAGTGGCAGGAAAAAAACAAACAAAAGACCCACACAGCATCATCTGGCTCATTGACCACCTCAGATTTTAAACTTGCCCTAAATAATTGCACTGTTTCCTCCTGTCACCATCCTGCTGGCATCCTGGGCTCAACTACACCCCTGCAGGCATGTTTCACCCAGAGAAACCAGTCAAACAAGCCATTAAGGTTTACTATTGTCCTCATAAAATGCTGGGGCATTTCCCTCCCTGGCAGTACGCTGTACTGCTGAAACAAAGCGTCTAAAAAACGGCAACTCATTTGGGAAGATTTTCCTCCAATGGTCAATTTATCACGTCCTCTTGGCGAGTCCTTACAAGGAAACAGAACTTAGATCCTTGTGTTGTCATCAACTGTTGCTCTTAACCAGCTGCAGCACACCAAGTGTTTAATTTAAAGCTATTGGACCTTATCTACATTGGAAAAACCTAAACTGAAGTGGACACATTTAAATCATAGATAATCCTGTTCCATGATCTTTGCTCTTTTGGGGAAAAATTTTAAGCTTTTTGTGGCACTAAACAAAGCTTCTTTGTATTTGTGGTTTTACTCTGCAGTAAATTCAAAGTGGGTCAATAATATTTGTCCTCATTAGAATTCAAAGGGCCATTTCTAACCAGTTGGATCCACATATCAGCATTTATTCGTGTCCCTGCACCCCACTGCGCAAACTGAGCTAAACACATCCAAACAAGTGATTGCTGACAAATAAAAGTTGGGTTTTCTTAAGAGTTTGATTAAAGTTAGTACAAGTAAGAAAATGATGAGATTTAAGAGGCCAAATATGATTATTTAATTGTTGGTAAATTAGAAAAGCTAAGATTTACACTTGTGATTGTTTCCCTCTGCCTTCATTTAGTCTTTTTATGGTAATTGTTCCTCATCCGGTTATGGGATCTGAGGACAGAAGTATTTGTTGAGGCAAAGTGTGAAATGTTATACAGGAATGCATAAATATAAAAGATTTATCCTGACTTTGGCATTCCTGTTCTGCTATGTGTCAACCAGCAAAGCTAAAAAAAATCTGTGCTACACGCGCTGTAACTCTGCAGAGGGTGCAACTTAACCGAGAAACAAAAAACAGGGTGCACGTGCCTGGTGGTACAGCTGCATTCAAAAGTACACATACTGCAGAAATATTTATAACCGTAGAAGCAACAAACACTAAAACACAGATGTCTGCAACACATCTGCAACCAAAGAAGATCAAGCCAACTGTATCAAGTGTAAATGTGGTCATTAAAGATTAGTGTCAATGTATTAAATATGGTCAACGTCATATTTATTTATATAGCACATTTAAAAACAACCTAGGTTGACCAAAGTGTTTTAAAGGTAAAAATAAAATAGTCCAAATAATCCACACTAAAACAAATAGAAAATAATATGTGATGACAAAAGGTCTAACGCCCATTCTGAAATGAAGGCCAGTGAGGGAAAAATACGTTTCAGCTGAGTTTTAAATGTTTTAAATGTTGTTTTTGTTTGTAGAGGCAAGTTTCTCCAGTGTGTTGGACCAGTTACCCAAAAGTTCACACCTCTATTTCTGAGTCTGGACCTGAGAACTGCAACGATTATCTGACTGGAAGGAAAAAGATCCAAAAACTTAACACAAATATGACCAAATAATAACAAATACCAGCCCCTTTAAAACCTTAAAAACAAGCTATAAAATCTCAATATCTATTCTAAAATGGACCAAAACTCAGTGAAGAGTCCCAGTCAAGAGACGAGCGGCATCATTTTGCAGTAACTGAAGCTGAAGAAGAGATGACTGATCCAAACCATTCTACTAGGAATTACAATTATCCAGTCGTGTGGTTATTTGTCACTCTTTTGTAGTCCTTACTGGAAGCAGCTAGTTTTGAGAACAAAACTGATTCATCCTGCATTTGCACTATTTTGGTGAACTTGTTTCACAAAGTTTATTGTCTTTACCTGTTCAAAACTGTACAAAAAAAGTTCAGTTTAAAAAGAAAAGAATCACACCCATGTTTTTAGTAAATGGGTGAGTAAACAACGCCAAAGAATGAGACTGCCAGCGTTGTCTTTTACCTCATTTGAACACCCAAACCGAACAATTTCTGTCTTTAATTTAGATTTAAAAATCTCAGGTTCAACCATTTTTTCAGTTAATCAGACACCACAGTGAATCAGAGACTGCTTTACTTGGATGTCATCCGCAAAAGATCCGGTTATGATTTCGCCTTCCGTTCTCAACTTAATTTCATGCCTGAGAGTCATGTATATGTCCTCTTATTCTTGTTTTTCGACCTCTTTTTGATGTTGATCACCATTGATTGTAGGTGCAATTGTGACATCACTTACCACCACAGAGAGGCAAGTGACTCCAGCTGACTGGTCAGGAGAGCAGAAAAAACAGGAC
>JBAMHW010000001.1:9267272-9282272 GCA_037177495.1 Rhadinocentrus ornatus
TATATATAAACAGAACATGTACACAAACTTTTTAACTATATCACCACATATTCATAAAACTTTAGATCGGTTTATAATACCAGAAGAATATTATAAACCCTGTTTTTTTATAAAAAACAAAAAACAAAAACAAAACAAAACACTTTATCATTTTGATCATTTCACCTTCAAATGACATCAAAAACCTGTGTATCATGTAACTACACGTAAGCAGCTTACAAGACGAGCTTACTGCTTAGAAAAAAAGTGCAAAACAAATTAATGAAGTAAAGGACAGGACACATACCTTTCATCAGGATCTCATCCTTGGGCACGCATGGGAACAGTTTGTGGTATTGCGAGTTGTACTTGCTGACAGTCTGTGCAGAGGGACAGGGCAGAGTCATGAGCAGCTCCTTGGTGGACCGGCCTGCCTGCACAGCACCAGCCCCACCAGCCCCTCCGCCACCACTGGCCACTCCGGCTCCGCTCTGCGCAGACACCACCCTTTCCCTCAGAGGACGCGAGCTCTGCACCAGGCTCAGCACGTTGGCACCGTACTCACACACACACTCGCGCACATCCAAGGCCTGGAGCAAACCGCTGCAAGACACACACTGTTCCCCTACCGCCGGTCAGTACTGAGCTGATTGGAGGACTGCCTCCAAGCAACTACCTTTAGTCAGCATGGACCTACAAACACACACACCTGGCTCTAAGGTGTAAACCTACACTTACACACACTACAGACTAACAGCAGCAACACTTCGGTTTACAGCCACTGAGCTCTTTCTCAACTACAAGGTTCCCTTTCTTTATCTCAATGCACCTTCAGTGACTCCACTGACACCCTCCCTCTTCTGATTGCTTTGCACGCATACACTCACTCTGTTCTTCATCATTCTGAGCTGAAAAATAAACACATACAAAGGTACTCATCACTACTCTAAAGGTCCTTCCTTTGTCTTTCCTTTTACCCTAAAACTGTCAGTTTCTCTTCCTGTCTACACTGTCACCCGCTGACACCTCACATTTTTTTTCTTTTGAGAAAAGAAAAATACATTTTTATCCCTGAACTCACAAGAGGTCTCATTCATTTCCCACCTTCGTCTGTCACAGCTCAAACTCACCTCCAGCTTTCTGTATCTGTGCTGCGACAGTATCTTTCCCTGTTTCTCTCTGCACAGTTACTCCTTTTACTGCTCAGTCTGTTGTCCTGTGCCACTCCTGGTTTTGTTTTTCTATTTATAGCTCATGCTAGAGGCAGTTCCGGTCCTCAGAGCTATGGTGCCTAAAGGAGATTATAGTAAAGAGGGTTCTTTTTTTCCACTTGGGAAAAGCCCTGGGTTTATGTAAATGTATAATCATTTACTAAATTAATTTGAGATGAGTCATCTGTGCTGTAGTTGCATTATTCCACCAAAATGATTAGGAGCCTATTCCGAATTGATCATCTTTGCCAGATTAAGAAGCTAAATTTGACATTATAGGGCCAAAATACATTTAAAGGACTGAGCTTCTTCTTTAGTTTCCAATGTCAAAATCTAACACCGTGGAGAGGGAAAGTGTCTTTTTAAAATGGCATAAATTATTTGGGTAAAGGAAAAAAAACCTCTTGGGACATGAATCACAGAGGCAGTGATAAAAGAGGGACCAAACTCACCGAGCCCCTGTAACATTTCTTCACATCTTCATAGGATAAGTCTTCAATCAAATGAAACCTGTGAAATAAGAATAAATAAACAAAATAAAAATTACATCCTATGGATTAATAATAGTATATGATTTTACATGCATACCAATATGGGTATAACAATCATTGAATATCCCAAAAATTATTCATTCACGTTTCAAAGTGGATTAATGTGCTCACGTGCTGAAAAGGGCAAAAGCAGCACTTAGCAGGATGACAAATTTTGGTTAGCTTTTGAGCAGATGTGCTTTCTGCATGCATGCATGCGTGTGCAGTATATGAAAATCCCAGCTGGGTCAAAGCTTCCATGTGACCAGTTTATCAGTATTTTGTGCCTAAATACAGACTCAAAGGTCCTCACAAGCAGCATAAACAAAGATGAATATGGAGCTGTTCAAATACTAATAGTGATCATGCCAGGAGATTAACTGTTTTTCTTTTAAAAGCAAATGAGGAGACACATCACAAGCATCAAACTGGCCTCAGGAGGAATTGTCAGAGAAGTGGAGCAGATGTCACAGCATGATATTCATCTACTGCCGAAGCAGATAGCACCACTGAGCAGGTAAAATTCAGTATAATCAGACCTAGAAGGAAAATGTCATTCAAATGAACTGCTGTTCCAGTTAAGATACTTTAAAGAAGACACGCGTGTGCAACAATAAATGCTGAATGGAAGGCTGTTTTTGACAGAGAGAGACAAATCTCCCTTTCTTCCAATATCTCTGTGAGGGTGTCAGGTGATTGACAGGGAGCACAGTGAGATGTAACACAGAGCTGATATGGAAACGCTGCTGCTGGAGGAGACACTGATAAGGCCGTAGCTCTGGCAAATTGCAGCATCACATCTACAGTGATGAATCATCCCACTCAGTGGAAGTTGTTTCTCATAGTCAGCATGAAGAAAGGCATCAAATGAAGGACAGAAAGGATGCTTTGTTTTCTTTTAGCTTTCCAACTAAGGAAAAGAAGACTCCTGTGTTTGCCAAAAATCCCTCGGCTAGTCTTCATCCTTAAAATTATTCCTTTTGAAATGTTAAAATCTATCTATAACAGACTATCTAAAAAATATATATATTAACAAGCAATCAGCCAATGTTGTATCAGTAGAAAATAGCTGCCAGATTCATCTCTCTCATAGTATTTTACCTTTCCATTTCAATGTACTTACACTACATATTTAATACATAAATATTGTACTTTTAATTTAATAAAATTCATCAGCCAAGTATTTTTACTAATTATGTGGCAGTACAAGATATTACGCACAAGGCATATGTTTCGTTTGTAAAATATTAACATCTATAATACTGTTTTTCAATATTTGTAATTAGTCTAATGCAACATACATGTCACTCAGTGGTTAGGAAACTGCTGTTTTTAGGCAGCAGCATTCCTCTGTCCCTATCTTGGTCTTTTGTGAACAAGTAGTTCCCATATTTGGTCAAGCAAGTAAAGTTAAACAGTGAAACCTAAAAACCTATTGGACAAGATATTAATTGTTAAGGTATAATATCTAATTGTGTGGTCCTTTTCAAGTGTTTACTTTTAATTTATTTATTTTTTCTATTTCAATGGTTGAATATTAAAGTCAGAGCCAATGCTTAGTGGGCATCAGTTGTACTGCATCAACAGTTGACAACAACATGTTTTTAAAGGTGCAGCGTGCAAAAGACATCAATGACTAATGACAGAAAAAAATAACAGTTTTAAAAACATTTATTGGTATCTAATTACTTTACTAAAAAATAACTTATGTTTCATTTCTCTTAAAATGAACCAATTATATGTACTTATCTTTGGTCTACATACATGGCAGCTGCATTATGTGCGTCACGATTTTTACTACGGTGTTTCTGATTGGACAAACAACTCTGTGTGATGCGAGAACCCTCTGAGCTTAAAAACTGCAACACCAGCTGAGTCTGATGGCTGCTAGAGCACAGTTTGGGATAAGTAAAGCCGTAAAATGACCATAGAAGAAGACAGTACACATGTACACAATTTAGAAGTAGTTACCTGTAGTGCACCTGAAACCACTAGATCCACTCACAGATTAAAGCATGTTTATGGCTGGAAAAATTTGTCCACTCTGTCCACTCACAACTTGTTCAGAAATTGTCAGAAAGGAGACATAAGTTAATGGCTTTGCCATTTTGTAACGGCATTGATCACTTAACTGTTAAAATCCTAATCCACTAGCTGGATATTAATCCCCTAAAATGTAATCCAATACATTTTTTTTTTGCCATAGTAAGAAAAACACTCAATGCCTTTGAACAGCTTGGGTATCTTTCTAGACTCCTTTCTGCTTCCAGGGTCAGAACTAAACATGGAGAGGCAGCATTCAGTTTTTATTCTCCTCACATGTGAAAGAAACTCCCAGAAAGCTGCAGGTCTGATGAAACTCTCAGCTATTTTGTCAAAAACGCTTGCAGGTGCCTTTTATCAAAACTGTTATTCATCAAAATGACTTTTATTTCTTGCATTTTATATTATATAAATGTTATCAAATATCTTATATATTTTTTTTAGCTTTTTCTATAATTTATTTATTTTATTTCTTTGTTTGTTGTAGTTTACTTTTGCCTTGCACTTGCCATGCTAATATGAAATTTTCGGTTAATGTGTTCTGAGAAATTGTATCTTTTAGTACAGTTTTAATAAGAAAAATCCTTACTGCATCATTCTTATGCTTGATGTAGAACTTCGTAGGAATCAGTCTTGACTACTTACTGTACTTGACATGGGCTGTACAGCAAATTTGTGTGTGATGTTATGAAATGATGAAATAGGAAGCTAGTTCAAGCTGCAAGGAGAAGTTAGAAAAGCATAGCTGCTAGCTGATAGGACAAATCTTCTCCAAGCCAGCAGTAACGGATACGGCTAACAGCTAACAACAGACAGAGGCAAGACAAGTAGACTTGACCTTGGTGACCAATGAGATCTCGTTCATTAATAATGGACCAGAAGATCCTGAATATATTTTAGACCTAAACCATTCAGTGCTTTGAAGGGTTCTGTAAAATATGAGGATTGTAGTTGGAAGCATTTAAAAATATTCACTTTTCTACTCCACCTGATGACAACCCCTTTTCCTTTCACACAAAACTGCACAGCTTTGCATCACAGAACCAGAGTCAGTCCCCTTTTAATATGTTGTTTTTGTAAAACTAACAAGCACACATTCAGTATGCTGAACAGAACAGTGGTGGACGTGATCAAAAGAAAATACGTCTGCTGCATTATAATCACACAGCAAAAGCTACAACTGTGGCTTAAATGCTTTAAAACCACTTTCTTTCGTTCACTTGGCTCAGACACACTAACAAAAAAAGTCAGTGCTCTAGTTAATCAATGCAGTTAAAATCATGAAGAAGAAAAGTATAAAAAGCAACGTTATAATATATAGTATTATATTTTGGTTTTTATTTCTCTTCATTTGCTACAACTCATAAAGTTTAAGCTGCACTTTTAACCCCCCCTCCACCACCTCCACAATGCTCCTCAAAAAAACGTTGCTGAAAAGCCAATTAAATGATTGATTTAATTTCTTTTATCTCAACGGATTCAAAATGGAACAAGTCAGGCTAGAAAAAAAGATCTAAGCAGGGTTTAAGTGTCACAGAGCAGCAGGGGTTGCGTGCTGTGTGTGTCTGAGTGTGTGAGACAGGTTGTTTACAGCAAGGCAGTACAGCTGTGACAGCACTGCCAGCTCTCCTGCTAAATATTCACAGTCACTTAAGCTATTTAACATTTAATACCTTAGGTTCTTTTAAAGAGAAATCATAATGGGAGGCATACAGACTGCTGTTAGAGACTTGTTAGAGACTGCTGTTACCTGGTCTGATTTGGTGCTTAAAACTAAAAACCTCTGGAGTTTTTTGCCATAAACATTACCATATTTGTGTAATGTAAATGCAAAGAGAGAGAGAGAGAGCGAGAGAGAGAGAGAGAGAGAGAGAGAGAGAGAGAGAGAGAGAGAGAGAGAGAGAGAAAGAGATCTATATCTATCTATATATATTTTTTTTCACAGTTAACATGCATAAGAGGACTTCTTTTTTTTTTGTTCTGAAAAATATGTCCTCACCTTTCACAATCGCAGGCCTGCTGCATGGTGGTGTAGTGGTAGGCACTGTTGCTGTCTCATAGTTACAGAGTTGCTGGTTCGAGCCTTGGCTTGGTTGTGTGTACCCATGTGTTCTAGTGATGTGTGGGTTCTCTCTGGGTTAAATGGGGGTCTCTCTTTGATGGAATGGTGACTGCTTCAGGATAGGCTCTGCATTAGAAAATGCAGGAATGGAGGGAATTCTTTTATAAAGCGTCTTTTCTGCGTCATGAAAAAGACATCTTTCCACCTTTCAACCAAATCACAATGTTTATTAGATGTTGGGCAAAGCCATCTTTTCAACAGACTTGTGCTGGGGGGGTAGTCAGTCCTGCACGTTGGATTGGAGTCCACTACATAAAGCAGCTTAATCTGTAGGATGTTGTTAGGTGAACTGATTGCGTTATACTTCCACAAGACTTCAATGAGATTAAAGTCAGGAGTTTGACTTTAGCTATTCTAAAACATTGTTATTCTTCTGAAACGATCCCTTGTGTAATTAGTGTTGCATGACACATTTTCTTCTGAAACCCAGCTGGTACAAATGTTTCTTCTTTCTAACCGCAACACTTCTCACTTAAACATAGACGTTTTATCATATCATCTGTCCTCAAAACATCTTTTCTGCAGCCTTCTGGTTTGGTTTTTTACTTTTTCAGCAAACTGCAGAAGGGTAGTAATGTTCTTTTTGTGGCTTTCTACTTGCAGCCTTGCCACACACACTATTCACTGTTCTCCTTGGAGG
The DNA here is from genome assembly GCA_037177495.1 of Rhadinocentrus ornatus. Taxonomy (NCBI): domain Eukaryota; kingdom Metazoa; phylum Chordata; class Actinopteri; order Atheriniformes; family Melanotaeniidae; genus Rhadinocentrus; species Rhadinocentrus ornatus. Next base: position 9,273,798 of record JBAMHW010000001.1, read on the forward strand.
GGGGACTCATGAATATTGGCATTACTCTATGTGAAAGAGGCCTTTAGTCTTTCAGACTTTGCTCTGAGTTCCTCAGTGGTCTCACAGACTTTTAAAAACCTCACTCTCACAGTGTTCTTAGCTAGACGACCACTCCTGGGGAGGGTTACAGTGGTTTTTATTTCCTCCATTTCTAGACGATCTATATGCCTGTTTGAATTAGAGGAGTCCAAACTCTTTGAAGAGGTTTAGTAACCTTTTCCAGCTTGAAGAACATCATGTACCCATCTTTTTTTGTATCATGATGTACATTCCCAAACATGGATTTTGAAGATTTGAAATTAATCACTCCTATTTTTTAAATAATAACAATACTGTATATTGAACATTTATCACTGCAATATCAAAATATGCAATATCAATATTGAAAAAGACTGCAATAAATGGTAGGCTGCGGAATTTTTATACAGTAGGATTGGAATCCTACTGTATATTACTGAAGGCTGCAAAGATCACCAACTCCGGAACTCTTGAGCCAGTGTCCTGCAGATTTTCAATATATTAAGGGCTGGTACAGACCTTGAAAACAAGCTGTTGCAGAACTACTTAATTTAAACCAGGTGTGTTGCAGCAGGGACACATTGAAAACTTGCAGGACACTGGCTCAAGAATTTGGGATGTGGTGATCACTGACCTACAGAAAGTTATGCTTTTATGTGTGCTCTAAAATTATACAGTGCGTACAGGTGCAGATGTGTGCATACCACACTAATAAACCTCAGTCTAAATATTTGTTAATATACCATAATGCAACAACATCCCAATGTTCAGCAATATTGCATAAATAACCAATTCCGGTCCTTGAGGGCCACTATCCTGCAGGTTTTAGATGTTTCTTTGCTGCGACGCATCTGATTAAAATGCAGTGCTTCTCCAACAGCTTGTTGTCATAGTTCTGCAAAAGCCTGTTAATTACTCATTAATATGAGTTAATTTGGGAAACATCTAAAACCTGCAGCACAGTGGACCTCATGGACCGGAGTTGGTGAACCCTGGCACAGGCTCATGCATTTTTTCTTAATATCATGTAGCCCTGCTGACAACCCTAAAAGTTACCACACTTTTGACACTTAGAGGCAATATTAATTTTTCTTAGAAATAAATTAAATGATTGAAATTACTAAATTAACTACAATTGATCTTTTTAAATTAGTAAAAACATTGTACATTATTTGAGTACAATATGCCTCTATTAAAGGTCCCATATTATACATTTTTTCAACAATTTCATATGGGTGTCAGAGGTCCAACAACATTGATTTCAAAGTGCATTTCCCCTAATTCAGCCTTGGTCCTTAATTTCAGCCATTTGTGGCTCTAGTGAGCTCTAATGAAGATGGCTGTTTCTGAACCTTTAATGAGTGGTGCCTGTCCATGCCCCTCTCTGGAAGAGGATCCGGCTTTCACTGGCGCCAGCTCAGTGATTTTAGAAGGCAGGGTCAGCTAGCCGGGGGCAAGTCAATGACAGTATCCACTACCAGGGGCAGTGGTTATTTCCCTTTGTGAGGTCACAGAGGGAAAGATCTCAGACTCACTCGTTTGAGCACACATTCACTAAAAAGTGGAGCAAGCAAGTGAGAGAGGAGACTGAATTTCTTTCATGTTTGGGCCTCATACACAGACTATGAGGACACATATGTTAGAAAACCTTTAAAAAGTGGATTATGCATAATATGGGATCTTTTAAAACATTGGCAACATTAAAGACCAAAACAAATCCTAAGTAATCCATAATCAAACTAAATTAATCAGGTTATTAGAAGCAGTAAAAATCTACCTTCTGTTTTTCCTTTCCTAGCTACTTAATTATTTTATTTAGCTTGACCTAGATGTAAAATCCCCTTCCTGGAAAATACACCCCTTCATCTTGTGACCATGTTATGAATAACACTGCATGTGTGCTTCTCTTCCTGCCTATAAATAGGCTTCACAGTGGCTCTGCACTCTCAGGTGGAGAGAGGAGAGTGATTATTAAAACACAGGCAGCCCTGTGGAAACTAACTGGCTCTCGAGTCTTCGCTCTCACTCTCAATCTGTCTCTGTCTTTTACACCAGATCCAGGTCTTAATCAATATTGCTTGCACAGCTAGGCAACAACACCATGCTTTTAGGAGAGCTGTGAATGTGGTTTACTTTAAGGTGAAGAAAATTTTTTTTATACAGATAAAAACAAGGGAAGTTGATACAAATATGAATAATTTAACTAAAATAAGTCAATATATTTATCTGAATGCTACTTAAAATGTTGACATTCTCTATCTTAAGTCAAATCCTAAACATTGGTAGGCTTGTTGAGGTTATCACAGCCAAAATATGTTTGTTTTCCAAGTGTTAGGGGGCTCAGAAGACATTGGATCAATTGTGCAAATGTATTTAAATTGTCTGAGTCCTACAGACAAGAAAATAATGGGGCTCTATAAACTGAAAATCCTCACAGAGCAAGCACAGCTTTCTTTGATCCCTATCATAATGTCAGACGCATAAGGTTTGTCAACAAAATCCAACGTGTGAATCAGTTCGTTCCCTTGTGAACCAAGCATAATGTTGCCTCCCGCAAGTGTGTTTGTGTGCATATGCATGCGCTGTTCTCCAAGTATGGCAGTGCCCTTGGCAGTGAGGCAGAGGAGTGAAACTAATTACAAGCTGAAAGAATCCTAAATTGAATCTCAAATTAGAAAGCGAACACCTCCCATTGGTGGCCAACATAGCAGTAGACTTAGCGTTAGTAATTTAGCTGGAAGAGAAAAAATTGGGACTGAGGGCTGAGATAACTTAGATATATGGAGAGATTTTAAAGAAAAAAAAACTATTATATTAATCAGTTAGAGGTCTTTCTTGGACCATTACATCATTACATTGTTGGTTTGAGGTCAGAGTGTAATTTCATCTTTGCTTATAAATCATAATTATTATTTAAAGAAACCAACTGATGTTAATTTTTAAAGCATTTTCTGAAACTGCCTCAAAATTTATGCTGTAACTTTGATTTGTCTCCTAGTTTGCTTATTGGCAACACATTTAGAGTACAGCCAAATATAAAAGATGTTATGCAGAATCCTATTTATACAAACAACATTTTATTATGTGCTGCAAGACTATCGGTAATAAAGTTTGGAATAGCTGTAAAAAACGTGGCTGTGTTTACTGTTGAGGATATAAAAAAAACATCATGGTGTTATTTAAAACACCATGATGTTTATGACAAATAGATTTGTTGTAAAAAAGGTAAAATGTGTCATTATTTTCTTTCTTTTTTTTATCACTTTACAGGGTGCAGAAGGCAGTGCAGACAATCAACATTTATTTACATTATGTTTACATAAATAAAATCATATTCTGCTGTTAACAGAGCGTCTGTATTCATGTTTGCATTGATGCTTCCTCATGTATTTGTTGTAACTGTACTTTGACAAAAACCTTTGCACTGAGAGTAAGAAAATTTGTGTTTGATCATTTCTTTATTGTACCTATTCTTTATAGCAGTTAATCTTATATTGTTGGAAAACCTGTTTATTTTCATTCTAAATGGTGCCACACATGTAGGGAAAATATGTTTGTGAGATGAGCAGGAGGGTTGAGTATGTGGTAGCACCCATAAAAAAAAAGCTTATCCTGCTATTGACTTGCCATGACTGCCCTTTCACCGTCAGGCCAGCTTGTGTTGGTGTTGGCAACATGTGCACTGAATCCTGGACATGTGGAGCAATGTTATGTTCAGTGATGAGTCCAGATTCTGCCTAGAGCAGTTGGATCGTAGGGTTCAACTGTGGCAAACGCTGTGCCGACAGCTGCAGCAACAGGGTGAGAGCTTTAGTGGAGGTAAAGTGAAGCTGTGTGGCATCTCCTTCACTAGAAAAGCAAGGCTGGTCACCATAGGAAGTAATCTCAGTACAGAAAGATATTGAAATGATAACATGCAACCAGTGGCAATCTCATATTTTTGGGACCAAACTTTATCCTCCAATTTGACTACATTTGGTCTCCTCAGAGGAATTTGGGAGTGGAGGGGGTAGAATGACCTGCCTACAGTCCTGATCCCAACCCCATTAAACACTTGTGGGATCAGCTTGTTATTCATGCCAGAGCAACCAACACAGCCACACTGACTGGCTTGCAGCACAATGTGATGCCAACCCGCAGCAGCATGTGACCAAGCTGGTGGCCAGCATAAGAAGGAGTTGCCAGGCTGCTGTGGCTGTGTATGCTTCCTCCATATAATACTGACGCCCCCGTTTGATAATTTAATTAATTGTTAAAATGGCAATATGTCTCATATCACCAAACACAAACTTCCATACATTTCGTGCCAAGTTTAGTGGATGGAAATGTTTTTCGGAAACTTTAAAAGGTTTCAAGCTCACTTGAGGTTATTTTAGCTGGTTTCTAAAAACAGTTCATGTGTATTTGGTCAGATAGAAACACCATGTATGAATCAGATGCCATGATGAGCATGTGATTCATGTGACTGTTGATGATAAAAATAATTTGTTTCTATTTCTACAGAATCACAATGGAAAATATTTATAATGTAAAATAAAAACACAGTTGAAAAGAAAAATCCTGATGAGTTAAGAATTTAGTCCACCAAGGCGACAAGTTCTGCTTGTGTCTTTTTCTGCAATGTTTTATTTATTGATTCATATTTTTTACTACAGTGACATGTAACATAGCTTAGGTAAACAGGAATTACTTTAACGTGTGTAAACCTAGATCCGTCCAGGGCAAAATTGGAACAAGTTCCCTTTTACACACTCCGATCTGATGCAACATATACGTGCTTTGACCCTTTCAAGCCTAATATCACAAGGATGTTGCATCATACATTTCAAGTCACATAATATATTGCGTTTACACTGATAAACATTAGAGCACGTTCAATCATTTACAGACATATCCTAACGTTTAAGTGGACAGTTCCAGAAAACCATTATGTTTTTTACTATAAAACCTTAAGTCTAAATAGAGCAATATAATACTGCGTACAACAATTTACAACCAGAGACATGCAGCAAGTGAGGAATCTTAAGGTGAGCTGGACAGTTGCAGGATGAATGAAAAACTTACTGAGTGCTGAAAGTTAAAGACTGACATGTTCATTAAGTGTTAACATCCCTCTCATTGACTGAGTTTACCAACACTTCGTGCTTCAATGCTTAATCTCATCTCTGAACAGTTTCCCAGGATTAAGCTGCTCCTGTCTCAAATCCTTCTTATATAACTCCCAAACATTCTGTTTGTAGGCGGACAAAAACATGCATGTGAATCCTTGCACCAAAACAAAAAAAGGGAGATTTTCAACACTTAATTGCTTTAACTACAGCACAGCATTGTTTAAATATGTACAGTAAATCTCTGAAGCCTGAGAGGGGAAAAATAAAAAACATCCTCTGTAACTCCCTGTCTGCAGTCTTTTTGTATGCATGTGTGTGACCATGACCATTGTTTGACATCAAATAAAGAACAATATAAGTCCTGTGAAAATAAATCTCCCGCGGCTGCAACCCATGATCATGCACAGGATACAGATGGCGTGCAGGGAGAAAAAAGCTGCTAAAACAGCAAGTGATGCAAGTGAGCAGTGTGTGTCTGTGTGTGAAAGATTTGCCTGAAGTGGCCATGTGTGTCATCGTCCTTGGTGGGGTCCAGGTCCTGCGTCGAGATGAGGCCTGTTTCTTCACTCTGCTCCTGCTGCTCAGTCATGCTCCTGGCCCTGGATACACAAACGCACAACTCTATGTTCACAGCAGGCACCTCTCTGCTCAGTCTCCATGTACACTTATGACAACATGTTTGTTTTCATGTCTCCAGGTTTGGCTTCAAAGAGAACATTTCTCAAATAGTTGTTCGGAGGCAAACAAGTGGACTCTGTCTTAAAAATCAACACTGCAGTGATGCAGCAATTAAAGCCTGATTCATCATGTTTATACTATATGAAAAATACATATAGGGTAAAAAATAAATAAAGTGTTTTTGTGTTTTTGTAAATTGGGTCAGTGTGTGCTCATGCTGATGTGTACAAAGAAGTACAGCACCTCAGAGGTTGTGCAGATGGCTGACCTTATGTGCTGCTGTGCGCAGACTAAAATATTTTGAAAAATACTTAGATGTTTCAGCACTAATGTCTCCTGAAATTCACTCTCAGCAAGTTCACAAAAGAAGAAGAACAAAAACGTGGATACAACCAATGGGTTGATAAGGTGAGGTGCTCAAACAAGCATCTTTCAGTGGGCAATTATTTTCATCTGGAGCACACCATTAATCTAACACTAATAATCAACAAACTATGACTCACTGAGTGATTCAGTTGAAATGAAAAGAGATCCAAATCCCAGCTTTAACGTTGACAGGGTTGGATTATGTGGTGCAGGTCATTTTAAGGGCTTATTGAAGCTGTTTTGCATGCAGCTCAAAATGAATAGCATCAAATGATTTGTAGTGGGAAGGAAAACAAGAATTGCAATCTACATCTGCAACAGGACTGAAACACCATTAAAAAAACAAGTTTGATCTACAACAAATCTAATTCTCATCTGCCACATCTCTCTCAGTTCAAAGAGTTTGGATAAGGTCTGAATAACTTGATGGTTTAGGTTGATGGTTTTATAGCAGGACTGACGATACTTACAAGCAAATCTGTGTAGCACATGTACATCTAAAAACAGTACATTAGACAGAAAATTATAAGTATAACTGTTGAGATAAAGAATTAGCAATCACAAATTAGACAGGGAAAACATTTAAAAGGATTTATTTAGGTTCTTAGGGAAAATGGCATTGTAGTAGCTTAGTGTAGACATGACATCTGCACAGATGACCTCTTCAGTGTCACTTTGTGACTGGATGCTTCTCAGTTTGGCAATATGATGCACGTTAAAGAAAGAAAATTTAGATGAAGACACATTTAAAACATTTTAATTAAAAGACTAATCTTGTTCAGAAATACTTTATGGCTCTTCACAGTTGTACCAGAAACCAGCCAAGTCAATACCATCGAGAGTAATTATATGGTAGATCTCTTAGGATTTATGGCCAAAAAAACCACTCTTGGTTTTGCCTGAATCCAAAAGCAGACAGTCACCTGGTCATCCAGGCTCTTTGTGATACAGTAAAGAACACCATATTGTTTTAGATCTTCAAAATAGATCTTTAACATTAGCAACTCATCAGTTTTCTCAGGTTTTATAGATTAATAGAATTGGGTGTCATCATCATAAAAATAGACATGCATGTCATGTTTCCTAAGAGCTGGAATATAATTGCTGTACTTGCTGTTAGCAATGCATCCGCATATGTATCATGGCTGTCACGCGTTCCTAGCATTCATTTGACACGTAGGCCACTCGCGCATTATGCAAGGTAATGTGTTGTGTGCATTATTTGCAATAGCTTTGTCCCAATTCAGGGTCTGCACACTTCAAAGTGAGATTCGATGGCTACATACGTCATTGTGGTGCGCCAAGCACTGTCCCATTTGGAAAGGACCTCCCAATCCACCCTACAAACCCGCACTTCGATCGGCCTCAAACGAAGGCTGCTGGTGATGCATCCTTCACGGCATCTTTTCTCCCAGAATTCATTACATACAAGATGAATGCAAGATGAATGAATGAACAAGAGCCTGAACACAACAGGTTTGAGGTAAACACAATGCTGGATAGTTTTGAAGACCATCTATGAGACCTTGTCTGCAGCTACCAGCATTTATTATCTTTCCTACCCATTGCACAGTGATAAACACTCGTGCTTTAACAGTTGGCAACAAATTAGAGTTGTTTGGGGGTTGATGTTCCGGAAATACAATGTGACCAGTAGATTGACCTTTTCACTATATTAAAGTCCAAGTGCTGTGCAGTGCCCCTAGCAATGACCTCCAGTATTGAGCATTTTGGCCGTGCTGTGCTTTCATTATTTGCCGCAAGTATATACACAAACGTAGCGGAACGCCGACGTGTACGCCTGCTTTCACAGCAAGTATATCCCAGTCCTAAGGATGCTGCCCAAAGAGAGCACCGATAAAGTCATAAGTTGTCCGAGCCCTGAACTTTATGGAATACCATAACTAACTTTTTGTGAAAGACACGTTATGTATATCTACAAACTAATCTATCAGTCCTAAAGCTGAACCTTCTGCAATGCTTTTGATTGATGACTCTACACTATCTGCTGTATTAACTCCACTGTTCAGCTTTTTTTGTTGGCTTAATTATAATTTATGAACACTTTTATCTACAAAAAAGAACATCATATTTGCAATTTGAATATGTATTTATTATGACTGATTACATCATCTAAGAAATCCACAGTCTTCAACATCGCTCGTGGCAACGGCTGAAGAAAACCCGGGGCTTCAAGTGCCACTGGTGAGGTATGATGGGTTATTTGTGTTAATTATTTTAAAATTATATTTTAATTTTCAAATGCTTGCGGCAAGCTTTC
>JBAMHW010000001.1:9283833-9303353 GCA_037177495.1 Rhadinocentrus ornatus
TCTATCTATCTATCTATCTATCTATCTATCTATCTATCTATCTATCTATCTATCTATCTATCTATCTATCATTTTAACTACTCTACTATTACACTTTATATACTTTATAGGTCTCACCATTACATTAAACCTAAAAAAATGTATGTTGTTGAAAAATCCTCCACTTCTCTGTCTCCTTTGTCATGTCCTTCTTGGTCTCTTTAGACAAACATTTTACACTGTCACAAGACATCTTCCAATCCAATAAGCTATAATCTTGTTAAGGTTGTTAGTCACTGAGATTGTTGCTAAAGAATGGTTGCAGTCTCTTTGCCCCAAATGCTCATTTCCCTCCACCCCAGTTGGTATTTAATGCAAATAACTATATTTGCTTTGGAGGCTACACTTCTCTACACCAGTTAATAACAATATAATACTATATAAGTGTTGTGTAACTATGTTTTAATCTCAGCTAACAGTATATGTATTAAATAAATTCAGTTAGTATTTACATACACACAAATTGTCTGAGTTTCAACTGTGATACGAGATCTCTGAGCCATGGACACAGCTATAGAAAACTAACTAAAACCAAAAACTCTACAGAAGGTCCAAAGGGGGATCCCCCCCTCACTTTATTCATATTTGCAGTTTCCTTTTTACTTATTGTTGCCCATTAATTTTAGTTGGCCTTCTGGTTTTTCACAGATACAGACTGTAAACTGTTTTTACACTCTGAAATGCTCTATCTGCACTGCTTGAAGCCTCCTGAAATAACTTGCACATTGTATGAGTACCTCAAAAACAGCCTTTGATGGCACAGGAGTGTTTTTAGTCAACACAATGCTCCAAATATGCACCTTTCTAAAGATTAAGTGGAGCACAATAAATGTTTATAGTTTACAGGAATGTTAGAAGAAGTTAAAATGATTAAACAAGGTATTTTCTTTTTCAATAAGTCACTAAACAAGGAGTACTGATTAAATTTTTAAATCTTCTGAATGTCAAAATCCAATACTCAGTGAGAAAAAAATAGGCATATTGTACTAATTAAATTTGTTCGTTAAACATCTCCTCATACACAAATCTGTCCGCATTTGTACGGATACTCTTTTCGACCAAACGGCGTATTTTACTATGCGAAAGCAGAAAAATCGTCAGGTTTGCCAGAAGATAAAACCCGGAAAAGATGTTATTCTTAACAATAAAAGCAGAAAGGGAAAGACTTTTTTGACTAAATACTGCTTGTTATTCATATGATTACTTCCCATAACCACTTCACTGTTGTGTAACAGGTGAATAGGTAACTCCCCCAAAAAATCTATAAATTGTGATCAATGCCTAACATTTGTACACATCTCATTAGTAAATCCTTGTAAAATTAGCCTCAAACGTTCTGCGCACTATTTATTAGTTTAAGCCAATGTCGTGTAAATTTTATAATCTTAATGTATAAAAAGAAAACTGACATCTTTCTTAGAACATTGCAGGCATTTTGCTACGAGTACATTTAGTTTGAAATCCTAACCGGAAGTTCCGCCATTTTTTCCGCAAGCTTGACGTGATTAGCGTCTCCTACCTGTAGCTTTCTAGCGGTCGCGACTTTTCCGAACCTTTTGTCCTCTTGAAGCGTCAACAAACTCCTGTTACTTGTGCTGCATTTCCCGAACAAATCATTTAATGTGTTTAGTCGACAAAAAACTGACAAAAAACTCGGTTTGCCCCCCCTGAATTATTACAACTGGAGCAGACAAAGTGGCTGCGCTGCTGCGTCCTCAGAAGTGTATTCGACTGTGGAGAGGTGGGTTGAGCTCACCTATTAACCAAGTGTGGGCTCGGGATTAAAGGGTGGCTATTTTTTCCCTACAGACGTTCAGAACAACAAAGTGACTGTACAGTGTGTATCTGCAATGTTTACTGAAAAAATTACTGCAAACTGTAACTTGTCGCTTGAGTTAATTTGAATGTTTAATGTTCAGATATTTTAGTTTTTTCCCCCAATAGGTCTATGTAAGCATTTTAAATTATTTTGATCCTTATAAGTGTTACCTCGCTGTAAATGCGACTAATCACTCTTCTTAACAATATATAAAAACACCAACTGGACTAAATAAAATGGAAAAAATAATTCACCAAATACAAAATTTATATAATGTACAAAAATTCTCAAACATAACATTCTTTTTTTAATATAAGCAATGGTTTTCCAAGACTTTTGAGGGTCTTTCAAAGAATTTAAGACATTTTGTTAAAGGTGTTTTTTTTATTATTATTACTCATTTTCAGTCCATCCTTTGTGCGTGACTGGTGTCAGAGGAATACAACCTTTCTTCTGTGACACAATCTAACACTAATTTTTTATATCTAAGCATAAAAAAGTCTCTAACCCATTTTATGGCCCAAGGGATGATGCCATGTTGTGTGCACATTTAACTAAGTGAAGAACAAATTTTAAATGCACCTTTTCACACACACTTAATTTGTTCCCATTTTCTCAGTTGCATCTTTAAAAAAGTCCAATGATATCAGAGGTTGACAGATGCTGTTAACGGAAAAACTGCATATGTTGGCAAAGTTTCCTTTAAAACTTGGATAAAACTGAACAAGTGGAGGACAAAAAAGACAAGAAAAAATTTCTTTAAAAAAATTCACTTTTTTTTCTTCTTCAAATCAAGTTAAAACCTGACACATAACCTGGGAGGTGCATCTGACACTTTAGTTGATGCATCTGCTGTTCACTGAAGCCTCATTAGAAATGATCTCCATGGAAGGGTGAGAGTTAATTTGACTGAATAAAAATAAACTAGGTTTGAATGCTGCAGCTGGAAGGAATTTGGGGAGAAAAAAAATTACTTTGCAGTATTTCTAAGCTAAAGGAGAAATAATAAAGAGAACTCTAGTATTTAGATTAAATAAAAGTGCAGTGAGTATATTAGTCTTTAATGGTTATTATTCATCCTCCATATGATGCCAGAGGAAAAGACACACTGGAGACTAAAATAAGCGAAAGACCCAATGGTGCGAAAAACTTTAGCCTGAATGGGAATCAGTGTTGTCGATAAAGTCCTAATTACAGTTGGAGTACGTCCTATATTATCACCTTCAGCTGCAGGATTCTCTACAGCAAGCATAACAAACCAGAGAAATATTTAATATGCAAAGAAAGTCATGTTATACCTGAGGAACTGCTGCCAGAGAAACTGACACACAGATGGCAGCTACTGCTTGCCGACTTGCTCACCCTGCATGACCCACCTCTGCAGTGTTCATTCAATCCCCTCACTTTTCATTTTTACAAGTAAACTGCAAACTTGTAGTCCTGCTGCAAATATAGAAACTATCTCTTTTTGTATTTATCTTAATTTATTTTAGATGGAATTGACTGTAAATAATCATGAAGGATGTTGCCTTGGTTTGCACTTTCAGCATCCCTCTGAATTTAAGCATCCTTTAAAGACCCTCAGTGTACTTCCTGTGATGTGTTCACTGACCTGGCTCTGCAGGCTGCTATCCTCTGACTGCAGTTACCATGAGGGTGGCGGTAGTGGGGAAGCTGGTAGTATCTGTCCTGGCCTGGGGCCTCGTCAGCAGGCAGGGCCTTTGGGCTGGCTGCGTAGATAGTGCATCCCATGAACACCTCCTGGAAGTCACCCTCAGTGTCCTACAGCGAGCGAGGTAAGAAACGTCCTTAAGGTATGCGCGGCCTGTCCTGATGCCAGCCAGATGCTCTGTGGAAAAGCCATTGGCTCAGCACATTGATATCTTAACCCCTCCCTCCTTCTGAATCTCTCCTCCAGCCAGCCTCGCTCTCGCTCAGCCTCCCCAGCCCTCCTCCCTCTGCCGAGGCTGAGAGCATAGAGGATAATCAGATTTCACATTTACACTCAACAAAATCATCCCCAGCGTAATCACTCCCTGTCACTGATGTTGCATTATGCTAATGCATGGAGCAGTTCAGGGGCATTAGGGGCAGTTAAAAATATCCCAGCTGCCTGATGGAAGCGAGTGCCACATCAGACTTCGATGAAGTTGTAACAGAGTAGACGTTAAGAGACTGAACTGTTGACAGCCGGTTGAATGTACCATGCGCCAGGGCTGCAGCAATGGATCAGTTCAGTTTTAAAAATCTGTTATGCGTGAAAAATAGCATCAACAATTTTTTTTTCCAGTTTTGCAAGGTGATTGGGAAAATACTTACTTTAAGCAGTGTTCACATAAAAATGGAAAAAAGAAACTGAAGCTTGTGCCACATTTTTATAATAGAAAAAATCTACTTAAATTGAAAATTAATTAGCAAAATCATGATTTAAATTGAAAATTATGTGAAAACACTGAGGTTACAATAAGCCAAAACCTGCATTAAAAAGGAAAAGTTTAATATAAACATCCTGCACTTTTATATAGATGCACAACATCACCATCATATGATGTGGTAAACTGTATGCATAGAGTTTTAAGCCGATCCTTATCAGGTGCTGCTGTCAAGTCAGCAGTTAAACTCTGTGGAGTTGGATAAAACTGGAAATTTGATCCTGTGGAGACTTACTGTGGCCTCTTTAAAGACACTGCTCTCCTGTGGACATATGCTACAGTACAATCTGCAGCCTGAGGTGAACTCCCCTCCAGAAAAAGGAACCTTTTCCTCTCTGTGTTGGCGTAAAAATCAGATCAAATTGGTTTCATGTAAAACTGAGTCAGCACAGAAAACCTTTCCACCACCAGACTTGACCTTCAAGCTTAACAATGTGACAGTGAAGGTAACAGCTGCACCAATAAACCAGGCTGCTAAAACTAGTAGTTTATCACTGCAGAGTTATCATTTAACAGTGTCATCAAATCAACTCTGTGGCATCAACAGAGCAGAAATCATTGATCAGTTCTTGGGACAGGTTGTCTCATAAAAAGATTTATTTTTTTTTTCCAGCCCAAATTTACAAAGGCAAGTTACAGAGTATTGTATAAAAAAGAACCATGGTAATGTACACTTTACACAAACTCCTGAAGGGAAAGAGAACAGAGGAACAGGGAGAAGAGTTCTGAATTTCTCTCACAGAAAAAAAAAAAATGAAGCCATTGTAAACATCCTTGCAAGCACCTGTACTGGTACTCGGGAGGGAGGGGGGTGGGGTGGGATGGGGGGAGGAGGTGTGTGTCAGGAGGTGGGTTAGGAAAGGACAAACGAGCAAGTGTCTCTGTGTTTTCACAGAAGAATGTTCGACTAGGCACCAATTGAGACAACTGCTGGCCAATAAATATACTCTTCACCATGAAACAAATACAGTCCTGCAAAATACAAGAGCCAAGAACTTTCCAATATGTTGATAGCAAACATTACTTTTCTGGCTTTTCATACACTTTAGAATAAATGATTTTCACTGGGCTTTGTTTACTACTGAGATAACATTACTACTCTCAGAGAGAGAACAAATGCACTTGTCACAACCATTGTCTGATAAAACTATATGTACTGTATGCAGTCTGCTGGTACTAAAACCCACTGACTTTAATGACAACATCACAGCTGCCTAGATTACCCTTACAGATTAATTACAAGTCATACACCACCACATTCAGCTTATTCGTGTCAGCCATTCTTCTTTAAGATGCACACTAAAGTCAAAATATATACCATCTTGCAAACTTTCATGGGGCGAGAAACTGGCAACTTATTCACTTGGAATGTCCGAGAACCTCAAAATGAAGAGCTGCAGTTTCTTAATCAGGATGAGTGTGTCGGTTAACAGCTAACTTCCAGCTTCAGAGGGTGTTTAACATAAGAGTTTTACTGGTGGTGCAGGGACTCCATGAGAAAAACAAAAACTACGAGGATGGGAATTTTTCAAAGTGTAATCCCCCCCCCCCCAAAAAAAAAAAAAATCTAAATTAAATTAAATGCCAACATGGTCAATATTCTACTGTCATCACAATGCTTTAGAGGAACATTAAGACTGGTCACAACCCACAAAAGCATGGTTTAACCTTAACACAGTGCCTTTATCCTGGATGAACCTCAACACATCCGGCCCAGAGCAGTATGGGCTTTTTTTTTTTTTCCCCCCCATACCCACAAAGAGAAACCCTCTGAAATCAATGCGAACAACATATGGGTAGAATTTCACTTACAACCCCTGAGGTATAAGAGAACTGTAATTTAAAGCCAAGACGGGCCTATGGTAGAACAGGGCATGGTGACAGAGGTTTTTTGTGTCAATTCAAAGTTAACCTGACTGAATTTACAAAGATGAACCACCTGTCTGAGATCCAGAAGGCGGCCTGAAGCGACGTGCTGCTTTTTCAGCTCACTGGGCAACTTTAAGGCTTCCTACTTTCAGTCATGTGTGCATAATCGAGGCCCCATTTCACTCGATTTAGCACATTCAAGTTGCTCCATTTTACACTTCAACTGGCTCGCACTTCCTTTTAATTTAGATTTAGTTGTCGCCATCTGACTGGTTCATATTTGTTTTTCTAATAGCAACAGCTGGGTCATCACATGCACTTACTGCAGATTTAATGTGCCAGCCAGCTGATGTTACTCCACAGGCAACATCAATAAAAAAAAAAAAAAGGACGAAAAAAAGAAAAGGTGTCCACTGATGGGCTGATACAAAATTAGTTGCTGATTTAAAGGAAAAAAACATGCTAAAAGTCAGAGGCGACCGTGTGTTAAGGTGAAGCCACATGAGCAACCGAAGCATAGAATCGAAGTACAGCCAGTGAACGTTAGCTTTAAATCACACCGATTTATCACATTTTCACTTCATCAGACTGAGTCAGCAGTTCTGGGACACAGACAGTAATCCAGAGGTGTAAAGCCAGTCTAACTACATACGGCATGTCAGGATGGATGGAGATGTTAACCAAGCTTGTGATCAAGTAAATCAGAAGAAAAAAAACAAAACAAAATAAACATTAGTGGCAAGACAAGCAAAACCTACGCACCAAAAAAAAAAGGACACGAGACGTCCAGGGACTGCAGCAACAGTAATAATCTGAGCACATAATGGTAAATGCTGTGAAGGCTGAAAGCTATTTAACTGTTTTTCAAACAGTTGCATGCTGGGTAAATATAAACATTTATGCACATAAAGGTAAGATAAAAGTCTATATTACAGCAGAAAAATACATGAGTGAAATTTCACATTGTTTACAGGAAACAATCAAAGTGAAAGAAGCACAATCAGAGTGAAACACCAAAACCCCCCACATGTGGCCGGATGCAACAATGGCGGTGCCCCATGAACCTATCGCTTGCTGATGTGGCTTCACTGTTTGAGCTTGAAGACAGATGTGACTGGAAAAAAACAGGACCAAACCAGCATCAGACACATTAAAAGATGGACAGGATGATATGAAAAGAGGGCTCATGTATTTACTTAGAAAAAGAAAAACATGAATAGTGTTTATTCTCCATTGAGGTGAGTGCGGCCCCTTCGCAAAACATGACATCATCCCTGAAACAAGACGTGAGGGTTCAAAGAAGGTGGGAAATGATGACGATGGAAGATGAAAAACTTCAGTCTCAGGCTCTTAAGTCTCTGAGAAAGCAGCTGTTGCCATATTCCCTCTACCCACGAAATATAGCCAAACATTTGTCAAGTTAAGGATATACTGTTGTCTCACGGCATAGTGAGCCAGTCTTTAGTTTAGTTTGACTCCTCTTCCCCAATCAGCCACCCGGCTTTTCCACATTCCCTGCCAATTTCTTTCTGCGTGACCCAACAAAAACAAAAAAACAAAACAATGCAGTCAGAAAAAAATAACAAAACCGATGAAAGCTGTTCTGGCAGTCCAAGTCTCTTTTTGCATTGTATTTGTTGACAGTGCAAAGACTAGATGATCAGCGGGTCGGTGTTTCCTCTGCATGATGGGGCAGAGAGATGGCTTTGAACCTGGGTTACTATCAGTCCTGTTACAGTCCACGGATGGAGAATTTGGGACATTTTACGAGGGGAAGAAAACAAACAAAAAACAACAAAGAAAAAAACCCAACAACAGTCTGCCTTGCCTTGGGGCAGAGGAACTAAAAGATAAAGATAGAAACACCATTCAACTGATGTCTAAAAAGGTAACAACCAGGAGATCTTGTTCACATGTGAGCCAGTCACATGAATCTTTGCAGGGTTGAGGTGTGACGGTCGGGTTTCCCTGTAAGAAACACAAAAGGAAATACTTACTAACAGAAAACTCAAACAAAGACATGAAATTCTTCAAACTGGCCCTCTTTTCCTTAAATTATCTGTCAGCTGTGACTTTATATCAATCCTGGAACAAAACATCTTGCTGTTTACCTACAACTTGATTTAAAATAGTCACAATCTTTTTTGTATACTGCCAAGAATGTTTAAACTTTAGAAAGACTTTTACCTTTTTTTAGTTATAGATTCAATTGCTGTTATCAGTTGTCATAATCTGTCAAGTAATGAAACACACTGAGACAGAGATCTGCTTCAATGTAAGGCCCACAGGTTTGAAACTGGAATAAACTATAAATATGTCTGTACAAAGATTAAACAGTGGCTTAAAGGAAAAGCAGACAATAATTCATTGATCCTCGCAGCACGTTTTACCTTTATTATCTTCTTTTCCTATCTGTTTACATTCTTAACAAGAGCTTTTAGATGTTAGTTTTGATTCTTGCTAGAACTGTTTAAAAACCACCACTCATTTCTCTGTTATGTAGTTATCCCCTTCATATTATTTTCCTTTCAGCTAGTTTTTACATGCTTGTTACCGTGTGGCCATTTCAGAACATTCCTCTCCATGTTTGATATTTTTCTTTTTACTGTGATTGTTTGTTTTACTGTTCCTTAACAGCCCAACCAGCGACAAGATTCACAATCCAGCCACAGCAGGAAGTTTGAGAAGCACGTTAGGCTACACCTATGAAGCACTGCTTAAATATACAGCCTTTAAAATAAACTAAAATAAAGCTCAACTGAAACTAATGTTTAATACTTGAGGTAGATCCTGTTTTTGTAAATCATATTTGCTGAAACTTCTGCTGTGGTTTATGAAGCCGTAATTATGCAATGCATTATTCCAAGAGGTGTCACTGATAAAGAGATGGACAAAATAATAATAATACTAGCTAGTTTAATATTTTCACAAACCACAACAATCCTGATTACTGAACTTTGAGCATCATGGAAAGCAGGATTTTGTCCAGGACTGTTAAATTAAGGCTGCTCAAGTTTAATCTAGCATATGGACGACTGAAAACTGATGTATTTCCCAGATTAACTGCTATTTAATTGAGCAGCCACTAGATGTCGTCGCAGGCTGTGGTGGTTTTGTATCTTGGCGGGCTTATTCAATCCCTCTATTATCAACACTGTGATCCACTTGTCCTCAGAGGACCTACTTAGAATGGATGAGCTGAGGGGCTAAAAGCCGCATTGCATATTGTGCTAGACTGCAGTATGATTCAAGGGCTTTGTTTAGACATGATGTGGTTTCTTCACAGGTTGCTGCCTCCAAGTCTACAACATAAATGTAATGAAAGAGTACAACATGGAGCTCTTTGCACTTCCCCTCCAATAAACCCAGGACAACCACCCAGTTTTATTTTTACAGGACATACATCTGTGCCAGAACTCATAACTCACAGCAGGTGCTATTTTTAGCTAGATGGACAGTGTGTGCTCTGTTTACATTAAACATCTTTCTACCACCTGCTTTCGTCTGATTTGCAAACACTCAGTATGCTTGCGTTTTCTCTCACAGTCAGTATTTTGCATACATCTGCTGCAGAAATAGTGAACCCTTTGGTGAGCTGGGGAATGCCAACAAGTGATAATCCCTAATGTAGTTCACTGTTCAACAGATTTACAGGCCATCAGCTGTAATGTACAAGTTGAATTACAGTAGGTTAAGTGTTTTGGGCTGCGCACTTGTCATATGATCTTCTTTAATTGTTTATTTTGCCAGAGCAGAAAATTAAGCGAGAGGAGACATGGGATGAGTGAGGACTGACTGACCTGTGGCGTAGGACAGGTCAAATTGCCCTGAGAGCATGGGATATCCCAGGTGGTGGTGAGAGGACATGATGCGCTGGGAGGGCGAGGAGCGCGGTCGGTCCACATCTCTTTCTCTGTCCCTCTCACGCTCCCTTTCCCGATCTCTGTCTCCAGCAGGTCCTCGTTCCTGCTCCCTTTCCCTGTCGTGGGGTGGTTTGTCACCCACTGTGGGGGACTTGCTCTTGTACTGGCTGGCGTGCTGATGCAGGATATCCAGGGCTTTGGAGTCTGTTGCCGTTTTGGTGACAGTAGGGCTAGCGCGAGATTTCTCGTTGCCTTCTTCACCTCCAGCTATTTTACTCCCATATGGAGAAAATGGATAACCTCCAGGTAGATAAGAACCTATAGAATATGAAGAAAATTGACAATTAACGGGTTTTTGTTTATTTACCACACATTAAGACCATATTCATAGCACCTTCAGCTGATAATTATGAAAACATACAATTCTACTGATAAAGGAAAGAGGAGTGTCAGCTATTTTCAGTTCAACCTAGAGTCACTATTACAAACTTGACTCAAGCTGAATCTGTCTGTGATTGACTTAAACTACTGAAATTTCTTAAAAATTATTCACAAACTGTCATACCATCAGCAAGCCAAAATTTTGTTTTGCATACAGAATAAGAATAATTACTAACAAACCTTTCCAAAGAGACTGCAAATAGTAAAAGATGCTATGTTCTTTAAGCCGTGTATGCCATAAAACATAGTACAGGTCATTAACTTAATTGTTACGTTAACCAAGCATGTCATTGCCAAGGAGAAACCAAGGTAACAGCTAATCAAACTCATGGGCCAAAAGAACCCGATCACCTCATCTTGAGAACAATTTCAAACCTTTTCAAATTGTATGTAGACACATTCATTGTAATACCTGGGTAATTCTGCATCATGACTGAAGGCATGCCCCTGTATCCAGGGTGGTTGGGGTCATAGCCTTGTCCATAGGGGTAACCATGCATGTAGGGCATGTAGCCTTGGTGCTGTGCTAGTGGTGAAGTGAACTGCATGTGGGGATTAGAACGAGAGTCTTTGCTCATGGCTCTATGGTCCTCTGAAGTGATTCTGAGATCACTCCCATCTTTGCCATCCTCCTTGGGTCCACTTTGACTTTCTTTTGGCCTGGGTCTTTCTTCTTTTAATTTACGGTCCCGGTCCCGTTCATCTTTTCTTCTAAGCTGTTGTTGCTGATGCTCATCTTCAGCTTGGAGCTTCTGGCTCTCAGGGTACTACCAAGGAAAAGACAGAAAATTTTTTCAAATTCAAATCGACATTCTGAAATAACAATTTTACAAGTAGATATTTAAACACTGTTATTCTGAATAAATATAAGTTTTTACCTGTCTGTACCACATGGCCTGCTCCATCCCAGCCTGACCCCTGGACTCCAGTGCTTGCATGGAGTCTTCCTTTCCATGGTGACCCCCTTCAGTCAGTTTCATCTTTAGTCCCTCAGCTTGCTGGGACTTGGAATCCTCCCCTTTTATGCTTCCAATGGACTTGGAAGAAGGTTCAGGGGGCGAGTCCCTGGATTTGCTCGAGGGCTGCAGCATCTTTCCGAGGTCAGACTGACTTGGCGCTTTAGAGAGGCTTGGGGGCATTGGGCTCTTTTGTTTCCATTCATCTTTCATGGATGCCTCTCTCTCTTTCATGATTACCTCAGACTTTTTTTCAGCAGCACGATGCTGTTCAGCCATCTGTCGCTGCCGCTCCTCGTATTGTTGCCGGTACGCTGGGTTAGTATTCATCAAGTGGTTATGGTAGGCTTGATCAGGGCTGTATGCATAAGGAGGGACATAAGCGTACTGGTTGTAGTAGAGAGGCTGCATGTACATGTTCGATCGCTGTTGGATGACTGAGGGTTGCTGTTGCTGCTGACCAGACACACTGCTATCTGGTTTACGATCTTCATGAACTTCAATCTTTACTTTCTCCTCACCTTGGTCTGGCTCATCATCCCTTTTGATCTTAGCCTGAGCCTCAGATGCTGGTACACCTGGATTTGGCCCACCGGGGCTGGGGTTGACATAACTGGGTGAGTAGTACGTCTCATAACCAGGATAGTACGGGGAATCTTTGTTGGGTGTCTGGTTTGGAAAGAGTGCCTTTTTGACACTTTCCCTGATGGCTTGGTCCTCTGTCCTGACTTTGACACCTTCTAGTTTCCCTTCGCCATCCTCACCAGCATCTGAAATGTCTGAATATGCTGGGCTATTGGTTTTGACTGAAGAGTTATCAGCACCATTCTGGTTCACCACATGAAGTGGTGTGAGAGGCTGTGGCATCCCGCTGCCATCTATCCGACTCGCAACGCCAATGGATGGACTTGGGGCGTTGTCAGAAAAGCTATAAATCTTGTCAGCCTCAGCCTTGATACTGGCCAAGCGACTCTGAAGAGGATCTGATGAACCATTGAGGAGGCCATCCCCCTTGTTCCCTTGATCACAAGGTTCAGAGTATGGGAGCTTTCCTTCCTCTGGTTTCCCTCCCTTTCCTGGAGGCTTAGGGCTGTCAGCATCCTTCCCACCATCTTTTTTCTTTTTGTCTTTCTTCTTCTTGTCTTTGGAGCTACTTGAAGCAGGATCTCCAATGGCTGGGGGTTTAGGCTGTGTGCCTTTCATTTGGGGACTCTTGGGGATTCCTTGTATCATCGGAGTTAGCCCCGGAGAAGAATTTGGGTTCCCTGGGGGAAAAGAATACATCTGTTGGGATGGGGTTGGGCCAGGACCAATGGGACGTGGTGACTTCAAGTTTTTCTGGCCCATTTTATCCGCCTTTGTGCCAGTGCCAGCCTTTTTAGACTTATCTGATCCTCTCTTGTCATCTAAACCATCGTTACTGGCCTCATCAGTAAGGCATGGCCCATCCTCACAGCCATCCATTGGTGTACCTCCTACTTCTGGATCTGTCTCTGCAATTTTCTTTTTACTTTGCTTTGAACCAAACTTGCCAGGAGATGGAGAAGGACTTTGGGCATCAAAGTTCCTGCCTTTTGGAGTAACTGAACGTGCTGGAGATAAGCACCCTTTCTGGGAGATAGATGCTCCATTACAGTTTCCCGGTTCAGGGTGGAGCGTCGAGTCTTCTCCATATTCGCTGTCTCCATCTAAGTCCAACTTTATATCGTCATCATTGTGGGCACGGGCTTGGTGGTACTTTAGACCATTGATGTGCTTGTACTTTTTGTTGCAGTTAGGATGTGGACAATCAATAAGAACTGGAGAGGGACAGCCGCGATCAAGGGGAGGTGGAAGTGGCTCAGTCTTAACCAAAGGCATAGGGAGACCTGTTGGTCCCACACCTCCACTGTTGGAGTTTGTGCGCATACGTTTGTTGCCTTTGGTGTCCTCTGAGCTGGAATTGGGCTCCATGTCTGAGGCTGGTTTGGTCTTGCGTTTTCCAGCTGAGGAAGGACTGGCCTTGATGTCTTCTGTGTTGCTGTTTGGTGGAGTGCGACGCTCTGATGGTGTCTGACTGCCCCTACGGCCCTTGCTGTTAGACGCAGCACGTGTCTTATTGTTGGTGGTGCCCTTGTTGTCGGATGAGTTGCTGTTCTCGTTAATGGGGGTGTTGCTGTTCGGTCTCATTCGCTTACCGCGACCACGGCCATTTCTCATTTCCAGATCACTTGTGGGTGATTCACAAAACCTGCAGTAGTATTGAAAATACATGTACTAGTTAGTCAAGTAACTATACAAATGGTTAATTTCAGTCAACTCTGTGGCTGTGCTTAAGGTTCTAAATTATTCTTACACTTTAGATTTTGATCCATCAAGTTAAAATATTTGTGGAAACGGAATAATACCAATCCACAAAATGCCACATAAGACTCTCCATTTTATTTTTTCAAGACACAGTTACTGTAAATATAATATTGACTTTTTGACTGATCAGCAATCATAAAAACAAAAACAAAACAGTAAATCTAATCAATGGTGCTATTAGATATTTTTGTATGACACAAGTGTGCAGTCAAAATGAGCCATGATTATATTACCCATGCTGCCCTCATTGTTTATTTTTTGGCAAGCACAAATAACTAAAACTTAATTATCAAGCAATTAAAAGCTATTTTTGATAGCTGCATCACTCTGTACCATTTAGGGGCTACTTCTGGCAACACCCTTTCGCAAGTCTGAGAAAGACATGTTCATATGTTTAAATAACGTATATGTGGGGGATTTGTTGAGGCGCCACTATTCCATGTTTTCTCCAGGGAATTCAGAAACTAAATACCAGCAAGGCAATAAAACTGGCAGGTTTTGGCATTTTGATTTCCAACACGGTTACAAATAATAACAATTATATCAGTTTCTGTCATTTAGTAGAAAGTCTGATTTTTTTATACGAGTAAGCTTGTTGAACAAAATAACAGAACCTTTTAAGTGAAAGTCATATATAAGCATTATTTTAAATGACAACCATGAACATTCTTTTCTACTTTCTAATCAAAACATGTAGTTACTCAGATACTTAGAATATCAGTTTGGCCTTATCTCTCCGCAACAGTAGTGTAATTATCTCTTTACACTGCAGTGAAGGTTAGAAGTCTGTGACAAAATCAGACACGGGGTTGGATGACTCACATCTTCGTCTGCAAGTCTCTCCAAACAATTTCAACCCTAGGACAGGATGTAAATACATCCGTAGTCTGACAGTGGTACAGGAATTTAGACTCATTACAAGCCCAAGTTTATATTCAGTCTGTTGAAAGATTTCTGAATTATTCATGGTGTGTCCATAATGTAGTAATGCTGCAAAATGTAAGACAATCTTAGAGCAAATTCCAACCTAGCATACTGGTATCACAGTGATACATTAGTGCAGTACAGTGTCTCCTTGTTATCCATTAGCAGTGCTTAAGTCTTGATTTCCACCACCCATTGCAATTAATCACGCAACTCAAATACAGATTTATATTTACATTTATATAAAGATAGTGCATATGTTTTAGGTCAAAGCAAGTGCTTGACAATGTATTTTACCCATCCTGTGTACTTAATGTTTTCACCATGAGACTGATCTTAGAAATGGCTGCCTTTGTGATGGAAAATGTTATCCAGTGTTGAAGAAAAAAAAAGCTCTTAGTCCAATAATTGGATTCTGCAATCTGGCCTGTTAGAATAGCTTTCTATTTCCACTGCTGCCTCCTGGGACATCAGCTGCTTGCCAATAAATCCTGTTTCTCCAGGCTCAACATAAAGACTAACATACACTCAGTGGTCCTGTGGCACACTAGCAAGTCAGCGCATTAGGAAGTGTATGCTTGAGCTGATGCTGCTACAGCAGATTCATATCACACAGAATATGAAAAGGTTAAGAGTGTGTGTACCAAGACTTTGGATGCAGGGCATGCATCAGTGATTTTTGGCTATTGTGAACTCTTTTAGCTTGACATTTATAGCTTCCATGCATGGCGGTAAATTTAATATCATGCTTACCTGTCTTCTCCATTTGAAATGGACAGAACAGGGTGATGATTCTTACCTGGGGGGAGCCCAGTCATGCCGCGTACAGTCCAACAGGGTGCCCACATAGGTCTTGTTTCTCCAGGTAACATTGACCACCAGCATGCCTGAGGGACAAGGAGTTGCTGAGTCAACAATTTTTTTGGGTATGCTCCAATGAAAATGACAGTGAAAAACAGATTCTTTACATAACAAAAAACAAAAAAAACAAAAAACAAAAAAACATTTTACCATTGAATACATGTGCTACTATCGGCAAACTGTGAGAAAAACATGCACTGAGTCTGCGGCATCAGTAAATTAATCTTTGCCAAAGGGTTTTCTATGAAAAACAGTTATACAAGCCAAAGATGCTTTTTTAATCTTCTTCACACAGTAAAGCCGTAGGGGCAAAGCTGACTGATGCCTCCTAAATGACTTGGAACACACTCAGCTGCAGTCAGTATTTTAAAACCTGTATAAGACACTGGCAGAAAGAGAACGCACTCACAGTTTACCGGGGAATGACTGGACAGCCTTTCCATTTAAATAAGTCATCTTACAGCACAAAAGATTTCCCTGAAGGAAAACTACTTGGAGAAAAATATTTCTCTGCAACCTTCTATCTCACTTAGCAGCCCAGAAATTTACTACCTTGGGGGAGGGGGGTATGGGTTGACTACTACAGCTTCTAAAAAATAAGCAACAAGCTCCAGGGTTCAACCAATTCGACATGAACGGTTCAGTTTGACAGACTGTAAATGAGTGTGCAAGAAAAGCCTCTTGACTTCACTGGTATTGCTGCAATCTGTCACATTTAGAAGCTTCTGTGTTGCTATTTGGCCAGGGAAAATTTTGTAGGGCTCAGTGTGAGCTACACAATCAGTCCTGTGAGATACCTGATCTCACATTTAAAATCTAAAATTGGTTACAGAGGATCACTTCACGTTTTATGTATATTTCTCAATTTGGTAACATCTTAAAGGATGACCTCAATTATGCAGATATGTACAGTATTAATTAACTAAAATCATCCACTTTAAACATTTAACTGCAAGAAATCCTGTATGTTTTATGTGAATGCAAAACTAGCATTGAGGGGAAAATGGCTGCTGCAAATTAACTGCACATTTGAGAATTAAAAATAGTTTGTAGATTTGCACTCGAATCATCAAGGTATAGCAGCAAGGACTGTGTACAAAAACATTGTGAATTTATTGCCCACACCATCCCCCTCACTCCCTGGTGGTGACCTCAGCTTGCCACTTCAGCACTGCAGAGAAACTGTAGGCTGCAGTGAGCTAACTTATCTAATGGCACAGGAATGCTGGCTGGCAGCTTCCATCCTCCCGAGCATTTTATTAGCTTAGGAAACCTCTCTAGTTCACAACATTTTCCTTCTCTCTTTCACCTTCACTTCCTCATTTCAATGGCATAACATCCCTGGCTCGCAATTATTTTTTTTTAACCACCACCACACACACACACACACACACACACACAAGTCACAGTTTAGCCCTCATTTTTCACTTGCTGCCTCTGGCAAAAAAAACACCTTAAAAACAAAAAAAAACAGGGAGCATAAAAGGCATTTATATATGTTTACAGGAACTTGCTGACATTTTGCTGAATGTCTCTTCCTTCAATCTATGGCCACATAACACTGAGTGCTTGGTCAAGGCTAGATTCAACTGCAAATGTCACTTGTGTGTATGTAAGGCAGTGGAGAGGTCCTCCAGTTTGGATTTCTGTCACATTAAAAGAACCCAGACCTTTTCTAAAGCTCTCCAAACACTCCAACACAAAATGGCTCTGGCAGCTGGTCAAGGCAGGATGTAAATCAAGACAGGGCAAATGAATGGCTAGCCTTTCATGATGTGCAGGATACAGCCTTCCCTGTGCTCTCTTTAGAAGGAATTAGAAATGACACCATAAATTGTTAAGTCTTTAATTATTTTAAATTAGACCATTTTTTTTTTGTAGCTGGGGTAATGGAGTAGCAGAAATAGGATTTAAACCTCATTTGCATTTACCTGGCTCGATGTGTAAATTTATTCTATTAGTTTTTGTCAGGGCTCGTTGTGGACTAGATAGAACTTGATTTCGAACACTGGTGACAGCATCTGGTTTTAAAAGGTTAAGCAAGATCAAGAATGAGGAGTACCTCATAAACCATCTACAGCTCCATCCCCATTGTGACTTAGTTATCAAAGACATTCCCTGTCTTGTTCAGAGGAAATGCCATGCTGTATTGGTGCGCGTGTTCAGGATCCCTACTCTGCTGGAAGACAACTTCTCTCCACAATCTGACATTGCGTGTGCTTTGTGTTGGGTTTTCCAGAGGACTTTCCCTGTACTTCCCTCAACTATAACTCACTTTCTGCAAGTAAAAAGCAGCCCACAGTGTCAGGTTTCACAGTCAACTTCATGAAAACAAAGAGGATGATAGCTAATGAAGAGGTGTGGGGAATCAATCTTACTGACCATTTCCACTCTACATTGTTTGCTAAATGATTAGAAATTTACGAGCTCGTAAAAAGAGCAAAATACACAGAAAATCTACCTTCACTGACAAATTCGCTGCAGACTATGTGCTTGCCTTCATACATCATTTTTTTTTCCCTGATTGCCTTCCTTCTGGCCATATTCCCATGCTGAAGCAAAGGAACTCCGTAATCCTTGGCTTCTGAGTCACCTCAAATCTCTGCCTCCAGCGCTCTCTCAATGATAATAACATAGTCCCTTTAAAATGATGTGGGATACCTCAAGGACATTTGGATGCTTCCCAGCTCACATTAACTTCACGTTCATTTAATTAAATTTTTTTTTTTTAAGTGAGAAAATGTATGCTTTTTTAAGCCTCAGAATGTTTAGAATGTGTAGTTTACACAAAGTAAACATGACGGGTTGGGACATTATATCATATCATAGTCACATCTTGGGCACTAATGAAGAGTTTGTGGTTTAGTCTCATGTAAAGCCGTCAGTTAGAAATCAAGCAATACTTTTAGATCACGGATCATGTTCAGTAAAAAATAAAATGTCACACAATGAGAAGATTTATTTGCAATATAAAAAAATTTAAGTGATAAAATTAAACTACTGGATATTAAAAACCACTTGGATTTGTTCTATTTGCTTCCAGCTACCATCATACAGGTGGAACTGTCAAGTCTGTCTAAATATAAAAACAAAGAACAAATATATTCCTCAGGCAGATAGAAAATTAAACCAAAATGAATACCTGTGTAGCACAGAAACTAACATTTCTTTTCTTTTTTTTAATGCAATGGAACTCTTAGATTACAATGGCTTTTTCCCTGAAAGCAGCATGGTACTGTTACTTTACCACAGTCACTTTTTTATTTCTTGTCTTCTTTAGTCTGTACCTCATCCTTGTGTTTGACTGTTACTTGAACGGGCACTGAAGCTGGGTAATAAGGCAAATAATGACCAGTTCTTCTGGTGGTTAACAGCCAACTAAGAGGCTCATTACCGCCAACTAGTGGACTGTTGTGCTTGTCACCAAGATCAACAGGAACTGCAATCTGCTTCTGAAACCATTTGATCACCCGGCCATAATAGGGACAAGTAGGATTTGTGTCAAAGATGACAAAAACCTTTCTGACTGAACAAAAAAACCCAGTAACTGCCACCAACATCTTTTTTTCGCCAATGTGAATGGTGCAAAAAGCCTTCAGCCCTTTGTCAGATGACCCTGCAGTAGTTTTCAGTGTTAATCAGAACATTCACCTTAGAATGTTAAATAAATAGATATACACGACACATACTGTTACAGATTGCTAGGAAAAGCCAAACTGAACTGGAGGAAACCTCCTCCACTGTCACAAGCCTAGTGGATTATAATGGAGTACATAACATGTAAACTTCAAAGGCATATGAATATTTTTCTTCAAATATGGATTACAGTCATGTTGTATTTGAATTCCCCTTTTGGTTAAATGTAACAAAATGCTGATACAAATAAAAATTAATGAAAAGTCCTATCTCAAGGATTTCTCAACTATGTTAGATATTGTGTGCAAAAAAATAAAAATAAAAAATATCTACA
>JBAMHW010000001.1:9303453-9324417 GCA_037177495.1 Rhadinocentrus ornatus
ATTTTTAAAAATATTTATAAAATAATATTCTTTTATTTATTTATTTATATATATATATATATATATATATATGTATATAAAATATCTTTTTAATTTTTTTTTTTCTGTTTATCACTGAGGCAATGTTGGTAATAACAATATATGTGTATGAGATTTTATGATATATTTATTTATTCTTTAGTGTGTGGAAGTGTAATTGATGACTCACTAATGTCCATTGAAGTGACTAATTTGGAAATATACCATCCTCACCCATGCATATACTACAAAACAGCATTTATAGAACTGCAGTATACACTATGCATGAAAAGGTTAACTTTGTTTATGTGTCAGAGCACAAACCATCAACTTTAAAAGTATTGAAGTTGCGCAAAGGAGACCTTTTGGTCTCTTTTTAAGAGACATTTTTGCAAAAGCAAAGTGAGCTTTAGTCTGCCAACCTGGCTAAATGGTGGTCTATAGTCAGCTTTCATACTTTTCATTACTTTTCATTACTTGGTGCAGATTTATCAGAGTGACTCTGAATTTGAGCACTTCTCAAAGAAGAGGACTGCAGTAAGATATTGATTTAAAACATTAAGGACTTTGTTGGAAATCTTTTGTACAGAAAAAAATGTACAACTTCATTGGTCAGTAAATGTTTAACAGAGAATATTTACAGTTTGGAGTGGCCCTGCTAAAGTCCAGACTGAAATCCAGCTTTTTGATACTGATTTTGGAAAATGGGTATAAATAATTTTGAACATCGAATTGCTGGCTGCTTAATCATGGTGGTGCTCAACCTTTGGAGTGTCCATCATAAACTAGATTTTTGACCTGACAACATGTACACGTTCAACACTATTGATTTGGGTGGACGTTCCAGTCCAGGGTTCCCACAGATTTTTACAAGTTAAATTTAAGAATTTTTAAGACCTTTGTAAGACAGCTTTGGACAGACTTTAATGCCCATTTCACCGCCACATTGGCAAAAGTGAATGACTCCCAGAATTTAAGAAAATGCTTATATTTACATCAGCAGTGACTGATTATTACAATGACCTGGGTGTGT
Organism: Rhadinocentrus ornatus; assembly: GCA_037177495.1. Taxonomy (NCBI): domain Eukaryota; kingdom Metazoa; phylum Chordata; class Actinopteri; order Atheriniformes; family Melanotaeniidae; genus Rhadinocentrus; species Rhadinocentrus ornatus. The sequence continues at coordinate 9,304,505 of JBAMHW010000001.1, forward strand.
ATGTAAAGTGCAATGCTTCACTTGAACTGCTTGAAAAAGGTGTATAGCACCTTACAACACAAACTTATCAATACCAGCACAGCCAAGAACTCAGGCAGCGGACAAGCAGCAACTGACTGATAATTTACTAGAATAATGGACTTGAATAAGCTAATGTTGAAAACTACACAGCATTTTAATTATAGTCTCAGTCTAGATATAAGGTTTATACTGAGTTATTTTATTAAAACTAAACAGTCTGAAGTATGTCATAGCTGCTCTCTGTATCATGCTCTTGGAGTTTGGCCGTGATGCGACTTCACACAGACCAGTGCGCACACACAGGTGAGCAGACTTCTGCCAGCCAATCACACACAAAGTTTCTTTTTTTTTTTTTTACTCTACCAGGAAGTGAAACACATTTGCTCTTCATCGACGAGCAACCGAAGTATTTCTCTCACTGCGGTTCTACGTTGATAAAGCCGTGCACATCACAGGAACACGCACAGCTGAACAGGCTGAGTATACAGTCATTTGCATTTCTAAGTTGTATTACGGCTTAAAATGGATTCACTATTCTTTACAGGTTTTGTTACCGTCACCAGTGCGGCGACTGAATAAAACAGTTTAATCAGGACATTTAACAAGTAACTTTTTTTCTGTCCCGAGTTTTTTTTTTTAATACCGCATTTCAGGAATTTATGGAAAATTTGTCAGCGATGAAGTTTGGAATTTTCAACGTGACTTTACAGCAAGCTGTCATATGATCTTTAAATGATTTAGTCATTACCACGTCATATTAACACAGTAATGCTGTAATGGGTAGGTTACCTGTTGCAGAGTTCATGAATAAATAATTCATCAGTACCGATTTTAAGGTGGTTTATTTATATTCAGGTTATTAAGCCTGTATGTTATTACGCCAGCCCTCCCAAGGCTGTAAACCTGGGGGAAAAGCTGTACTACCAACACCAATAATGATAATAATAATAATAATATAAAAATAGATTAGTTATTTTAAAATTGGTCAGCAAGTTCTGTGCTGTCGAGTTTCCTCATCCCAGAAACGAACATGGACATCCAACTGCTTGGTTTTCGTGGTCGTGTTCAAACTCTCGTCAAACATCAGGACGAAGGGTCCGTTGTTCACTCGAGAGATTAATTCGGTAATGATATGAACGGCTAAGCCAAACTGGGCTATGTTCTGCGACTCCGTCGTTGTGCGGAGGGCGATAGTCGATGTTGCTGCTGAACTTGTAAGACTGCCAGATGGTGTCGGCTAGGTACATCCACCCGATGACCCAGATGTAAACACAGAGGGAGTTTGCTGTTTCACTTTCATGGCGGCGATATGCTTCGCCGATTGCCCATGTGACTCCAAACCCTCGATTCTTATCGTTCCCAGTTCGATGTTCTTCTTGCACCGAGCTTCGAATGGGTTCTCCACCGGTGTCAACCAGGCCGAGAATGACCCTTTGTCCAGCCATGTAATATTACATTTACACTTTGCCATTTTACTCACAGAATCCACTTTATTCTCAAGTCACTGTCAGGTAGCTTTCTTTCATGTAAAAATAAAGGCTAAATGTGTGTTAGGCTAAATGTTCCCCAATCATTTCTCCCTGCAAAGTCAGCGATAATTGGTTCTTAATTTCAATATAATGGTCGGGTTGCAATGGGAGAAAATTACTTCACTTCCGTCCCTTTGCGGTTCTGACATTTCCCTGACACATTTTAATGCAACACAGCATACAATTTTAGGCCGACATAATTTCAGACCTACCATATAAAATTTCAGGACAAACCTGTCTAATCTAAGGACTTTTTAAGGTATTAAATGCATATTTGCAAATTCAAGACTTTAAAGACTTTTTAAGGCCCCGCAGGAATCCTGTATTTATTATAAAACTCCACCACTACAACTAGCAACTTAATATGGGAAGGGAGTAAATCTTTCTGCATTAGTGGGTGTTCCCTCTTTTTTTCTTTTTCCTCAATGAACCCATATATGGGTAATAATTGGGACATAAAAGTGTAAATAAGTCCTTCAAGTTATAGAGTTTTATTTATTTCTTAAATGAAAACAAACAAACATGGGTACATTAGCTAGGACATGTCATTAAATCCATCTCATTTCCAGTTATTTGCCACTAGTAGTATGTATTTGTAATCAGAAAGTATTACTTCCTCACATTGAATAAGCCTAACCAATAACCCTAACCCATCAAAGGATTGTAATGAACTGGACCAAAGTTTCTGCTAAGCAAAATTTTGTAGATAATAAAGATTAGTTTATTATTTTTGACCAGACTGTGGAAATTAACCCTGTGACGATGGGTGAAAATGAATCACTGATCTCATCTCGAAAGCTAGATGTTAAAGGCTGTTGGTGGGTTTTTAGCCAGTGTAGAAAGGGCTTTCATGTACTCTTTCCCAAAACAAATGAAGACATAAACCAGATGTAAGTGGATTTGTATCCAGTGTAAAAGGACCTCAAGATAACTTTCCATGTATAATGATTTGTTTACACACAGGAAGTTACATATGAGCATTTGTGTCGGTCATGGTTCCTCTCTACACTCGATAGATTTATGTCAGGGAAGGAAACAGACTGAAGTTCAAAGATCAAAAAATAAAACTTGTTCTGAAGAGCACCAGTTCACTTGGGATTTGTTTGCTAGGGGAGGGTTGCGCTGGGGTGAAAGTAATGGGTCAGAATGACTTGGAGCAAACCTGGTTCTCTGGACTCTGCCCTCCCCCTCTCTCCTTTTGTTAGCCTTAATAAGGTCACTCAGCATGGTTGAGTGAAGCTTACATTCATAAGAGGAATTGGCCTGTAATTTTCTCATTTCCTTTAGTTTCTGTTGACCAAAAAATAGTGGTCCAATTTAGACTCAACTCCCTTACATATTTTTATGAGATAATATTTAAAATAGGACAATGAAAGGGGAAAATGAAGTCAGGAGTAGCATGTCTGCTGCATGGGTGACTGCCATGTCCTGCCCTAAGCCTCCCCTCCTCCCCACTTAACACATTTCATCAGGTTGCAGAGGGACCAAAATATCAGGTCCTCCGCTGCTGCTGAAATCCATGAGGGCTACGAGTTCACTGGCTGACCTCTGCTCTGCTCCAACTCAACAGGAATCCAAAGGGGTTAATGGCATTTTCACTGACTGACCTTGTCAAAACTCCTCTGTTATCTTTAAAAATGGGAGTTTGTTTCTCTAATAATTGGGTGTGACACTTTGTTACTTGTGAAATATCACATTAAGGTTTCTATTTGTCTTTAAAAGTGAGAATAATTTCTGATTTAGACAAGGCAAGTCAGGAAAAAAACCCACTCACTTGTGTGAACAATTACCAGCTCTTGCAATTATCACCTTCCGTACGCTGACAGATACTAATGTAATTATTGGCAGACCTATGTATGCTGCTAAAAACAGCTCTTTTATTTTCCTCTATTCCCAGTTTTATGTGCTATAAAAGCACTACACATCAAGGCTGCATGTAGACAAGAAAGTGAGAACAATGAGGAAAGAATGGTGTCAATATTCATTACAGAAGATAAAAGATAGTTGTTGCTGCCGTGAGCAATAACTGTAACCTTGACAAATGAAGTGTATGAGAACTCAAGGGTTGAGCAAAGTTGAGAATGTCCAGCTATGTCAGTGTGAAATACAAAGTCCTCAGACTGACCTTTATTTTAAATGCTGGACAGACAGCAATTTAGCAAACTGCATGAGTCACAGCAGCACTGGATGTGGAGGTTATACAAAGTGATGTAGTACTGGCAACATTTTTAAAAACCCCAAGCGATGCAGTGCTCCAGGTTGAAAACTCATGTGTTGAGTTGTGCTCGGTCTTGTGATTGTGCTACCTGGACAAGTGAGGGGCCACAAAAAGATATATATTAGTATAGTGCATATTTTATGGTATGAAAGTCCTCCATCAGCAAATGGTTTTGATGAATTTGAATTCTACTTGTTGCTTTTCTTTTTATTGTTTCTAAATGTTTGGCTTCCAGCAGAGAATGCAAGCTGTCAGCTAGGGCTGCACAACATATAGAAAATTTACCTTCATCGCAATAATAACCTTTGTGATATACATATTGCAACAACTGCCTAAACTGCGATAAATAGTAGTCCCTATTCGCATATTTTGAGGAAGTGACGCTGTCCCAAATGCTGCTGAGCATTCATGCTCTGTGCAAATCAAATAGACTGTTACAGTCCTGGATACCTGGAGTAAGCATTTTGATGGTGGAAGGTAACAAAAGGAGCAGGGAAAATGTTGAAGCAGAAGAACTCGTGGCTAAACAGAACAGCACATTGGCTATTTGGAACTACGTTGGTTATAAAAGAGATGACACACTACAAACAAGGGTACTCTGCAAAACATGCTGAATACTTGTGCTAAACACCGGGGGACACATGGTACAATCACAAGGAGCTATAGACAAATTCAGCCGACGTTGTGTGTGTTGCGACGCCACCTTTATTGCGAGTTCTATTATTTGCCGACAAGAAGTGCGCTATGGATATCTGGACTGATGACGTTAAGACAGTGATCCACCACTACTAATGAGGTTTTATCTGGCTATCACAGTTATTCTGTTTTTCATATTAGTCATAAATTCTGCTTCATCTGACAGAAACTGCTTTTGACAATCCTCATTAAAATATAAAAAAAATCTCCTTTATAATTTACCAAAAGTTGGTAAAGATACATCTTCAAACATTTGCAAAGGCCGCCAATTTTCTATTTTATCTCTAGTCTTTAGGCTGAAGGACACCATAGTACATGATCTGTTTGTTTGGCTGACCAAATAATTTGTATTGAGAAGAAAAGTTACTAAAATCTAACGTTAGCCAAAACAAGCTACTAAAAAAGGAAACGAATATTGTGACACTGCCTTAAAAATATCCCCACCTCAGTAATAACTATTTTAATTTTTTTCAGCTCAAATAGTGTAAGATATCTGAAACTTCTGCAGCTGACTTCATAACATAGAGAACCTAGGGGAAGGGCTATGCCATTTAACAGTGATGGCTTTACTCTTTTAATTACTGCTATCTAAAAATGGAGGAGGATGTTGGCTGTGCGCTCTTGCTAGCTTTAAAATTAGCAACTTTGCTTTTGTTAGCTTTGTCAACTTAGGAATGTTGACCAAGAAAATACTGCTTTAAGCATTGTATTAAATGTGATGTCCCACATGTTTTGTGGAAATGTAAAGTTCGGAACTACATTAGACGTAAGCTAAAGTAACAAGCATGTGCTGAAAGAATAATTTTTACCCTTTTAGGTATGACAATACACAAATCTGCATAACTTTCTTGATCAGAAATAAATTTTGCTTAGAACTTTTTTTTGGTATATTTACATTAAGCAGCTTTTTTTTTTGATCACGCTGTAAATTAAATACTTGTGCCTTTAAAAACATGGTTATAGTGAAAAACATCCACACTTACTACATGCTTGAATGAGTGTGTTTCTTGCTGTGTACATGGCAGGTTTATAAGTAGAAAATAAAAATAAAAGAATTTGTCTGAACATAATCTGATCATTACAATAGCTAAAAGCTGGATGGTTGTGGTCACCAGTTCAGGGATCGCTGGATTTTTTCCAATAATAACATCAAGAAGCCAAAATGTGAAGTCTTCAGAAGCTACACTCAGACAACTACTGTTATGATCATATACAGTCATGAACACATAATAAAAAACACACCATAACTTTTACAAACCTAACCAGTTGTCAGATTTAATTTTCAACCAAATAGTGGTATGTTTTTGCTATATAACCATTAGATATTTGCTTAAATATAGAAACAAGGTGATCACAACTCTCTTCAATCTCTACCACCTGCTCAGCCACTCATTGTGTTGACTGTAGAAATTCTTGCTTCCTACTTCACTGAAAAGGTTGCTACCATCAGTAACCAATTCTCTGAGCCTGACCAACTCAGCCCACCCCAACCAGCTACTGGTGCATCACTCTGCTGTTTCCGCTCTCTAAATGAGGACAAAATCTTTAAACTTCTAGTCAACTCAAAACCCACAACCTGTCCTCTTGATCCTGTTCCTACCGACATCCTGCAGGGCATTCTACCTACTATCAAATCTGCATTAACCCATATTATTAACTCCTCTCTTAAATCCGGTGTCTTTTCCTCTGCCTTCAAGCATGCTCGGGTTACCCCGCTGCTGAAGAAAGCCACACTCAACCCTGCCCAGGTTGAAAACTACCGGCAGGTCTCACTGCTTTCGTTCATAACTAAACTACAAGAGCGTGCCGTCTTCAGCCAGGTCTCACAGTTCCTCCAAAACAACAACCTGTTCAATCCATATCAGTCTGGCTTTAGGCAGGGCCACTCTAATGAAACTGCTCTCCTGTCAGTTACTGATTCCCTACGGCTTGCCAGATCCACTGGTCAATCCTCAATCCTTATACTGCTGGACCTGTCCCCTGCCTTTGACAGTCAACCACCAGATTCTTCTATCCACACTCTGGGAGCTTGACATCTGGGGATCTGTCCTCTAATGGTTTATGAGGACAGTGAGTGAGTGTCCCGACCTCATGAGCTGACAACAGGGGTGCCTCATGGCTCGGTTCTTGGCCCTCTTCTCTTTTCACTATACACCTCATCCCTCAGTGCACTCATTGGCTCTCATGGCGTCTCCTACCACTGCTACGCAGATGACATTCAGGTTTTCCTTTCTTTCCCACCTGACAACAACTGTCTCAATGCGAATATCAGCACATGCTTATATCTTCGCATGGATGAATGATCGCCACCTTCAGCTAAATCTGTCCAAGACCGAGCTTATTGTCTGTACAGCCAGTCCTTCCCTACCTCTACAGATAAGATCACACTTGTGCTTACGTTTTCTGCCTGGAATCTTTGTGTCATTGTAAACAGCCAGCTGACCTCTAAGGTCCATGTTGCCTCGGTTACCCGGTCTTGCCGATTTGCTCTCTACAACATCAGGAGGATCAGACCCTACCTGACTGAACACATGGCATAGCTCTTGGTTCATTGCAATTCCTTACTGGCAGGCCTGCCTGCATGCTCAGTTAAACCTCTGCAGATGATCCAGCAGCACGTCTGGTCTTCAACCAGCCCAAAAGAGCTCATGTCACTCCGCTGCTTCGAATACAAAGCTCTGCTTCTGGCTTACAAAACAATTACCCAAACGGCTTCCGTCTACTTTCATTCTTTAATCCAGAGCTACACTCCCTTTCGACAGTTATGCTCTGCCAGTGAAAGATGTGTCGCGAAATCAGTAGCAAGACTCTTTTCTTCTGTCATTCCCTGTTGGTGGAAAGATCTACCAAACCTTCTCTGATCCACACAACCCTTATCTGCTTTTTAGAGCAAGCTAAAGACTCAGCTGTTTAAGAAGCATTTCCCCACTTCGCTTAGCTCTTCTGCTCGTTGGAATGAGTTAGAAATATTTGTCCAGCTCTTTGGCACAACTCAGCACTGAAAAAGCTGTTTGCACTTATGCCCAAAATGATTTTGTGTGATGAAATTGTGATCTTGTAATTAAACAAAGGACTATTCTAGGGAGGTGAAGGCAAAAAAATAAAATTAAATAAAGAATGCACTGCCTCTAGCGCTACACGACAGGACCTGTGTCCAACTGGACTCACAGTCTGACTACTTAATTATGATGTCCCCTCCTGTTTGATTTCTTGCTTGTGTTGTTCTTACTCCCAGATGTAAGTTGCTTTGGACAAAAGAATGACGGTAGAAAGTAGAATAGAACAACTGTCAGTGTACACAAGAGGACACACATTCACTGTTGACAGGAAGGTCAAAATAATAACTGAGTCTTAGTCTAACAATAGTTTAACTAAAAAGCTGCTATTTTGTTATTTCAATGACCATGAAAAAACAACTGATCAATCCTAATAGCCCTAATGCACTATACTTCATTCCAAGTCCACAACAAAAATAAAAAAATAAAAAACACTGGAAAAACAAACACAGACCTTAGTCTAGGAGGAGAAAATAATATGTTACAGACTACTGAGGCTTGAACTTGGGTATAGTTGGCAGTGTGTTCAAGTGAGCCACATCTGAAAAGTTCAGGCTGCATTCTGGCTTTTAAAAAAAACAAGGGTTTAAAGTGTGAAGTCACCCTCACTGACAAGAAATAACAGTCTGCGAGAAGGTCAGTTCTCTCATACCACTGAGGCAAAGGAAGGGAGCATTAGTATGCTTTCCACACCGTCCGGCATTATCAGCCACATGCAGCAGTTTCTTCCTCCACACAGATCTGTTCATGTTTACTATTACAGAGAAAGTATAAGAATTTTTTTTTTAACTGCAGTCTGTCATTTTAGTTATGACAAAAAAAAATTTATTTGACATTTCTACCGTTATATGTACTCACTCCTGCAAATCATTTGCACTGAGGCAGGGAGCAATTTCCTTAAATGTCATTTGGGTAAATCTACAATCTCTTGTTAAAACAACTCCGCTGATGTTTCTCCTTAAAGGAGATGGTGCTGAGATTAAGGGACAGGTCTGCCAAGGGCGCATTATTCAGGCTCTCTTTGACGTGTATAGAAAACATGATATCTTGTGACAACTGCTGGCAAAGTTTGCAGTTCCTCCAGGCATATGATTTATATTTCAAGACTGTTTAAGTGCTTGAAAAAAAATGTGGTTGTCACCCACTAAGAATGGGAACTCATAAGATTTAGGCTCATTCAGGCGCCATCTTGCCAACACCACCCTGGGACTGAATGTGTGACTAACAAATCAAGCTTTCTCCCTCAGGAACAATGCTCCATTATTATCTGAACATTCTAGATTGTCATTTCAGCTGCATTTAGGAAGACAACATGGGAGTTGAAGACAGCACAATGTAAAGAAAAATGGTTTAGTAGCTGGAAAATAAAAATCTACAATGCGAGGATTTGAAAAAAAAAAAAAAGTGGCATCAAATTTGCTCTTTTCTTTAGCATCTGTCCTCTACAGTTAACAGAAATCGGTCTCCCATGATAGATTTTTCACTCAATCTTCTTCTCACTTATTGGCCTGGTCGACAGCTACAGGCCTCCTGACAATGCTCACTTTAATTTCAAGGACAGTTTCTACAGCAAGTTCACAGAAAGCAGTCACCGCTCGCCTCTGTAAAAACATTTCAATGAGGCCACTGACAGGTGGTCTTCAAAGGAGCAATGAAGCACAGCTTGCAAGTGAGTTACAGAGCCAAGTACTCCTTTTATACAGTATTCCCCTTCTCAATTCCCTGACAGGGTTGAAAAAACAGAAAAGGAAATGGTAAAAAAAAAGACAACTCAAATGTTTATACAGGAATATCCGTTTCACACTGACCTCTCTTCTATGCAGATGCCAAACAGCTTTAACTTGTGTGCTAAAGCTCATACTTGCAATGCTCAGTGATCTGTGTTGCATAAATAATCCACGAGACAAACATTTATCACAAACAGCCTGTATTATTTATCTATTAGAGAGCTTAAGAAGCAGTGGGACCTGCTTGGGGAATAGCCTGCTGTGAAATGGAGTGTGTGTGTGTGTCGCTGGCATATAGCTGCAGTATTTGGCTAAAGGGGCCCCCCTCTGTGTTCCCTCTGCCCTGGAGCAGGAGCCAAGGCGTTCTGGGCTGTGTTTCAAGAGTAATAAACCTCTCTTGCATTTCAGAGATGGCATTTGGAGGTATCAGCATGCTAAGCCTGGGAGGGGTTGGCCCATCGCTCTGCCGACACGGCCCTGGGAGCTGCCACTGCCTTGTCTGTGCCGAGTGGATTTGTGTCAGTGCCGGGCCTTAAAATACCACAGATCTAACCCCCACCTCCTGTCTATGCTTCACTTACCCCTGACTGACAGCATGACACTTTTTTCTCCTACTCAGGTCTATATGCATCATATTATACATTTTTAGAGAGATATGTGGGTTATTTTGTTCATTCAGTGAGTCCGTGATTCATGTAAGCTTCTATTTAAATCTAGTCATTATCCAGATTTGGCAGCATCTGTGCTCAAAGCCTCAAATTGCTTGGGATGAAATATTTATTTGTCCTCATCAGCCAAGATTCTTGTCAGCCCTGACCAAAGGTGCAGCAGCTTCTGTGATCGTTTTTTGTTATGTGTTGCTTGTTTCCTCCTCATCTGTTTCCCCTCTCTGGCACACAACAACTTGGGTGAGGCGCAGACAATTACTAGGAGCCTGTTGTTCATTTAGTCCCACAAAGCCGAAAGGCGGAGGTGATGAAGCAGCTGTTGGCTGGCATGCTAAATGATACGCACACACATAGTGCTTAAATGCCTAAACAGAACTGTATGAGACATGTCATGAAGAGAGGTGGGGGACAGCTTAACTTCAGTGCTAATCAGGGTGCCTCTGCGATGTCTTTGGGGCCTCGGTATGTTGTGCTTCCCTGGTCGTCTGAGTGAATTTACTTGAGTTGGTTTTCATTTGTTCAGTTGCCACTCAGTGTGAGATTTCTACATTTATAAACCTCTTAGGAAACAGCAGCTAAGCTGCAGTGTTGTGTGATGCAAAGAAGCAATGAGATCGCTTAAAAAATAAATAAATAAATAAAAAAACAGCCAGTGGGTTTTTAGGACCTTGTAATATTAAAATAAAGCAAAAGGAATACAGTGCAGTGTTTTGAGAATGGAAAATCACTGCATAAACCAGTCCATATGCACTCATCTCTCAACAACACCAATTTTACTGTTTATGTGACACCTAAAACTGACAATTATATACCTCGTAAAAATATAGATGGCATGACAGACTTGCTCTTAATAAAAACAGCACAGCTAAATCTAGTTTTGTCAGTATTCAACGATCTGCTGCAGATGAACATCATGGGCCATTTTCATAAATGCAGCTTCTAAACATTTTGCTTCACTGTTGTATTGTTAAGCTAAAAGCGTAGCATACTTTAAAAATGCATCTAAAAATAAATGGTGCATTTCTATTGCTTAGCGTTGCTTGGAGTTAATAACCTGGGCTGCACAGTGTCTTTGGATGGTGGCTATACATTGGTGTAATTAAGTAAAAGGCAAAGTGGTCACTATACAGAAACACAACAAAGATATGCATTTCAAAGTATTATTAAAAATGGCTTGGAAATTTTACCATTTTCCAATTAATGCACAATCTTTTCTGTGGCTGATGGTGATTTTTGAATATATTATACTCCATAAAACATGCTTTGCAACATTTGCATGCATTGACAAGAGCAGGTATGCAGTCTTGTATGTTAGCAACAAGCCACTCATGCTTAAGGTAACCAGTTAATGTAGACACACAATGATCTGTAACGCCGTAATTTCAACTCGACAAGTGAGAGCATCACAATTTTTTCTCTTTGTTTCCACAGAAACAGCAAAGCCCCACCCTTTGATTTGCCTGTATATATTAATATGCAGGCACTGGCAGACACCCATTACACCCATTAAAGGTAAAATCAGCTTGATACTGATAAATTGGTTCTCGTAAGGAAGGCCTTACCCATTACAATTTGTAACAGACTTCATTTTCTTTTTTTTAGATGAGTTTCTTAAAGACCCTTTCATGACCTACTTAATTAGTGATGTCACTACTGTATGCGGAGACAAAAACAGAGGAAAGCACGTAAAAAACACTGTAGAAACGAGCTATCTTAAGTGTTATTACGACTTAAAAATGTCAGCTAGTTGTTTGGGTGCAAGAATAGAAAGAACAACATTCCTGGCAGTGAATTAAAGTTTTTTAGGATACCAGCTCAGAAAAAAAACCAAAGACAATTATAGCTGAATGCAATAAGACGAAAAGACGGGACTGAAACGATAATCAACAATTCTTGTGTTTGCAGCGCACAATTTATATCTGGTAAGATAAATGTCATGTTAAGTGATTGGTATCGAGTTCAAATTAACAAATATGTACATTATACAGGGTAAATGTCGGATATATAACGTTACCTTTATCAGCGTATTAGCAAGCACATAAATGCTAAACTTCAGACCACAGCACACAAAGATCGGGACGTAAGTTGATGTATTTTATTATTTGAATGTGGCCATTTATGACATAGTTATAAACGTCCAGCGATTTATATGCTTTGAGTTTCTTTTTGCTGTACACACATGGTGTCTCAATTAGGTACATGTAGATGTCTGGCCAGTCGCCAGTCCCAAAAGATCTTCATGCCACTCCCGTAAGGTGTATGGATCAGCCAGCCTACTTCCATCTAATTTTCTAAAATAGCTGTCACAGTCCCGTACAGTGAGTGACCGTGCATATTCTGACAGTTCCAAGAGTGAACCACCTGCTTGAAAACCCTCCATTTACTAAAATGTCACTGAAAATTGTTAGCTGCCACTTGATAACGGCAGCTGGATAGCTCAATTGGTAGAGCATCAGTCACCCATGTGGGAGACCAGGGTTCGAATCCCCCAGGGGACAAACATTAACACCTTCCAGTTGGGTCCTTAGGCAAGACCCTTAATGGTGCTGCTTAACCATTGTAAGTTGCTTTGGATAAAAGCGTCAACTAAATGACTGTAATGATAACATAGCTTCTATCAATGGAATTCAATAAAAAAAAATTTAAAAAGACAAATAAATAAATAAATAAATAGGACATTTGCTGAAATAATTGTTCTTTCATATCTACTGGTATTTGCCATGTTTATTTGTTAGAAATTAAATAGCCAACTCCTTAATTAAGCACCTAAATTAGGCTTTTTTGGTCAATGGAATATTTAAAAGCAAGTATAAAAATATTGCAGTAAAGCACTTGTGTCTGCCTGACAAGTTTTCTGAGATAAAAAATAAAAATAAAAAACACAACCTTCAGTGAGTGCAGTTGTAATGTTACCCCACTGGTCTGTAAAGCTCTGACAGCCATAACAACCTGTGTGCTACACCTGCAGAGTGCCCCCCACTTACTCCTCTTGGCAACACCCCCACCTTTTCTCTACACCTCACCACCTTTTAAAACCACTCTAAAGCTCCCATCGTCCTCCTCCCCACTGAGCCAGACAGAGCAGAATCAGAGGAAAACACAGCTCCACCAGACCAAACCACTACCTCTTTCAGCCAAAATACCAGCTTTGAGATAGTGTGTGCAAGCAAAGGACAGACTTGGTTGAGGAAGGGGGGGTGGGAGCTCAATCACTCTGTGTGAGGCAGAGAATGAGGGAGCACAACATAGTACTGGTGTTGGCTTTCAGCCATGTTTGTGTCACTAACAGAAGTGGCCTTGTCTACCACAACCCAGCCCTCCACCCCCTGCCTCTACCCCTCACCACGCACTCACTCTCTCCCAGTTTGCCTGGAAACAAAGTCAAGGGGTGACTGGCTGGATGCTTGGTAACAGAAAAGAGCTGCAATATAGAGAAGAACAGGAGGAATCAAGACAGCTCAGAGCTGGAGCAAAAATCAAAATAATGGACAGAGGGGAGGAAAAAAAGCCATTCAGTGGCAGGGACTGTGCTTTGTGAATGTTGATGAGGCAGGGACCTTTTTTCCTGTTTAGTTCTTCAAAATGAACCAACGAGCAACACTGTGGTTGTGTGGGCGATTTGTACTCAGCATGCCCGCAGAGCAACTGAGCACAAGCTGCTTTGAAGATTCAGTATTTGCATTATTTCACATACACAACAGAAAAAGGGGGGTAGTTTTTCAGATCCTGCAGAAACTGATAGTGATACATCTTTAAATTAAATAAGCTGAACGTGCTTTCGATCAAAGGGAGGAAAACTGAGCGCCTAAGATTTCACTCAGGCTGCATTGCAGGAGATGAGCCAACTCTATTCCCAACTGGCAGATTAGCAAAAAAAAGTGCTTTGTTATGAGGCATGATGTTGTTGAGCAGATATCTCTGTGCAACAAATTCCCAACTGAGTACTTCCAAGCAAAAAAACAAAAATTAACCAAAAACAAATCAAGGCCACCTAAAAACTGGCTGCAATTCTGCATTCTTCTTGGCAAAATTATGCAGCATGTGTGCTGTTAAAGCACAAATTGGTACCACCACCATTTCCTGAGGCAATCTGAGCATATCCAATTATATTTTAGCTGGCAAAATATGAATGGTAATGAAGGCAAGATGATAATTTTTTAAACGACAAAGGCTTAAATAAAGCCTTGCAAAAGCAATACTTCTTTGATGTCTTAGCCACACAACCACACTGACAATGTACATAATAGAAAAACTCCAACTATACCATATGTTTAACTCAGTTCCTTTTGTGCAGCAATCCAGGACTCGTATGTTTCATTGAGAAAAGATTTTCTAAGCAGCATGTTAAACCGCTTCTCTTACCATCTTCGGTTTCCTGCCACACGATGCCTTCGAGATTGACGCTGGTACCGGGCTCGCAGGGTCCCAAGCACTCAGGTTCAGTCGCCAGGGCCACATCAGATGTGTTCACAGCCACACTGCGTGTGCGCACCATTATCTGTTCACATGGCGAGGCAATTTCACTGTTGCCTACTGTGGCCAGGAGGTGGAGAGGGGGAGGAGCTGGCGTGGAGACAGGAGATTCCATCTGTAAAGAAAGAAGGAGAAGGATGAGAATGAAAGAAACACACAAGACACTTCAGAACCTCTTTATGAACATGACCAGAATAAGTACAGAGATTCAGCCAACAGATTCCACAATGAGAGGAAGTGAACCAAGTACTGAGCACATGAGAGACTTTCTGGTATTTTAGTGGCCCCTGAAAGCTTTTCTCAACAGAGAAAGGCCAATGCAGCAGTTAGTGCTGCAGTGTACAATTTTGTCTTTCCTCAACCTTTTTCTGCTACCTTGGAGGTGGCTAGCAGGCAGGAAGAGAATGTGAACTACCTTGACTCCCTCTGTGGAAGGACAGAATTAAATATGCAGGGTCGGGCAAACAATCCCTCCCCCGTTTTTTCTTCCCTAGCACACAGCAGAGTGAGATCCATAACACTAAATCACCTCACAGACTTATTACTCATTAATTCCCTCAATTAAAGAGCTAGTTGTGGTAAGGGAGCAGGCTGCTGAGGGTCAGTAATTGATTTCACCTGTTCTGACACATTGTGATAGCAATGAGGCTATGTGGAAAATATCAAGGGCAGCAAGGAAAGGAGGAGAAGTGAGCAACTGGGGACGGGGGAGGGGGAACAAGAGAGAACTGGAGGCAGAAAAATGTGTAGGTGGAAAAGAGACGGGGAGAGGAGTACTGATGGTGATTTAAGGTCCACAGTGGCACCAGGCTCTTTATTCAAAGCAGTCAACATTAAAGCGCTCCCAATCATTAGCACTGAACTGCAGGAGGAATGCCACGCTGCAGCCAAAAACGCACATTTATTAATTGGGCATAAACCACTCAGTGTTCTGAAATACACTGCCAATGCTGGATCCAATTAGGCTTAGAAGACAAAACAACAACTGACATTGGATTATAAGCTTGTAACGCTTTTAAATAATTGTTCTAATCTACTTACTGTTCCAAACTTTGTATGATGTGGTGAACTAAAAAACACTTATTGCAGCAAAATTCTAAAGTCAGGACCATGTAGGGCACTTTGGTGCAGAATAAAATTAAATGTTAAATATACTTTATCATTCCTAGAGCCTCTGTTGGAAATTTTACTGAATGTTGTGAGTGAAAATCTCTCATCATGCTATGATATCCCAACATTTACTAAAAGAACTGGCATTGCAGAGCGGATCTGTAGCCACGTCCTGCACGTCACCCTCACAACACTCATCATACAGGGCAGGGAGAGACACGATTAAAATAGTGACGAGATCGCAGTGATACTGTTTGTCCAAAGTGTTGATGAGTTTCTTAAATCCCGGGTTGTTAACTGTGTTAGCTGAGCGCTGGTCTTTGGCGAGAAAAAAAAAAGTTATGTTTGTTTATACGTTTGTTGTCTCTCCGTGTCTCTGGGAACTAGTGGATAATTTAGTCGCAACTCATAAAAATGAACATTTTTCTATTTCTTTGTGTCCCGTAAGCCCCCATGTGCACGTCTACGTGAACGAGCGCAACATTTCACATGCATGAATGTCGCCTGCCGCTTGGCTGGAGGAGGGCAGCGATAATCTTATTGCGAAAATTCCATAGAAAATAAATATAGAAGGAGCAACTTTGCCTCTCGTGTGTCCAGCCCATAACTTGAGAGATGTTTGCATCTCGAGTTGAATTAAACCAAAGCGGCTGGGACTGTGGGAGGAGTCTGCAGCGCAGCAATGCCAGTGGCGCTCGATTTGCAGCTGAAAACAGCACAAGAGTAAACTGCGAAGGAGTGAATAATCGGACCATTTCATTTTTATGATCGTTGAAAACCCAGATCGTAATTGTGAATAAAATTCGATTAATCGCCCAGCCCTAATTTATAGCCAGCGGAACATGTATGTATTGGAAGATGCAACAATCCTCAAATTACTCTTACATTAGTTCTTTTGTCAGCACCAGTACAGTTTTAAATTGACAATAGAGATGGAGGGGATATTTTTTATTCATTTCTATTTAAGATAAAAAATATACACCGACTTTTCTTCTTTAATATTGGGAGCATCAATCATAAAATCTGAATCTGAGAACTGAGTGCTTTGAAAACCAAACACTAGTCTTTGTTGAAACTTAATATTATCTCAAAACTTATCACAGAATCTGTAATTTATGGTTTACTGAAAGCAGCAAGGTTGGCCCATTTCTTCTGCCGCTCAGTGGAAGAGCAAATTAATATGTCAAGAGCCAGAGAGTCGGGGCTAACGACGTAATCCGTGTGTGTCAATTTTCGATGCATGACGTGGCCAAGCCACAGTCTGGCTGAGCGAATGAGACAGGACAGGTAATCACCTGAGCTGTCAGCACACTGTTCTGAACCACAGACATAAACCACAATAACACTTCCCTCACATAGACAGCAAATGGTGAAAGGGGCACACATGCTCATTCATACTCTCCTCTAAACAAGCTCAACACATCCTAAAACTATTAATGCTGACAATTTAGACATCTTGTGAGACGAAAGTAGGTCCACATAATTACAGCCTAAAACTAATCTCCTTTCACACTATCAAATTTCTCTGTTAGCCATCTGGTTCTCATGCTAACAACCTCCACATTTGTCTCCTATTCACACAAAATGCAAGATAGTTTGGTGGGTTTGTCTCTTTGTTAGCAGGGTTAGTTAAAGAACTTATGAACAGATCTGCATGGCACCAAAGATGGAGAGTAGCTCAATTCGGGAATGATGTTGATCTGCCTCTAAATCCATTATGCCTTTTTAAAAGTTCAGTATCCAGTCTTGGATTACTCTAGGGATGTCACAGTTACACATTTGCAATCGTACTATTATCATTATTGTTATGTTAATTTATATATATATATATATACACACACACATATATATATATATATATATATACACACATATACACACACACACACATATATACACACACACATATACACACACACACATATATACACACGCATATACACACACGCATATATACACACACGCATATACACACATATATATATATATATATATATATATATATACACACACACACATATATATATATACACACACACATTTTTTTCCCCCCCAACTACATCCCCTCTGCTCTGTAAACAAACAAAATTAAAGTATTAACGTTGGATTTCTCTCCCAGAAAACAAAGTGAAAAGATCACAGGACCTCTACCTGGACCTGGGACACTTCTTCCTGTAAACTACATTATAACAATGGTTTTAAACATTTTTTTAACCTGAGTAGAGAAATTAGAAACAGAAAAAACAAACAAACAGAAAACCATCCAGCTAGCTTTGACTTGCGGCTGTCTTTTAGCAGAATATCTGCTGTTTGAAACACAAATAATACTGGAACAAGGAAAATAAAATAATACAGACACATATCTGTAATTAAAAATGGTTTCCTCTACGGGTCATTGAACACTGATGGCTAAAAGGCATCGACCCACTGAAATGAACAGTAAAACTGTGTATAAAAAAAACTTGTTTTTTCTCATATAATAACAACGCCTAACGCTAACATCATGTGCATTTAGCTTTACTTTAGGTTAAAAAGCTGGAGGTTATCCTGCAGGTGGTGAAAGCGTCACAACCCCATAAAGAAAAGCAAAACTCCCTCTAAACAAATGTATTTCACTTCGGCTGTAACTTTTTAGATCATGCTTTAAAGGTTAGCAAACCATCTTCCACAAAGTAACCTTGGTCTTCTTTGTTTAATTTTCCCCAAAACTGAATTAAAGCTGACTTAATCAATTTGTTTGGAAGGAATACCTCATCTGACATTCTTTCCCACTCTAACATACCTGTTCTGAACTTCAAACAAAACGAAAAAGCAACACAAGCAGCAACACGTAGAAGTGGTTACTGAAATGTAATTTTGGTTCAGACAATCTTTTACGTGAAGAAAGTGACGATATTGAGGCTCTTTACGATAAATTAATTGTGGCTTTCAAAACCCAGATTAATTGTTAAAAATCAACTAATCTTGACAACCCTATATTACTGATGTGTATTTTTATTTCTTCAGAATAAGATCACTGGCCAAACTGCTTCAGTCAAGTCAGACTTAAAATGACAAGTGGCTAATAATAAAAGCTGATAATTAATTGGGGGGAAAACAGAGATTAAGAGAAAAAAAAGTAGTTCAAGGATTGCCCTTGTTTCTAAGTACAGCGTTGGTAACAAAAGCTTTTTAAATCACTATACCACTCAAATTGTTTTCATTAAAAACTAAATGCTGATGATCCCAAGAGCAATGTCTTTCAAAATTCCTAAGATTAATTATTTCCATTAATGAGCTAATGATTTTCACCATATCTTACATGTTCATGTTCAAATGAAGTATAACCTTGCTGCGATGTGTTTTAACTTTTTCCACTCAATTTGTGCTACAAACTAAGGGAAATGGAATTATCTCAAATTTTAGAATTAAATTAAGAAGAAGCCAGCCTGATGTTAGGCCACAATAAAGCCAGCAGCTAATAAGGTAACAGCACAAATGACTTAGTACAATATGAATAGAAATGGAATCAGTTTGCAATGTGCATGAACAATCTGCTGTATTTTTGTCATTCTGGAGCTGCAGGGTGAATACACTCGCAAACACACAGTAAAATGCTTGACGTCTTGTTCATGGTTTCAGAAAACCACAAGGAACTCGACTACAGAACTTGTCAGATTACAAGGCTTTACCCCACTGCTCAGTTGATGCCAAATTCCAAGATTTCTTCCCTACTTGCAAGACTTTACAGAAGGGTTTAGAAAACCACATTCCCTCAGTGTCACGCAATCTTTTTCTTCCTTTTTTTTCCTTTTAACTGAAATCCCATGCCAGCTCTCTGAGAAAGCCACACTGGGGAAAAAATAATGTTTAACACAGTGACAAAAATCCTGTAAATCTTGGACTGGTGTTGTATATAACTAAAGTGCTGACTGAGGGGGAACGTGGCCTGGATTATCAGTAATCACATAATAGCTCAGAGGCGGCACATGGATGCGTGTTGTACTTTTAACTGGACACATCAACATCGGCTTTAACTTGTTTATTAGACTTGGGATTAAGAAACTGAGCACTGAGCTCAGATGAGGATTACAAAAAAGGATTGCACCCAAGTGTCATACTGAGACACCTGTCTTGGTTGTACTCATGTGGCAGGTGAAGAACCATAAACGGCAGCCCAACTGATGCTGTGAATCTTTAAGTATCCCACACTTAAGTCAGACAAGAAGAACGGATAGAGAAACAAACAAATATATATATATATATATATATATCCATAATAAAATCAACACTACATTTTCCTAACAAAATCACTGACATATTAACAAGAACCACACAGTAAATTTGGTGCATTAAAGCACTGTCTCAGAAAATTAGAATATTGTGATAAAGTTCTTTATTTCCTGTAATGCAATTAAAAAACATGAAATGTCATA
>JBAMHW010000001.1:9324517-9337866 GCA_037177495.1 Rhadinocentrus ornatus
TGTTTTTTAATTGCATTACAGGAAATAAAGAACTTTATCACAATATTCTAATTTTCTGAGACAGTCCTGTATGTGTTGACAGATACTGAAGGCTAAACAGAGATCATGCAACTCCACCACTCTTTACCTCTCAACAGATTAATGTTGCAACTGTTATCAAACAGAGACTACATCTGCAATATAAACAACCACATCAGTGGATACAAAGGTGACAGATACACAAGAGGGAAAACATAGCTAGCTTCATGGACTAGGCCAAATCGATTCATAAACTCAGAGATTGATTTTTGAAAAATGCATTTCCTTTTCTGGTCACGTGGCCGTACTCTCGCGGGAATTGCCTATGCTCATGGGACTTGCCTATGCTTGGCGAGATATCATGTGAGTTTGGGCTTTGAGGGCAATAATAGCAGGACAAGGCAAAACAACACTACTGAAAGCACCCTCAAGTTTAAAGGCAGATGTGTGGCTTTATTTAGGATTTAAACCCAGTGAAAGGAACATAGAGGAGCTGGACAAAACCAAAGCTGTCTGCAAGCTTTGCGCCATGGAGGTAAAATATTGTGGAAATACCACCAACCTTAGAAACCATTTAACGAGGCATCATCCCACAATGCAGCCGAACGCAAGCGACCAAAAAGAAACCCAGCTAGAAAACGCCTTTGTGTGCAAGATGTCTCCAAGCTTGTCGTGGGCCCAGAAAATAATTGAAGCGATTGCATTGTTTATACGTAAAGACATAAGACCGTTTAGCATGGTTGAAAATGACGGCTTCCAAAGCCTCGTTAAATTACGAGAGCCATGCTACGTGTTGCAGACACGCAAACATTTAAGCAAGGTGGCCATACCTAAGCTCTATGAAGAGGTGGCCTTGGCAACTTCGCTGAAGTTGGCGACACAGGTTGCCCTAACTTGTGACAGCTGGACATAGAGGACCACAGATTCATATCTGACAATAAGTTGCCACTATATAGATGAGGAGTGGCTACTGTTGTCTCATGTTTAACAAACAAGAAAAATTCAAACGAGTCACACGGCAAAAAATCTGGCAGAACTTCTGTCTGATGCTTTACAGGAGTGGGAACTAACAGACAAAGACCCCGTCATCGTGACAGACAACGCTGCAAACATAGTCCGAGCTGTGGAGTTAACGTCTCCGTTGCACGTTGGGTGTTTTGCTCACATGCTAAACCTGGCTTCACAAGCAGCTCTCAAGATCCCAGCTGTTGCACACCTACTGGGGAGAGTGAGGCACATCGTGTCATTCTTTCATCGTAGCGCTATGGCTAACCTCAAGCTAAAAGAAAAGGAACAGATGCTAAATCTGCCTGCACATAAGCTGGTTATAGATGTGGTCACTCGGTGGAATAGCGCAATGGATATGTTGGAGCGCTTCCTGGAGCACAGCCAGCCATCTCAGCAGCTCTTCTATCACCTGAAGTTTGCAGGAAATAGAGTAATCTCTGCACATTGACTGAGGCACACATAACAACAGCAGAAGATGTGATAAAGGCTTTTCAGCCCCTGAAAGCAGCCACACTGGTTATGTCTAAAGAGAAGACCCCAACTCTGTCAGTTGTGACACCCCTGCATGCACAGCTGCTGCTGGAGATGAGTGGTGCAACCCATGACACAGCTGTCATCAAAGACCTTAACGCTGCTGTTTACAACAACCTGAACTCAAGGTATGCTAACTAGATATACATTATAAAATCTTAGAACACATGTTGTATATTACTATGTTAATGCATGCATGTATGTGTAACAGCCTTTTCTTATCTTTTTTATTACTTTATTATTGTTGTAAGTTTTGTATTTAGTGGTTTTATGTGATTTTTTTTCTTTTCCGTTTGGAAAATCTGCTCGTACCAAAACAAATTCCTTGCACAGGTAAACCTACTTGGCAATGAAACTGATTCTGAAACATGTACAATATTTCTAAATGATTACACAATATCAACTGCAGATTAGGGCTGCTCGATTATGGGAAAAATAATAATCGCGATTATTTTGATTGAAATTGATATCACGATTAGAGAAAGAAGAAGAAGCGTTGTCTGTGGTAATACAGACTAGTTTCTTTCCACCAGGATCCAGTAGCTATTGTTTGTCTCAGACCAGCAGCAGCTATGGTCTTCCAAGGTGTGATCTGTGATCGCCTTTGGCAAGAAAACAAGTTATGTTTGTTTATAACGTTTGTTATCTGGTGATTCATTTAGTCGCGACTCACAAAAGTTGAACATTTTTCTGTTTCCTTCTAAGCCCCCGTGTGCACGTCTACGTAAACGAGTGCAACATTTCACATGTCGCCTGTCGCTTGGCTGGAGGAGGGCAGCGATTTCCGTCTCATTGCTCAAGTTCCATAGAAAATTAATAGAGAAGGAGCAACATCGCCTCCCATGTGTCCAGCCCATAACTTGAGAAGTGTTTGCATCTGGAGTTGAATTAAACCAAAGCGGCTGGGACTGTGGGTGGAGTCTGCAGCAGAGCGCAGTGCTGCAATGCCAGTAGCGCTCGATTTGCAACTGAAAACAGCGCAAGAGTAAACTGCGAAGGAGCAAAAGATCGGAACATTTAATTTTAATAATCGTTGAAAACCCAGATCGTAATTGTGTATGAAATTCGATTAATCGCACAGCCCTACTGCAGATGTAATGAAATAGAGGTTATTCACATAATCATGTAATATTTTGAAGGTATTTGACCCTGAAGGACAAGCTGTATGTGGTATCAGCATTGGATCCTCGCTTCAAGACTCTGCCCTTCTTGTCCAGTGAGGCCTGTGATAACATCTTTTCTCGCCTGGTGACTGAAGCTGCAGGCCCTGAGCAAGTGGACACATCTAATGTAAGTTAAACAGTAAAACATTTTTACATTAACAACAACGAAAGACTGATGTTAATTTTTTTCCCCTAAGTCCTGATTTTCATATTTTAACAGCAAGCTGATGATGGTGCAAAAGATCTCTCCTGGTCCTGTTAAGTATGCCACCCTCCTTCACCAAAGAGATTTAGGGAATCAGCCTTGGTAACTCTCCTTGGATCTGCCTACGTATCTAAACCTGCATCATCACAAAAGACTCCAGCTGAAGAGGCACAGGAAGAAGTGAAAAGATATAGGGAGGTAAAACTGATCCTGCTCTTTGAAAACCCACTGATCTTGTGGAAAACACATGCAGGGGAGTATCCCCTTTTGGCTCATCTAGCAAGGCGGTATCTCTGTGTACCTGGGACCAGTGTCCCCTCAGAGCGTGTTTTTTCAACAGCTGGGGACATTGTAACAGCACAAAGGAGCTGCCTCACTCCACAACATGTAGACCAGCTTCTTTTCTTGCAGAAATATCTTGCAGTAGTGAACAAATAAGAATGCAATCATAAAGGGGTCTTCAGTTGCATAGCCTTTACAGTTTAAATTATCTTTAGTTGTTATATAATACCCTTCCAGAGGATAAAAAACTTTTATGTTCTTTGTTTTGCACAGTTTTAAATCAAATTTGGAGCCTTTCCAATTCTGTTAGTCTGTATTCTTCTCACATGATTATCTGTTTGGGTCCATTCTCATGTTATTTGAGACAGATATGACTGTCTTTGTAAATTTACTAGACAGCAGAAAAATTGTGTAAAAAGAAAAGGTAGTGTATGTTCTTCCTTGGGCATAAGTGATGTTCAGTTGTTTTTAGTCACTTTATGTTCACTAGCTGTCTAGACATGATTCAGTTAGGTCTGTCGCGATAAGAAATTTTGCTGTACGATGAATTTTCTCAGAAATTATTGTAATAAGCGATAATGTTGTAATTTTAAGACCATTTTCAACTAATATAATGAAAATGCCATAATAATGCAAGTACACCATTTCAAAGATCAATAAACTTTAATTTCTAAAGAATATTTTACACTGGAACTGGAAGAATTTTTAAATAAAACAAAAACAATAAATAGAATGGACTCTGTCTTATTAACAATTAGGGCTGGACGATATGCAAAACTGCATGTTAGTACCATTGTATTAAAAAGAAATAGAGGGAAAAAAAAACTGCACTGATGTTTGTGAAGCTGAACTATCTCCCCTCATCACTGCGTGTCAGACTGATCTATGAGCAGTGAGTGAACCGCGGTGCTGTGTCAACGCTTTTTCACATATGCTGGGACAACGGCCCAAAAGTAATGCGGCCTGCTGGGAATCCTCCCAAACCTCTCGATTAGCCGGCATTGCTCTTCGTGTGTATTTTGTCATATACAATAGTATATAGGCTGACTCCATTTGTGCAATGTGCCTGCGCATTACGGGGGTTATTACGGTAGCCCAGGAAGTGGGGGAACAACCATTAACGTTGCAAAAAAGGCTCTGAATGATTCCTTCACTCAATCATCTGAAATGAAAACTAAACAGACAATTCAAGGCGGCTTTGGGCAATTTTTGTTTCAAAGGTGATCAGAGAGCTGAAAGAACCCCAAAAAATATTAGACTAGCTCAGAGATGCAGTGGATTGATTTGTAATGCAATCCTGTCATTTGGAACATGGATACTGTTTCTAATATAATCATGAGTCATCCTTAACACTCAGAGCTGCAATCATTGTCGCACACAAACCTCATGTTTAAAATGGGATTTTAATAAATGTTCTGGTCATGGTTTACCCGTTTGTACAAGACTGCTGCTGCAGGTCACAGAAAATCATATCTGCAACAGCGGTTCAATAAGCATCACTGCTAAACCATGCTATAATATTTTTTTCTGGGGCTTTTTCCTGCATTAGTGTCTGCGATAAAATGAGCACCACAAGCATCATCATCTTGTAAAATGCATTCCAGATTTTGTCTGCTCATTCTTTTTGAAGACCAGTTTGGTGGTTGGCCAAAAAGCAATTTAAATAGAAATGTGATGTCCCATCAGATAATGAAAACAGGGCAAGTGAACTAACTGAAGATGTGGGTTGCCATACCATCGTCAGATTCAGTATTTAACATTAGAAGAATAACTAAGGAAACTAACTTTGTGGTGCTGGTTAGAAATAAATAATAACCCAATAAAACTAGTCTGTGAAATCTAAATAATTCACAGCAACAACATTGTACAAATGTCACATAATGCTAACACGTGTAAGCTCTAGAGCATGTGGTTAACTCAACCTGTCTGTAAGCATGCTTCTGTTGATCACTGAAGCAATAATGGATGTGAAATCACCTGTGACATTATTAATTTTCTCTCTAACATTTGGTACAGCATATAAACACTGGAAATGGGTTACCCACCACAGATACCTTTTAAAATCTTTGTTACAGTGTTTGCCATACAGCTTACAAGCTGTACTTGATGACAAACTATTATTCATTTTTCTTTCTAATTATGTATCTTTAGGTATGTGTAGTCATTGGGAGGTTACTTTAAATATTACAACAAATATAGGAAATTTTAATCTGCTTACATCTAAATTATGGGGCATCATTATAATCTGTTTCATTATTATATACCTCTTCTAAATGCAAAACCAATTACTGAAGTCAATAAGTTTTTAAATGTCTAATCTGAATAACTGTTGATCAAATCATAGCTAAGTGACAATCTGGCTGACAACCTATAAATGATGTAACCGTTTAATCAAAAAATAGGTTCAGATTTTTAAGACTGATAAATGCATCAAAATAAAAACAAAACAACATCTGCCTGGAAAAGAAAAAATATAATTTCTTTTGACAAAGTTATTCTGAAATACACTGCTCAAAACAATCAAGGGAACACTTAAATAGCAGCTTCGATCTTGAATGAAATATTCCAATTGAAAAACTTTCCATTAAGGAGTGGAATGTGTTTAGAACAACATAATAATGATCAATGCAAATAAAAAAAAATCAATAACCCATGGAGGTCCGGATTCAGAGTCTTATTCAAAATAAATGTGGAAAGATCAGAAAACTCGATGACCCAAATTCTGTGGAAATTGCTTAAGACAATTCAAAATGAGGTTCAGTAGTGTGTGTGGCCTCCATGTGCCTGTATGCACGCTCTACAATGTCTGGGCATGCTCCTGATGAGAAGACAGACGTTCTTCTGAGGGATCTCCTCCTAGACCTGGATCAGGCCAAAATGAGGCTGAGCATAGGATGGAAGAAGGAACCAAGGTTCCACTGCAGCAGCATATGGTCTGACAGTGGGTCTCAGAATGATCTCAACACTGTGGTGGAAGACCCAGCAAATCATCTTGCCATAGCACACACTGATGCACCATCCTAAATGAGCTGCACTACCTAAGATACTTCAGTGGGTTGCAGACACCACCTCATGCTACCTCTAGTGGTGAGGGCACTGGCAAAATGCAAACATGACCAAGGATCAGCCAGAAATGATGAAGACAGGAAAATGATCTGTGGTCAAAACCTGCAGGACCATTCCTTTATATGGTTGTCTTTTTAATTGCCTCTCATTTCCACTTTGGAAATTCATTCTACTGAATTTAAAGAACAATGACACATAAATTTTACCAAGTTCAGATATTTGACATAGATCAGTAAAAGCACTGGAGAAAAAGGGTTATTAACATCACACTACAATTGAAAAACAAATGCACAAGCCTTACTTTATTAAATAGCTACAACATTCAATTTTGCCTAGGGGGGGACACAAAAAAGAAAGGACATAAATTGATTGTATCTTCTTTCAAACTGTTAACGCTAGCTAGGTGATTGTTTTCACACACTGCACACTTCCTCTTCTGAAACCACACTGTCATTTTCTTTGAAGCTCAGAGTAAATCACAGAGAGAGAGAAAATACAAACAGACACCTGACATCTAATACAGACCACCAGCTGCCAAAAGGCACTCCGTTTCTAAGCAACTCCTCTCAGTTTTAGCTGCTAATTGTGCTTTCAGAAAAGCATAAGCGCACATAAATAATACAGAAAGGAAACTAAGCTGTGATGAAATCAGTCATCCGCGACCTACTATCTCTTTGGAGCTATAATGAGTAAGACAGGATCTAAGCAATCTAAACTGTTAACATCTGACAAAGAAGCCATTTGCTGTGTGACTTTACATGTACATAAAGAGACATTTCATATAACAGATTGCCTCAGAATAAGGCAAGAGATAAAACATTCATATTTTCTGTTAAAATAAGCTTTAAACATGTAACTTGTAAATGGTTAAGTCCACATTTCTGACACTTATCAGCTCAATTTTAATGTTGCAACACAACCCCTATGTTGTGTTGGATAATAAAATCATTAATAATGTCTGTCAAACTAATGGCTTTATAGAAAGCAAACTTCTGTCTCACAGCTTTGAACAGTTGTGAATTACAGCCCAGCTGTTAGAAAAACATGCAATGCTTTTGCATTTATGTAAATTTTAGCAGTAATAAAAATTTGATAGTGTGTCAAAATGACACATTATAGCTGTAAGCTGCGAATCGGAGCTACTACTTTGTAAATGCCTTTGATTACAGTGAAGGAGAAAAAAGCGCTACAAAGGTTTGACAACGAGCAATCTCTCACGAGAGCATGGAGCTTTACCTGTAGAGACTTGCTGATGAAAGGACAGCATGCATTAGTCAGGAGACGGCTCCTACAGTTACCAGCTACATGATGAGAAGTAAAAGTGATATAAAAAGACAGAAGGCACAAGGGACTGCAGGGCAGAGAACTGAGCCAAGATAAGTGGAGCTTACCAATTTGCTCACTTATAAAGAAGTGGCCTAATTTGCACAGTAAAAACACAAATAGGAAGAACTCCATTAATTTTATTAATGATCACATTGCAATTCCAAAATAAAGCATCTGGCATAACTGGGGTTTTGATTACAATCTTTCTGATTTTTTCTTTTTTTTTTGTGGATAGCAAAACTGATGCAGAGCCAAATTTATGTAATTACACATAATGAACATAAGTACCAAAAGAAAAAGTTGTTTAAAGAATTTAAACCACTCCTTAAATTATTGTAATACTCTTCCATATTCTCGAGGAAAAATACACAACCAGTACACTTCCAGTTACAATGCTAACTATTAATGTCACGATTATTTAATTTCACAATTTGCTATTTATGCCATCAAAGCTTTAAACAGAAAGAAATGTCATTAATTTACCAGTCATTGATCATAAATCAAAATACTCAGCATATTCAGATATCCATCCAATGATGTCACTACATCTATTCAGGGATTAAAACATGCGTGATTAAGTATATTAAGAAGTATGTAATAACCTTGTGTGGTTTTGCCTTCTGAATGTGCAGATATATTCCTGAGAAAGAAATATCTCTCTTTGTGCCAAATTTCACGGCAATGTATTGAATGACTGGTAAGATATTCTATGTAAAACCACAATTCTCAATGAGGTGCAGGAAGAAAAGGCAGAGGATCCCTAAAATCAGTTGGATCAGTCTTCGGCAAAAATCATAAAATGCATGTGTCCAGTAACTACTGTGATATTCCAGAGCTTCCATAAACTTTAACACAAACATGGCTTGAAATAACCCCTAAAACATGCATCACGGCCAGCACAAGATTCTTTCTGTAACAACTACAGCATTGTGCGAAAAAAACCCACATTTTTATCATATCACACAGCTAACCGGCTTATTGAACATCTGCACAACTAAAGATAAGTCGGTTAACTGCACAGTGGTTGGTGTTGTCTGAACTAATCCATCCACCTTTCATCATTATGTTCTGAATACCAACCTCAGCTCACAAGCAGATGGAGAAAACTACATTATCATTACAGCAGAAGGCAACTCCAATAACAAAAACGGTAAATTCCTTTTTAAAAATGTTGGCACCTTTTGAGCAGCTTAGCCATTTGGCAGGCAGGCTGGATACCAGCTTGGTTCAGTGGTTATGATACAGCAGGTGGAATGGTACACTTTCCTCTTGTCTTGGTTCAGCTTGACCTTGTCAACCTAATTCCTTCCTTTCTTCTCTGGCCTCAGCTAGCTGCTTTGAGACTGGGCCTGGTATTGTTTGTTAGCTGACATGGTGGGGGTTGGTTGGAAAGTGTGCTGGGGCGGGCTGTTTTCCATCACAAGCAGTGAAAGCTCTCCATACAGAGGCAAAGCAATCTGGACATTGCTTTATGGTGACTGCAGACAAAATACGCTGAGTGCTTGTATGAAGGACAGCTTTAGCAGAGTGCATCTGTACTAATGCAAAAAAAAAAAACATGAGCAAAAATAATCTCTGACTCATATAAAGGACTGTTTAATCTTAACCAGTAGAAAATAACTGCAAGATCTTCAATGCATAACAACTTATCAAGGTGTTAAAAAGGCAGAATTTTTTACATGTAAAAATGATAAAAATTCATTCAAGCAAATTTGTGGGCAATACAAATAAAAATTACTTTGGTTGATTTTGGCAGGGAAGGCTTCAACTAGTAATTTAATTGTTAACTTGACCTGTTAATTTGTTTTTGCCTATAAAATGTTACAAAAACAAAATCTCCATTGTTACCTTAAAAACGGTTAGTCGGCCGATTGATGCAGCTGTACTTACAAGATTGTTTCCGCTTTAACCTTGTATATATGTTGGAAGAGTGGAACTTTATCAGTCATCCATTTCGACTTAATCCTATCTACATGTTGATTCGGGCTTCTATCCCTTTCTCACATTCTTCATCCTCTGGCTCTCACCAGAGGTCAGTTGACAGCAACAGTATCTATTACAACAATAAGCCACATTCTTGTCAAGGTCACCTACTTACATCCAACAGGGAGGAAAGCTGTGCTGGGAGCAGAAATCCAGATAAGCTAAGCTGAGCCCACCAGGATTTCTCTCTAGCCAGCCTTCTCCATAGTCATAAATCTTATCTCACAGTAAAGGGAAGCCTGACAACAAACTGAGAGGTTGCCATCAACAGCTCAGCCACCTAGATTCCCACCCAAATACCAATGATTCAAACTTCTTACACACCTGAAGGATGTGGCCAACTGCAGCCTGGAAAAACCTTACACCCCGAGTGGTTCACTTATTTTATGATGCACTCTGATGTTGACAGCTGGAACCAAAAATCCAGTTTCACATACCCACCTTCCTGCAATTAGAAGTTGCCCAGAGCAGTTTAATTTAGGTTGGACAATGGCAGATGCTCTTAGACGTACAATCCAGAAAACCTTATTAGCAAAGTAACACAAAATATTTTACGAGTTCCACACAACATACGAGGAAAACAAGTTGTTATTCAGGCTGTGAGATTTCCCCAGAGCCCTCAACCTCAAACTATTTATAGATGTTCTGTTAGTCTGTTTCCCTTGTGTTAACACTCTGCTGTGGGTGGTGCCTTCTCCAAACATTAGAAAGACAATCCTGGGCCACACATCAATGAACATATTTTTCTCAAAAGAGATTTATGGCAAGTTACTCTCTATTGTCTCATTTTACTTGCACTGACATAAAAACAGATAATAAATATTGTGCTCAGCACAACAGAGACGGCTCAGTTTTTAAGGAAGTCTGTCAAGACTGTGGAAACCAACTATAATAAATCTTGCGATATAGTTAACTGTTATTAATTAAACGCTATTGACATGCTAAATATAGCTCACAACAATCAGTAGATAACCTTTACCCTGAATTCAGTGGAGGCTTAAGTTGCTTGGATAGAGAAGTGGATGATAAATGAGCAGAGGCTAAGGCCATAGCTGTAGGAGTAGAGATATATGTCTGCACATATGGAGGAGAGTCCTGAGCTTTGTTCTACAAATGGCCCTTGAGCTGTACTTGCTGCTCTGTCCCTCAAGCTGCTTCTTTAAACAGGGCTTCCTACTCTGATTGACCTCTACTGTTGGCTGTCTCATTGAACCATGTCTATCTTAACGTTCGGTGATGTGTACCATTACCGGGTGCCAGTACTTTCTGCACTACAGCCTCAAAAATCCCTGTAGACTTTTACACTTTGATGCGCCTTGGGGCGATGACTATTGCAGCTCATACCACATGGCATTTCAACACTCTTACTGGTGAGAGGTAAAAACACCTGAAAAGGCAGGTCAATACCAAAGTGTAGGAAGGCAAGTCACCCCACAGTTAATTTTTTCTGTGTTGTATAACATGCTCATATAGATGGTAAAATAGGTTTACATACATACATACATACTATAAACTGATAACTTCAAATTAATCCACTCCTGTCAATATAATAAAGTCAGAGTAAAGTAAACATGAAGATTTTTATGGAAACAAATTATATGTAATATGACATGACTGTTGCTTAAAACATGTAAAAAAGACCAAGAACTGTGTCTGACTTAATTGCTGAGTGCAGAGTTGGATTTTACAGTGTTTCATTGATGTTCTGTTCAGGATTAATACCAAAAAAAAAAATGTATGGGAGAGTCCGACCACTGTGCAAAGTCTTCTCCACCACATCCCAAAAATTCTATATGGGGTTCAAGTCTGAACTCTGGTGGCCAATCAATGAGAAAATTTTGCATCATGTTTCCTGAACAACTCTTTCACATTTTAAGCCTGATGAATCCTGCCATTGTCATCATGGAATACGCCCGTGCCATCACGAAAGATAAAATCCATTTATGGAAATAACTTGGTCATTCAGTATAGTCAGGTAGTCAGCTGACCTGATTCTTTGGACACATAATGTTGCTGAACCTAGACCTGACCAACCTGAGATCATAGCACTGCCAATACAAGGCTTGTACAGTAGGCACTAGGCATAATGGCTGCATCACTTCATCTGCCTCTCTTCTTACCCAGATGCACCCATCACTGTGGAATGGGGCAAATCTGGACTCATCACATCACATGACCTTCTTTCATTGCTTCAGGGTTCAATCTTTATGCTTCTTGGCATATTGAAGACTATCTCCAGTTAGCCACAATGATTAGTGGTTTTCTTATGGCTACACAGCTGTTCAGTCCCAATCCCTTGAGTTTCCCTTCACATTGTTCATGTGGAAATACTTATTTTCACTATTAAACATAGCGACATCGCTCTTTCTCTATTCATTTTCTATGGAATTTTCGCAATGAGGCGGAAATCGCTGCCATCCTCCAGCCAAGCGACAGGCGACATTTGTGCATGTGAAATGTTGCGCTCGTTCACGTAGACATGCACACGGGGATTTACGACGCAACACAAGGAAAAAGAAAAATGTTCAATTTTTGTGAGTCGTGACTAAATAATCCACCAGCTCCCAGAAACACAGAGATAACAAACGTTATAAACAAACAGAACACCATAGAGCCGAATATGACGCGGATCTCAACGTGAAAACGAAAAGTCACCAGTCTCATTTTTCCCAGATCACACCAGGCAGAACATAGCTGCTGCTGGTCTCAGATAAACAATAGCTACTGGGACCTGGTGGAAAGAAACTAGTTTGTATTACCACAGACAACGCTTTAAATGCTTTAAATGTTTTAAATGTTTTAAATGTTTTCTAAAACAAAACTCTGCAATGTGCTTCATAAAACCTTGATGAAGATACTTCTGTTTGTTAAGATAGATGTGACCTGGTATATTCCACAGAGATAAGCAAGAAATCTTCTCTTAAAATTAACCAAAACAGACTGAAAATAAAATCTACTTTAGCCGATATCAAATCAAAACAAAAGCCTGTGGAAAAAGTTTTCAAGGTACTCAGTAGATGCACTTTGGCATAACCACATAAGCAGGTTGAGACCTTCAGATGTTATTAATACATTTATACAACATAGCAGCATGTCAGCACAACACAGTAAAGCCTCAAAACTAAACTCGCTGGTGGCAAAACCTCCTACAAATACAGCTCTCCTCTAGATCATTGAAAGCACTAATAAAGTCAGATTGTGGTGATGTCGAGGGAGCAGCAGTAAGGTGAAACCTACTATATCGCACCAAATCTTCCCTCTTGGCCAGGCGCTTAGCAGAGGTCTGCTGCTCTCAGCCATCAGAGTTTGATGACCTTGTTAGTTTGAGTGCCTAATCTGCTAATGCCCTGATAAAAATAAACAGTCAGTGCAGTCATTGTAGTCCCCCCTCCTCTTCATCCCCATCTGCAGCTGCTATCCATGAACACAGATGATACCTCCATCTTTATTTATCCTGAGGGCTTACTGTCAAACTGACAGAGCCAGAGGGGGTTCTGCTTTATTTACTGCTGGTTCTAAGATTTATTAATGCATTTTAACACAGCATGACTTGAGCATATAAGTTATCTTGTCTATGTTGTATACTTTGTGATGCAATTACAAATTAACTTCCATCCATCCATCCATTTTCTGCCGCTTATCCGGAGTCATGTCGCAGGGGCAGCTGCCTAAGCAGGGAAACCCAGACTCCCCTCTCCCCGGCCACATTCACCAGTTCATCCGGAGGGATCCCGAGGCGTTCCCAGGCCAGCCGAGAGATGTAGTCC
>JBAMHW010000001.1:9353141-9369468 GCA_037177495.1 Rhadinocentrus ornatus
TGTGAAGCTGAAATATCTCCCCTCATCACTGCGTGTCAGACTGATCTATGAGCAGTGAGTGAACCGCGCTGCTGCGTGACCTTTTCACATATGCCGGGACACCGGCCCAAAAGTAATGCTGCCCACTGGGAATCCTCCCGAACCTCTCGATTAGCCGGCATTGCTCTTGATGTGTATTTTGTCATATACGGTAGTAAATAAGCTGCCTGTTTGTGTAATGTGCCTGCGCATTACGGGGGTTATTACGGTAGACCAGGAAGTGGGGGCTTTGTACTGACGTAGGCTACGTGTGTGTTCTGCCTCCATGTGGGGAGCAGCGTAACACTTAAACGAGAAAGTGCTCGCAGCTATTTTTCTCCATTCGACTTATTTACATGATTCAGCGTGAGAATCTGAGGTTTAGTGCAAGAGTGTGAGACTTAAATGCGCGAGTCTCCTGGCCAATGCGTGTGAGTTGGCAGCCCTGTAAAACAAATACATAGCGGCTCGCACAGGTGCTTCACCATGGTCTCGTGCTGCAGCATGCTGCTGTCAAGTATGACACTAGACTAGAGAGATCACTTCGCAAGAAACAAGAGCGTTCAGTCAAGATACTCCATAGTGAAACCTATTGTCATACACAGTCTATGGTAAAGTAAGATAGAAAAAAAAAGAAAAAAAAAGAAAATTATCGTAGCTGCCAAACTTATTGCCCTTATTTTTTTCTTACCGTGCAATTAATTGACTCATTGCTTATCGCAACAGGCCTAGGTATAACATGATATAAAGTAGTATGTGTTGCTGGTGACGACGTCAATGTAGTTGACAACAAGTCCTTGTGCTACCAGAAGCCCAACAAACATTTCTAAATCAGTGTTTATGCAATAAAAAAGTAATGGACAGATGCAAATAAGAATTTCACGCCGTTTAGAATTTCAATTTTCTGTCAATTATTTCTAAAAAAAATCACAAAACAAAACAAAAAACAAACTTGTAAGTCACCAAAATCAATGTGTTAAGATGTGGTCCAATCAATATCATGTTATACACAAGCCAAATAATGCTGGATTCAATGTCATTATGGCACAAAATGCTGCATTCATGGTGATTATGGAACAATTACCATTTTAGATTATTTGCTTACTTACTTGACGTCTTGTCTATGCAACAATAAATTAATCAAAAATTAAAAAACAAGTAGCCTACAACAAAATGCTTTCCTTGTTTTTCTCTCATTATAGTTTAAGATTGGAGTGTTACCCTCTTAAAAACAATGTACATTTTTTTCATTAAAATGTGACTAACTTTATACTGTATTTTCTAAGAACAAAATTATTAACAATGACCAATAAGTGGCTTCTGTGAAAATGATATTTTGCACATAGCCCAACAAAGAATGTTGTTAAAAAAATAATATATTAGTAAAATCAACAATTTTATAAATCACATACATTGTGTGCGCAGTAATCAGTATTGGCCAGTATTGGTAATCAGTATTCCCAGTTATTGGTCCAATAACTGGGAAATGGCCCTGGAAATCCTGATTGGAGCATCCTTACATTTGACAAATGACCTGAAAACAGTTACAGCTTAGCTCACCTAACTGCTAATGTATCTTGAGTAGATTTTTCCTTGAAGCCACAAACATGCAGAGCTAAGCCAACTCTAATATTCAATTACCCTGATATAGAAGGTTTGCCTTTTGAAATGACTCTTTAAATTGTGAAAATAACATTTCCATGCCTTTTATGTATTCCAAACCAAATATACTGTGGTCATACCATGTGTAAAAGTAGTTTTTCATCAATCTGAATGGTTACAGTTCTAGGTTTTAATCTGTTATTATTGCTGCACTTGACTGTGCCCCGTTTCTCTTTCCTGTGGAGTAACACATTTCAGTTTGTTAATATTGAGGCAGATGTGACAAACTGACTTACAAAAGATAAGTGCTCCTTGACACATTTTCTTTTTACACCTTAATTTACTAGAGTACTGATCTAAAAAAAAACTTTAAGCTAAAAGTGATTAATACAGCATTGTAATAGGGATACATTTAGGGATACATAGTTGTTTAAAAGCAGTTGTGACCTCTTGTCCTTTATTCATTGCTGCCTGTCAACCAATTCACACCGCTCTCCCTCAAAAGCCTTTTTATTCTAAATGCATGATTACAAAGACTTTCTATAAATTCCTTTCATAGCAGTCAGCCCAAGGTGGCTCTGCAGCTTGTGTTCATGACTAGGTGTCCTGGATTTAAGGAATCAAACAGGCTTCCTCACAGCCCATCCCCCACACCACTTTCAGAGCAGCAGGAAAAACGACGAAGGCGTGCTGTGCACCAGCTCCCTCCCCCACACAATGTTCCACCAGGCATAGCTGGGGCTTGTGGGATTAAGAATGGAACACGATGACAGACAAAAACAGTCCTCAGCACCTCCCTGCTCTGCTGTCTTTTATACTGCAAGAGCATGAAAAGGCTGCTATGAGGCATACAATAGACACAGCGATAGATAAACTGAGTGAACAAGTTAAGTGTGGGCGAATACATGGATCTTTATATTATTCTTGTATGACAATGTCAGCATTGAAATAGTTTTTTTTTTTTTTTTAAGTGGAATATCACAGGCATAATGATCTGTACCGGTATATGGCTGAGATGATCTATTACATTCAAGTCAACCATTATTTTATAATGTTTTTTTGGTTAACGTAAAGTAGTAACATCTTTACAAACAACTGCAGAAAATGGTTGGTCAGTACTAATTGTTGTCTACATGACAACGTATAGGGGGCAATTGCGCATCCTTCTAAGAACGTATAAAGTCTCTTCTGTCAAGAAAAGAACATCACCACTCTGTGGGCTATTTCGTGTAGCTGGTATCAGCATTGGGCACGTCAAGGGTGCCCTTATTCATTGTATGGAATTAAAAGAGAAAACAGCAGTGGCTCTTTTTTATGCGTCACATGTCAGATTGCTTTAGGGGATGCAGTGCATCTTAATGCCTGCAGTAGGCAACAGGCTGTCACAAGCACAACGTCAAGAAGCCTAAAGCATTAGGTCAGATTGTATTAAATTAAAATCAATGAAAGCCAGTTCTGTTTCTAAACACATCTCACAGGCTTCTGGAAGACAAACTGGTAACTGAGGCAAGCATGTCTTATTGCTAATATTTCAAAAACTGTGTTGTTGAAAACAAAATCTTCAGGACTCAACACCAGGCTTGATGGTTAGCATAATTAATCATGAATGTACATGAGTGTTTTCTTCTAAAAAAAAGTATTACTTAAAATTTGCATGTTTATATATAAAGCAATTAGTGGAACCGGAGATTAAAAAAATTATGCAACATTATAAGACAGTAAAACAAAAAAAGGACATACCTTCTCATTTTTGACCTTCTTTAACATCTTGCACTCATTACCATTTTCCACCTCCTCTGGTTCGGCTTTCGTGGTCAATGCTGATACTATCCCAACAGATTCAAGTGCAATATTCCCCATTTGATTGGCATCTGCCAAGTCCGTTGATTGTGTGTTCTCAAAGGATGTATTACGAATATTCCCCAAAGCAACTTGGGCTTGAGATACATCCTTCTCTGTGACACCAATTGCCACAACTGGGGCGCCATCTGTTTTGTCCTTCTTATTTTTCCCACTAGCCCCTTCTTTCTCTTTTTTACCACTGAGAACACCCCTGGAGGCTTTGCCCCCTTTTTCCATGTTCTTCCCAGAGGTGGAATTGTTGCTAGCAGCTACTGCACTTGCTGCTGCGCCTGTTGGCTCACCTTGAGTCCGTCCTGTAGTCTCTTTTTTACCCACATCTCCAGCTGAAGCTTTGCTACTATTGTCTTTAGAGTTCTTACTGCGCTTGTATTTGGATTTGCTCTCCTTGCCTTGAGAGCCAGACACTGGACTAACAAACCTTATGTTGTCAGGCAACGCTGCCACTGCACTGGGTGGTGCCGCCATGCCGTCCTTGGTGCCAGACATCTCAAGTTTGTCCTTCTCTAAGTCAGCGTCAAGGTCAATAATCAGATTTCCAACACCGATATCCCACTCATCCCCGCTGTCGTAAGTGTCCACCGCATTAGAGTCCACACCTTTCCCGCCTGCAGTGCCACCACTTAGGGACATTTTAGTGCCAACGGCCCAGGATTGCCTCAGTGAGGTCCGACACCCTCTCAGATGGTTGGGACTCAAGGGCAAGGGTTAGAGAATCTTCACGGTTTCCTTGCTCCTGTCCCATTTAACCACATTTTGCCCTAGAAAAAGAAATAGGAAAGAGATTTATTAATCTTACATTTCAGCCACAGAATAACAGCACCTTATCTCTACCATCACAGAACACAAACACAGCATTTCATTGTAGGCATTCTTTTGATCGCAAGCCAGTAATTCTCAGATGATCACTGTGCAAACCACTATGGTAATGCCCACTGGTCACTGAGCACTGCTCCGAAGCCCTCTCTTCATAATCACTTCCCACAGTTGTCATGGCAACCCTGGGAAATGTAGCCTAAATCCTGCTTTGACAGCCAAGGTGGCCCCACTGTTCTGAATGACTGGCTCTCTTTTCACAAGGCACTGCTGATAGTGTCACTGCTGATAAATAAGGAGAAACTGGTCTTACAAACCCCCACATGCTTTATGAAGCTGTGCCTTTTCAACTCCAAAGCAACAACAGTAATCTTGAATTAACAGAGGGGCTTAAAAACATGAACCAGTGTGTCCCAGAAGAAAACCAGGTTGATGTGTTTGCTTACCCAAAATAACACAAAGGTCATCACATTTCACATTTTAGTAAATCAACACAAAATTTTTGTACCGACGCCAGCTTCATCTAATTTTTGGACTGATAAGGAAGGATAAAAAAAAAAAAAGAATAATCTTGTTAATCCCGAACTTCAAAGTGGCGTATTAGAGCTTTTATGTTTTATCTAAATATTTGTAAATCTTTACGTAAAATATTCAGTAATTGGTTGCAACAAGCTGCATTAAAGCGTAAGCTCAATATAAATATCAGTCCATCTGTTTAACAGGTCTTTAAAAATCCACAATGACTGTTTGCATATTAGCCTTTTGCTGCATTGCAATCATACTGGGGATTTTTTTGTTTTACTGCTAACACACTGAGGTCTCTATGAAAAACACATTTTACTAAAATACAATGCATCTGTGTAGGTACAACATAATCCAAACAACACAACAAAAACATAATAAATATAAGAAAATACATTTTTCAATAAATGTAAATGTATAAATGTATATTTATATATATATACACACACACACACACACACACACGTGTATACATATACATACATGTACTTCTACAAGAAAAAGACCGGCAAATGTATTGGTCGCTATTAGTAGACGAAAAATTCACTTGCACTGTCTCACATTTTGGTCGCAAAATGCAACCATTTGGTCGCAGTCTGGAGCCCTGGTTTATATTGCTCCTCCTGTATGTGTGTATGTATACATGTATAGCTTTAAATTTAATTAATAATTTGGTATAAAAAAAATCATTTTATTTTTAGGCTATTTCGCTAAACCCTATTGGACGTTAAAGTGTCAAAATTACCAGCCCTTAATAACAAATCCAGCACTATAAATTGTCAGGATTACTAAACCAAGAAAACATTTTTTTAGTTACAATATCTGCCACCACCTGCAAAAGAAGATTAAAATAATTTATGGATTTTGTAAAAATCTTTGGACAAGCAAATCATTTACATATATTTAGACTTGGTCATGTGTAAATATGACTCATCAAACCATCTCCTAATTCGCCTTCATTATCACTGATCAGCCTCAAGGCACATAGAATGGAGTTAGCTTATTTGGGCTTTGTTAGTGTTTGTAAATCAATAATTTCATCTCTATAAAGGATGAGCTAAAGAAATGTGATTAAATCAGATTTCCTCAGTGTTATAATGTATAAATAATGTAATACATTTTTATGTCTAAAAAATAACTAATCAAAACATCATTCTTTTTCCTATTAGTGACTTATTAATTAATTAATCACAAGTTGCAAAGAGCTCATTCAATGTTTTGCATCACCCCCTCCAAGTGACATTGGTAAAAACTATAAATCATTTGATTATTGTGTCTGCTTATTCCTCACAGATGGTTCCCTTAAGGAACAACAGTCAGCGACAGGTTTTAGAGGGCGAAGGGATGCAGCTGTATGTATGGGTAAACAGTTGTAAGGTCTAATTTGTCCAACCCCTCCACAAAGGAGAGGTTGTAACTCCATCGGTTGACCCACTGTACTGCCCTTAGCTAGAACTGCAGAGCCCCACTGAGCAAAAGGCATGCAGGCTGTGCAACTCCCAGAGTGCTTGTCCTTTTTTCACAGATCTTGTTTCACTCTGCTATCTATTAGAGGCCATGTAGAGGTGACTATGTCTTGACAGTGCAGAATGAAATACACGGGAAAAGCCATTTGTGGTTGATTTAGCATGCCACACAACTGAAATAAACCTTGATGTAGTATTCTACATGTGACTGTAAGGAGCACCATCTGTGCATAAAATGGAAATTAGACTATGAATTGCGTCTATTAGGTATGGGCATTCAATAAAATTGTAGTAATTGATCATCATGAGAACGATCGATTTTTGATTAATCATTAATATTTATATTAAAATTCAGTATTTATAGGGTATATTAAAATGCTGTGAAAATAGAAAAAAAACAAACAGTGTTTTCCCTCATTGAGATCTTTATTACAAGATGAACAACTTTTGGGAGTCTTGGGAGCCTCCTTCAGAAAGTTCTGAAATCCTGCTTCAATGCCAGACTTGCATTGAGTGGTATAGTACTTCCCAAGGAGTTGCAGGACTGGCAGGCCGTGACGCCAGTGTTTGCGCATCCCTCGTCTGTGTCAGACAACCCAGGGTCCTTGTCTCCCCCAGGCTATGCGACAGCTGCCCTACCGATCTCCACTTCCTTTTCCAGGTCAGCAAGTTTCACATTAGTAGCCATTTTCTGTACTGGTGTAGAAAAGCCCAGTTGCTTGTGACGAGGGTCCAGCATTGAGGTGATCATGGGGGCGGATAACACAAACTCATCGGACTGAACCTGTAAATGATGGGGGAAATAGGCAACACGACACAGATAAGAGGCAAGTATGCATGTAATCAGGTCTATTCCAACTGGCTATTTATTATGGAAATAATTTAAATTAACATAAAAAATTTAACTTACATATAATCGCTTGAGGGGCACCGTACTTCAGCTTTAAATTTGATGAGTCTGTGCTAGTCTTCTTCACGGCGCAGGAGGTAGATATTGATGAAACCGAAGGTGACGGGATAAGAGTTCGAGATAGAGACGTCTTTCTCAGCAGACATAACCGTGGTGGCACATTTAAGTGCTGACAGCACAGGCTGTGTCTCCTTCATCACCTGCCAGTACTCATCCCTTAACTCCAGAATCCTAGCATCGTAAATTTTGGTCACAGTTCGGTCTGACAGCACAGCACAACAGTCCACCGCTGCTCCACCAGCCGATCAAACATTTCACACACGGAGTTCCACCGACTGGATAAGCCAGTGAATTAGGAGGCCGATTTGCTCCCGTTTCCTTTATTGTGCATTGGTTGCTGCAGTGTTGTAAATAAAGGGGTTAACAAGTTTACTAGCCGCTGATATTACCCGATGTAGATACAGTGAAAATCTGTCATTTATAGCCAACTGGAGTGTGTGCACAAAGCAGGCAACTGAAGTCCAGTTTACTCTGCTGGGATTGTTGGCAGCGACAATATTGGCTGCGCTGTCATGAACGCATGCAATAACTCAGTCTTCAAGTCCCCATTGCTCTACAGCTGCATTCATTTTGTCAGCAAGGTGATCAGCTGTATGTCGGCCTGGCAGGCAGCGAGGAGGACCACTGAGATTATGTGCCAGTCATCACTGATGTAGTGGCAGGTGATGGTGATGTAGCCCTCAACTGTTAAAGTGGTCCAGTAGTCAGTGGTTGGAGCAACTCTCTCAGCGGTTCTCAATTCTTCCAACAGCTCCTGCTTGCGTTTTTCGTAGTGCGTTTCTACCAGTCTGGTGATGATACGTCGTGACGGAATGCGATATGCCAGTTTCAATAAGTTTCCAATCAGTTGT
Organism: Rhadinocentrus ornatus; assembly: GCA_037177495.1. Taxonomy (NCBI): domain Eukaryota; kingdom Metazoa; phylum Chordata; class Actinopteri; order Atheriniformes; family Melanotaeniidae; genus Rhadinocentrus; species Rhadinocentrus ornatus. The sequence goes on from JBAMHW010000001.1 coordinate 9,361,247, forward strand.
CGAAAACATTCACCCTCAACAATACTTAAGGGTAGCATATCTATCTCAATGAACTTGCAGATCCCTTGGGTAATTTTCTCTGCCCGTTGTGCATCGCAGCTCCTCCATGCTAAAACAGAGTTGATGCTAGGTTGAGACCGAGAGCAGGATGCATCGCCACTAACCAGGGTTGGATGTACCAGTAATACATGATTTGTGTCATGGACGAGTTGTACACAGCTTTGCAGAGTTGGCAGTGAACTGAGTCATTTATTTAAATTAAAGTGGTCCCACGCCACACTTCGTCTTGACCTCATCATGATTAGGCTACTTTTGACATACACGGAAATTCGCAAGTAACTGAGTAGGCTTGTGAAGATTATTTTTAAACATTGCCCTCGTGTGGTTAAGTGTTGAATAACTGCCACATAGCAAAATTCATTGCATTCCTTCAAGATTTACACTACGCAACAGGACTGTGAGACGAAAATCTTAATGATCAATTAATCGATCATCGATTAATTATGCCCATCCCTAGCGTCTATAAACACTGTTCCGAGTCCTTTCAGGCACAAACCGCAAAGAAGGGCCGTACTTTAAGGACTGAAATGCAAACAATCTTCCAAAAAACACCATGAAATTCACTAAATTTACAGTTTGCTTTTTAAAAATTTCCTACAGCACACATAACAGCTTCTGATGGATAGCATATGTTTCAAATCAGAGTGCAGAGCAGATAATTATTGTTTAATTTGCACAGATAGAAAAATAACTCCTCGGTGCAAGCATAAATGAGATATGCCCCCAAATTAGGCATGTGTCGACATGAAGATCTCACAGCGTGATTAACTTGGCCATGAGGCTTAACATATGCAACTATCACAAATACTAAAACCTCCTGAGAAACTACTAGAAAATACATTCATCCAAAATATTTCAAGTCATGAACATTATTGCAAATTTGCTAGCATAACTAAACATGTCATTGTTATAGTTTACAGTATATTTACTATTATAAATGCTTGCTCCATGCTGTAGCATTTTTGTTTTTAAATGGTCTCACATTTCCTGAGTGATCTTTTTTTCCCCAGTGCTCTAAATCCTAGGGACTTAGAAAACCTCTAATGTTTCTTTACATTGTGCAAGTAAGGAGAAGAAACCTGGTTTACAATACAATATTTAAGCATCTCTTCAACTATATACATGCTCCACATAGTTGAGGTTCTGTATCAAACAAGTACAGACTGGTTGAACAATGAATGATATCCAGAAGCACTGGGGCTTTGCCAACATCCCACACATAGCTCAAACAATAAACCAAAGGCCAAAAGCAGAGAAACCATTTGTTTATTTTCTGTCTATTTTATATTCTATCAAATTGAGAATCTTTAGGTTTATTAGCTTTAAAAGGGGCCCTATTATGCTATTTAAACTTTTTTCTTAGCTTTCTACAGTGTTATAGTGTTAAATACTCAGACAAGTGAGCGACACCGTTTTTAATCACATAAACGCATTTAAGTTTTACAGTGTGTCTCTACATTCACTTTCCACGGTGCTGAAAACAATGGATTTTAGAGATATATACTTTGATTTTTCAGTGACGTCTCGTGGGGGTGTGGCAGGGTCATCTTCTCCAGGTTGTGCAGGTTCACAAAATGTAAAACACTCAAATTCATTGCTCAGTGTAAGGTAGCGAGTAAGACATCGTGGTGGTCACCAATATTTTCAGTGTCAACATGTGACACAAGAAATGGTTCCCAAAGGAAAACAAGGAAAAAATAGCTAGACAGAAATGGATGGAGTTTGATTTTGGGAGCCAGCCACAGAGTTGCACCGTTTGTATTTGTGACATGCACTTAACCAAACACTGCTTGACGAATAATTGCCGGAACAACGAGGGGTTAAAGTAGGGTCTGTTCCTACAATCAAGGACAGCGTTTCCAATCCTGAGCCACACACCGTCAGTAAAACTGAATAAGTTGTCTGCTTTGTTTAGATAGTGTGTGAGCAACGGTTAAACTAAAGAAATAAACCCACACTTACATGACCTGATCGCTGCCAGCAGGTAACACACATGTAGTGATGACCAGAAAGTTAGCGATCAACACTGTAGATGGAAACAGGCCTGTTGCGATAAGCAATAAGTCAATTAATTGCACGGTAAGAAAAAAATGGGAGCGATAAGTTTGTCGGCCACGATAATTTTTATTGTTTGTTTTCCGATCTTACTTTACCATAGACTGTGTATGACAGCAGGTTTCACTATGGAGTATCTCGACTGAACGCTCTCGTTTCTTGCGAAGTGATCTCTCTATTCTAGTGTCATACTTGACAGCAGCATGCTGCAGCACGAGACCGTGGTGAAGCACCTGTGTGAGTCGCTATGCCGCATTTGTTTTACAGGGCTGCCAACTCTCACGCATTGGCCAGTAGACTCGCGCATTTGAATGGCTTCTCACGCTCTCGCGCTAAACCTCCGATTCTCACGCTGAATCATGTAAATAAGTCGAATGGAGAAAAATAGCTGCGAGCACTTTCTCGTTTATTGTAACGCTGCTCCCCACATGTAGGCACAACGTAGCCTACAACATCAGTACAAAGCCCCCACTTCCTGGTCATTACAGAAATAGAGTCAGCCTATATACTACCGTATATGACAAAATACACATCAAGAGTAATGCCGGCTAATCGAGAGGTTCGGGAGAATTCCCAGTGGGCGGCATTACTTTTGGGGTGGTGTCCCAGCATATTTTAAAAAACGCAGCAGCGTGGTTCACTCACAGCGTGGTTCACTCACAAATTAAAGTTTATTGATCTTTAAAAAGGGTGTACTTGCATTTTTATGGCATTATCATTATATTAGTTGGAAATGGTCTCAAAATGACATTATCGCTTTGTGCAATATTATCGCTTATCGTAATAATTTGAGAAAATTTATCGCACAGCAAAATTTGTTATGACAGGCCTAGATGGAAATGCTACAAACATAACCAGGCTAAAAACACCCAGCTGATTAACCATTTGAGACAATAGATGCAGCAGACATTTTCCACCTGTTGGCAGTGTAGTACATTTGCCACATTTTGCTTAGTTGTTCCCTCTCGTTTTCGGGGTCTGATTCAGGCTCGAACATGTACGGCTGCATGTTTTATGTTAACATTGTTTACTGAGTATTTATATTACTTCGGTTTGTTTACAAGTTTTGCCGGTGTTTCTTTGACGAAAACAGTGCATGCTCCCAACATCTACTCCCGACAGTTGACCAGTCAGAAGCAGCCCACCTCAGGGGGAGGTGGGCTGCTTCTGACTGGCTTACGGCAGCAGAGTCTCAATCTGCTTGTTTCTGGCAGAGGCTGATCTTGGGCCTTTGGAGAGGAACAATATAAAATACAAGGGTTTGCGAAAAATGCTGAATTGACTACTGCCCTTGTGGACTTGCATATAAAATTAGCCTGAAATGAGCATAATAGAGCCACATTAAAAAACGTTTTTAAACATACTGCAAGGCCCTGTAACTTGCATTTCAAATTGATTTCCTTAATACAATACATCATTGATTATAAAAAGGAAAAACAGTGAATTATACAATATTTTAATTTAAGGATTTAGTCCTATACACTCAGAACTCTATATAAATTCATGCAAAGCCCTGGGGAACAGTATTTCTTAACCAAGAAATTTGTGGTACCAGAAAAATGTTTTCCAATTACATTTTTAAAAAGTCAATGATAATTTTGTAATTATTTAGAGTCATATAAGTTACATAAAAGCTGCTAAGAAGTAGCTGATAAAGTTAATTTACAATGACCTCATTACTTTATCAGTATCATTCCTCATACATACTATAGAACAGTTTACATCATCACCAGTTCTGGCACTGCATGTTTGAGATGTCTCCCTGTGCCAAGATAACAGATTTAAATGAAAGTGATTTCCTCAACAGCTTGTTCTCAAGTTCTTCACAAGGCCGTTAATGGCTCATTTATTTGAGTCCTGTAATCTCAAGCAGGAAAATGTCTAAAACCTGAACTGGAATGGCCCCCAAGAACAAATATTATGCAACGCTGTTATAAAAGTTTAAATCTTTTCTGACCTTACAACTGAACTGCAATTCACATGTTTTGAACCATCTAGAATAGATCTATACTGATATAATGCATTCTCCAGTTACTACATAAGTGCACATAGCTTCTTTTCTATTAATAAATACTAGTAGCTAATCTGAAGTCCAATTTAGTGCCATCTGAAAAATAAAAAGCAATGTCTTCCTTGGAAAGTTTCAATGGCCCACTAAATATGTTTGTATACAGTGGATACATTAAATGCAACTTAGCTGCTTCTGGAGTCCATGAATCACATTTAATGTCTACTTGACTTGCATTAAACACAGAGACCTCACCACATTAAACAGCAAAGTTGAAAGCCTCTATTCTTGACTGATTATTCAAGCTGCCTATGTTCTTTGAGCCTGCTCATGTTAAAACAGGGTCAAAACCGCTAATATTGTGTTTAATTTTTGTTAGGTAGATTATACATATGTTTGTGTACTATCTAGTACTCACTTCATGGCAAGTTCAGAAACTAAGTGTTCACAGATGTAATTTTTCTAAACACACATTTTTTTTCTTTTAGGTAATTTACTGCAGACCTCTACCTTCATATCCCCCAACATTACAAGGTAAAGTTAGGACAATATTACAATAAAAATATGAGCGATCATGGCCACGTAACTTATTTTTCAGTTTTATGGCAGTTAAATATAACATAATGACCAATCTCTGCAACTTTATTTTCTGCAGAAAGACTAAAAAAAGAAAATTAATTAGACTGAAATTATGCTGTAAATTCTAGAGACATGTTGTCAATGCTAGAACTTCCACACATCTGCAGAAATTGTCACTTATGTATACACAAAGTACACTGGATGATTGGTAATGGAATTTTTATACTCCATAAAAAAAAATCTGTTTCAACCTTGGCCACAAAAATGGCCTTACTTTTGAATGGGCCTTAATGCGAAAGGGTTATGATCAGTTAAAAAAGAATATATTATATATAAGACAAAAAAAGCATAGCATCTGTGCAGGACATACAAAGGCGAGATCCCCACCTGGAAGGCTCCACAGTTACCTCCATGTAATTGGATTGGGTGCTTCAGCTAATTACCAAAATAGAAATGCACTCAGCCAGTCCAGGTGATTGGAGTCAGAAGTCTGTAGGTCAGCTAGTATTTTTATCAGTTAATGTGTCAAACACAAAAAACCTAGTGTTCCCAGCAAAAATTAGCTTGCTGGAGTTCATATAAATTCATGCTGAAAATAAAAATCAACAGCATGAGCAAAAGTAAAACAAGCATTTTCTTATATGTCCAGACGGTGATGCCATGCGGCAAAAGTCAAAGCTCCAACACAACACTGGCTAAAGCTGTATCATTCTTCCCATCAATACTGCATCACACGCTAATAAGATCTATGGTTTAAAAGAACAAGCATCAGGTCTTCTCCACATTATTTTATTAGATCACAGGTTAGTAATTCAATACATAACACCCAGCTAAGGCTAAAATCAGAGCTGTTTGTTACACTTGTAGAATGTTTAATGAAAAAATACATCTTTTGTGATCCACTGACACTGAGCACAATTACTCACAGAAAAGGTTAGCAGGATCAGGAAACTGTCTTCTTGATATAGCTTCCTCATAGCATTCAACTGTGTCTGTGCAGGCATATTACAATTTACAGAACTCATATTCATGACCATATCTGACAAGCTCAGATTTCAAGTGAAAAACAAAGGTTTGTCATCGACAAAAGCCCAAAACAGAGAAAACTATTGCTGCCTTAAAACTTCCCTGATGGTGATAAATCCAATCCCATGTCTGTATTCAAAGTAAAAATCCTTCAACCATTTTACATGTTTCATGTACTTTACAATATTTCCTATCGTTAAGACAAAAGTTGTCTAAAAATACAAGTACATCCTATTCTTTCGGCTCTTTAATTTAAAAAACAATTTAGCACAGTTTATCCAGAACAAGTTGTCAGCTAGCGCGTGCTTCCAACCACGTGTAGAGAGAATAGATCTCCAGCACAGCTCGACACAAGACCGGCATACTGCTTCCGTCTTATCCACATGTCTATTTACACACTTGGGAAGCCAAAGTGCTCCCAAACAGAACATTTTAACGACAGAAGATGGTCTTTAAGCTCTAGTTTCTCCTTTAAACAGTCGCTAGCTGTGACGTCCGCCAGCATAGTGCAAGTCAGTCACTCTTCTGTGTGGGAACTCAGTGCACCTCTGTTCCGCACCAAATGTCCCGTACCAAAAATCCAAATACGATGCATGTACCCTTACACCCCTAATAATTAGCTACAGTTTGTTTTTGTTGAGTTTAAAACAATGGCAAAGCCACCTTTCTTTTACCTATATGCTTTTTAAGCTCATTTGTTAAAGTTGATCTGTAAAACAACAAAATTTCTCCAGTGTTTCCTTCAAAGAATAAAAAGTTGAATAGGCCAAGCATGCATACAGCATTTGGGGTCCATTTACATTCTTATTTGGCAATTTTGTACATTCCAACATAGTCCTTTGTTTTTTAAACTAAGGAATTGCACACAGCCCATCAATTCAACCCTATCCCTTCTTAAAGTACAGAAACACAAGCACAAAAATCAATAAAGGATAATATACAGACAGAAGGATTGTTTGGTGTTTTTGTAGCAAAATCCAGCAACTACTCAGATACTTTTATCACCCAACAATATATTTAATTAATTATTATTGCAAAAAGAACTTATTTTCCATCTAGACCTGTCACAATAACAACCAATTATTATCATTATTGTAATCATTTTAAAATAGCCACATTTATTGGGTAAATGTAGTGGGTAGTTATTTGCCATCTTAACATGTTTAACTATGCAAAAAGTAAATGTCAACAAATTGCCATGATAAACTAGTGCACATGTAAACCCCCAATTATGTTGTGTATTAAAGACATTCTTTAGGATGATCAACCAGCACTTTAAAAGACATGAATTAAAATCTCGAAAATTGCATGACAAATAAGTCAACATTTCTGTTTGGGGAACACGTTGTTTGCAGCGCCTCAGATCCCTTTAGACAGCGATATGAAAAGATAAAAAGCATAAAGACTTGCTCTTAGGAGTTAAAGTAGTTGATAAATGAAAGCGGCTCTGTGTGATAGGTAATTAAATTTAGATAAAGATCAGATGTTTACTCTCCGAAGTAAACATATTCCTCACATGAATCAAAGGTATTTTGATCAATCAAGTGCAATTTTATTATGGAAATCCTTGCCTCAAGATACATAATTATTTCACTTGAAAAAATGCTAGTCTTAACATTAATCGGCAATATTTATAAAAAGCAAAACAAAGTATGGCTCAAAGACCATCAGAATTTTGTCAAGCCCAAAAATGTGGTGACCAGTCTGATTTGCAAATTAGATTCACCCAACAGTATAAATAAATAATTCAATTGTGGCTTATCTGTGTCAACTACTGATGCAGGAGATAAACAGAGCTTTCACATACTGGCCAGAGGAAAAGAAGCTTGAATCTTAAATCACTGACTAGGTTCCATGATTGATTTTTCCTGAGCTCAAAAAGGCCTGAAGCACAATAGCAGAGCAGCTCCATTAACATGCAGGGCTATTCCCCTCTGCCATGATTCCTAAATTACAAAAGCCAGTGACTAAGATTCTCACAACATTTCTAATTATCTCTGCTCTCAGTCTATAATTGATCTTTCTGTTCCAATGCAAGTTTATATACTAAGAGCAGCGTTGCTTGGTGGTCTAAAGGCTCCAAGTTAAGGCTTACTCTGAGTGGAAAATTGTAAGGTTAACAGCCACAATTTGCTTTGATTGTTTAATTGTTTAACGTGTAAAAAATCATACATTGTGATTTCAGGATTTCTTTTTTTTGATTATATACATATACACATATACATACATATACATATACATTTACACATATATACATATACATACATATACATACATATATATACATATATATACATATATATACATATACATATATATACATATATACACATATACATACATATATATACATATATATACATATACATATATATACATATATACACATATATACACATATATACATATACATATACATACATATACATATACATATATATACATATACATATATATACATATACATATATATACATATACATATATATACATA
>JBAMHW010000001.1:9376375-9386448 GCA_037177495.1 Rhadinocentrus ornatus
GTATTTTCCGAGAGCTTTCCCTCGTGTTTCATATTTTATTTCAGCTGATTTGTCAACGGGATGGGAGTAGTTGTCCTGCTATTCAGACAAAATAGACCAAAGTAAAACCAGTTCCTCGGCGTGATTTCATCACCAGAACCGCAGCATTCTAACGCAAAAATATCTCTCAGATAATAATTATTTTCTATCAATAAGTCACCCATCTCCATGGATAAATCAGCTGAAATACATGTTATTAAACACAGAGTAATGTTACAGCAGCGCCGACAGTCATGCTTTTACTCCCTCTGTCTCTTCCACTTCCCCTCCCTTCATCAGATGATCTGAGTCTGCAAGTCACAAAAAACGTTTTCATACGATAACATTAGCCATTAGCAGTAGCTTGGTACTAAATACACAGAGGGCACGCGTGTATCTTATTGGCATAAAAAAAATAATAATTATGGATCGTTCTGCTCCTCATCACCTGATGGCACACTCGAACTTCACATTTATGAATCTCTGCGGCTTCCGCAGTCGTAATAAAGCTCTTAAACGATGAGGCTCCAGTAGAACACTACTCGGTGGCTTGTAATATATTAGCGCACCTCTAGATGGGAGCAATTCTTACACACTGCACTTTAAGTTAAGCTCAGCAAAATTAATCTTTATTGTAATGTTTCCCTTTCAACAAACTTTTTATTTCGAAACAGGGACATGCAATCACAAAACCCAGTGTTTCCCAGACCATAATATAAGGTGGGCAGCCCAACTTCCCAAAAGTTAGCTATATTTAGCTAGTTTTCAGAATCCTCAAGTAGTTTCCATTTTTTTAAAAAGCAACTAACAATAAAACTTTAACAGAGAGACTTTCTCTGGTGATACTGAAAACTTTTGTAGATGTAAAAGCACACGTGTGCTCTTGTGAGTCTGCTCTGAATGAGCAGCAGTGCTGACTCAGGCCCCTCCCCGTCTATAAATCTTTAACAGTCTTGGTCCTTCGCAGTCCCAGCTTCCAGCTCCAGAGCAGGGGATGTTCACCTTGCTCTATGAACAGACTCAAGACTGGCTGATCCTGCTCTGGCTTACGGTCAGATATTAATGCCTAATAATGAATAGTATATACGATAACATTAAAAAGTCAAAAGGTACTGTAACATGTTTTAGACCCTTAATCAAAGAACAGCTGGAGCTGCTAGTTAAAGTATTTAAAATGGAACTTTAACCATAGGTTTGTTAACTTTTGGCCAGGGATATTTTCTGTTCCTTTATCTACTGTTTTCATTTGAAATACAATTAAATGCTTTTTATCATTACTAAAGCTTGAGTTTATAATATTAATGTCTGTGTATATAATTTGATTCAGCCCTCCACTAAAATATATTTAAATTAGTGCCGGACGCGTTAACCCGTCAATCGCGCGTTAACGCAATGATTATTTAACGCCGTTATTTTTTTTAAATTGCGGGTTAAGTTTTTCTTTTGTTTTTTGCTTACTGGCTGTGATCACAGAAATATGTTATCCACGGCTCCCTTCCCTGCTGCAGCGGTGCGTCTGATGTAATCGGGAGAGAGCAGGTTTATCAAAATGAAGAGACGTTTTCTGTCTGGAACTTAATAAAGAAGACAAAGAACCAACGTTTCTTTTTGTCTGTCCAAACCCATGCAGATGGGCAGAACATGGTGATTTTTGGAAGGGAAACGGCTCCCAAAAGACAATGAGAAACTTTTTTAGCAAAGGTAAGACATGTATTCTGACTGTCTTACAAACGTGAAGCATAAACTGGGTCTTCTTCTGCCTCTGGTTCGGTAAATCTTGGTCATAGCGAGATGAAACTTCCAGCTGTGGAATCTGTGAGATGTGAGCTTTCAGTAGAGGTGTTGTTTGTCTGTTCGTGCTCTCGAGTGGACACGGGGAGACATAGTCTGTGTTTATATATTTTTCGGACTTTGTGTACCTGGTCTTGAACGGTTTGTTGTCTTAACTGTGTTTGGTGGTCACAAAAATGGTTTTGCTGAGCTGTTAGCTAAGATTCTGAACTGTGGATACCATACACCTGACGCTACACCCGGAAGTCCAGATGTTAACCCCTTAAGTCCCGGTAGCAGAGCTAAGAATGCAAAGTTAGAGAATTTATAGGCAGAAATCTGGATAATGAAGCACTAAAGGTGCATGGGTGAAAGTTATTGTGCATATTGTGAATTTTTCTCTCTCCTCACCATCCAGAAGATGTGAGATTGTAATCCTGCTTTATGTCTGTTCACCTGATGGCTGATATTCATCAGATATTGTTCCTTCTGTGTATAGTAGGAAGCAGCTTCACAGCTTTTAAATTAATCTTGCTAACTTTTTACCTTTCAGTTAATAAATCCTGAACATTTCATCCTACTTTCTCAGAAATACGTGATTTTATATAAAGAAATAATTTAACTGTTGGTGTTCAAAGAAAAAAACTGCAGCTAAATGTGTTTAGTTTAGGGGTCTGCAGCTTTTACAATCTTAAGAGCCATTTTCCCCTCAGCCAGCTAAATAAAACTCTATTAGAGCTGCAGATGCTACGAGTCCTTTTCAAAAAGGCAACTTAATATATATATTTTTTGATTAAGAGCCACCATAGGATATTTGCTATTTTTTAACCACATTTTTATTTCCATTTTTTTTATGTTTTAATAAAATAAAGAAAAACATCAAACCTTTATAAAATGAGGATAGACAGACTTTGTTCTAAGGGATGTAGATATTTGTGGAAAATAATGTAAAGTAAACAAAAAAATAAAAACAGTCAATAGTTTCCAATCTAATGACAAGAAAAAGAGATTAAAAAAATATTTTAGCCACGTATTTAGAGGTATTGTGGAAGGTTCAGAGACACACTTGCGGCTCCAAAGTCGCAGGTTGGAGACCCTGATTTAGTGTTTGTAAACCAAAACTTACTGCATTTTCTTTATATAGCCATAGGCCTTCTTTTAAAGGAAAGAGACATTTTGCGTGTAACAATGCGATTAATCGCGATAAATCGCAACATGTCATGTGATTAATCGCGATTAAATATTTTGATAGTTGCCTAGCACTAATTTACATACTTTTTTTTTTTTTGCTTTTTCGTGCAAATATTATGTGATTAATCGAGTTAAAATAGACATCTTGTATTCAGCTTCCATCACTTAACGTTCGTAAACTAGCTTGTTAGCTAGCTATCTGCATACTCCATACTTCTCTCCCCTGAAATATCAATGCACATGTCCACAGGAGGGTTTTCTGGATGGGCGAGGGAGTGAGCTAGATGTCTGCTGTAGGTGAGAAACTAAACTACAAAGAAAATCACATGTAGAAGCTTTAAATGCTGCCGCGTCAGTTTGTACTCGATGTTCGCAATATAAAAATTTTATATATAGCACGGAAAACTTCTTAGGATACATAGAGTATATCCGATATTTTTCCCAGCCCCATGTGGTATATTATATTTGAGTCAGTGTTATATGAAGCCTTCTCCCAACCCCTTCCACACTGAATTTAAGAGTTCTTTAAATACACTGGTTATAATAAGCTTCTTTTATTATCTAACAAATTGGGAGGAAGAGTTATGAAACGATATGGCCTTCGGCAAAGGAGAAGTCAGTCCCTTGACAAACACTGTTGTAAGTGTGCACACACTAAACAGAAAAAGATAAAGACAAAAATTTTTTGCTACAGTCTACTGTGGACCGTTAATTACATGCATTCCTGCACAGGCAGCTTGCCAGGCAGGATTCCAACAAATTCTTACAGAAAACTGAAATACCCATCTGCAGTGCAGTGCATATAGTCAAGTTAACACTTAACAACATCCACTCAGAAATTCTCTGGACATTTCCAAGTGTTAAACTAGTTTAATCATTATGTAATCTTATATTAACTGACTGCATGGCAGAAATTTGTAATAACACAAAAGCGTTACAGGCAGCACTAGTACAAGCATTACTGCAGATTCAGGAATCTACAAGAAGACACGAGGCCACTGCTAAATAACTAATATACAGCACTACTGTTTGTACCGTAAGCAGCTGTGGTGTTGCAAATGTGAATGTCTAACTAGAGACAGGGCATGAACAACCATTAACCCCAAATAGCTGCCTGCCTGCTTCTCTCCCAGCAGCTGTGCAACAGTGGCAGATTCAACAAACAGGCCTTTAAACGGTATCATCACTGACATGGTAGCTTTCTAGGATCAATAATCTGATCCTGACAGGCACAACTGTCACATTCAAAACCTGACAAGTATCAAGACTCAAGGATACTTAAGGAGTAAGCAGAAATAATCACCAAATTAACCACTGGCCAAAAAATGAGTCTTGACAGTACAGTAACTGAATAGTCCTGTGGGTGCGGTGTTTAGTTAACCCGGCATAGCAGCCGCCCATAAACGCAGCCAGCCCAGGTTCAATCCTGGCGTCTCCCTGACCCACTTTCTCATCTACCTACTGAACAATAAAGGACACTAAAGCTCATAGAACATAAAATATAAAGGTAAAAAATACTTTTGTATGGAACACATTAAATATCATTGCCTGCAGATTTTACAGTTTCCCTTTGGAGACAGTATTTTTTTCATTTAATTGTTGATGTTATTTAGACGTCATAACTCATCAACTAATCAATTCTGAATGGCCTGACTAGTCAACTTCAATCACCTGAAATGCCCATCCCTAGAAAAAACATTTGTTGGTCATCATTCCGGCTTCATATCAGCAACAATACATTCTCTATATTAGTTTCTACGTGTAGCCAAAATGTTTGACATTTTAAAACATAAAAAAAACACCAACTTTATATTTATAGACATTAACAGAGACATAAAAAGACAAAAAAAAAAAAAGCAAATGTGCAGGCAGTCATGTTGAAGCAGAAAGGACTTTGGTGTGACTATAAACATGCAGCTGCTGCACAGTAGTTAAGCAAAGCACGTGATGCTCACACCCCATTCCCACTATGAAGCTGTCTTAAGAGCCGACATGTGTACACATTTAATCGTTGGTCATATTTGAATGGCAGTGAAATGTATTGGAATAGCTCAAAGGGGTAATTTTGTCTTATTTTTAAAATATATTCAGTTTTCAGACAAGACGTTACAGAAGTTACACTAGCATGTGAACCTTTTATCAGCATCCAAAAAAACTCACTTTTGGAATCCACCAAATCCCTGGATTAAGCAAACAGACAAGGCTAAATTGGTGTGAACAAACATCATCATAATGTGCAGCTACACAAAATATTAAGAAGTTAAAACAGATAATTGCAGTGACTCAGCCACTTAGAGGTCAGCCACATTTTACTGGAACAACACCTGTGGGTCAAAGCACAGGGCATAGCAGAGTAGTTTAATGGAGCAGACGGCAGGAGCTCGCAACAGAGAGGAGGCGGCAGGCACAAATAAACAGACCTCTTAAATGTCAAACAGGAAGGTGTGACCAATAAATATGATATGAAACACTTGTCAGATTTGGGTCACACTCTGGAGTCTTAGGAATACAATACTAACTGTAGTTTAATACTGGGGTTGGGAATCTCGGGGCACATTACAATTTAATAACGATTCAAATGGTGAACTATGCGATTACAAAACCATTATTGTTGCTTTTTCCGTGTAACTACATGACTACTACTGATTTTGGAGCGGTTTCTCACATTTCCCATGACAACAAAAAAGAAACTCCGTCTAGGTCTGTAGCAACAAGCAATAAGTCAATTAATTGCACGATGAGAAAAAATGAGGGCGATAAGTTTGCCGGCCGTGATCATTTTTTATAATTTTTTTCTCTCTTACTTTACCATAGACTGTGTATGACAGCAGGTTTCAGTATAGAGTATCTCGACTGAATGCTCTCGTTTCTTGCGGAGTGATCTCTGTAGTGTCATACTTGACAGCAGCATGCTGCAGCACGAGACCGTGGTGAAGCACCTGTGTGAGCCGCTATGCTGCATTTGTTTTACAGGGCTGCCAAATCTCACGCATCGGCCGTGAGACACGTGCATTTAAGTGGCTTCTCACGCTCTCGCGCTAAACCTTTGATTCTCACGCTTAATCATGTAAATAAGTCGAATGGAGAAAAATAGCTGCGAGCACTTTCTCGTTAAGTGTAACGCGGCTCGTCACACGTAGGCACAACACACACACATGTAGCCTACAACGTCGTTACAAAGCCCCCACTTCCTGGTCTACCGTAATAACCCCCGTAATGCACAGACACATTACACAAATAAAGTCAGTCTGTATACTACCGCATATGACAAAATACAAATCAAGAGCAATGCTGGCTAATCGAGGTTTGGGAGGATTCCTAGTAGGCCACATTACTTTTGGGCCGTTGTCCCGACATATGTGAAAAAGCACAGCGTCGCAACGCAGCAGCACGGTTCATGGATCAGTCTGACACGCAGTGATGAGGGGAGATATTTCAGCTTCACTAACAGCAACGATGCGCAGTATATTTTTTCTAGTTTTTTTTTTTTTTTTTTAATACAATGGTACTAACCGGCAGTTTTCCCAGTTTTCCTGTCTGACCCCTACGTTTAATATTTTTTATATATTTTTTGAAGGGCCATTTTGATTACAAAACAAAGACCTTTTTATCCATCATGCTTGTTGATCATACATCATAATGTTTTTGGTTGTGTTTGGTTTTCATTCATTTTTAATGAGACTGAGTCCATTCTATTTATTGTTCTTGTTTTGTTATTTAAAATTTCTTCCAGTTCCAGTGTAAAATGTTTTTTAGAAATGAAAGTTTATTGATCTTTGAAAGGGTGTACTTGCATTATTATGGCATTATCATTATATTAGTTGAAAATGATCTCAAAATGACAACAGTATCACTTTGCGTAATATTATCGCTTATCGCAATAATTTCTGAGAAAGTTTATCGCACAGCAAAATTTGTTATCGCGACAGGCCTAACTCTATTGGTTAATGCAGGATAACTTCTGTTTCCACCACATAGGAGCAAAGCATGGAGATGCATCAGATCCTTGTAGTCTTGGATTGACCATTTTTCTATAAAAAACTTGTACTGTGTTTTTCTATGTCTGACCAGAAGACATTTCTGTCGGCCAGAGCCACCTGACACGCGCATTTGTTTTGGTTCCTTTACCCTCAATGCCCTGCATTGAATCATTGCATTGACCTTTGTGTTGTAGTCCGCTTCCTGCATTGGGTTCTCTTGGCGCTAACCAAGTTTATAAAGTTCACTCCACAGACGGTCGGGGTGCTGCATTTTTGCATTTTCGAGTTCTGTCTTTTTCATTCCTCAACATTGTGTTAACAGTTAAAGAAATAATTTTTTTTAAAAAAACATTTATACATCAATTGAGAATTGTCTACGTCTGCATTTCAATCCATCTAAAAACGACTTTTTAAAAACTATTCAATGCTACGATTGCTAAACTTTTGTTACTTCGCGGTGTTTTACTCTTTTACCCGCAGTCTCTTATTGTTGTTTACGCCTGAAGCTATATTTATAAACACCAACAGCTGCAGAAGAGCCATGGAGCAAGATCATTTTGAAACTGATTAAAACAAATGTTTGTTTAAATCAATTTGCCTTATGTAGAGATTTGACAGCCTTGTTTACACATTTCCTGCCAACACAACCGCTGGGTCATCAAATTTGCAAGTTAGCTATGCCGGAGTTCAAACGCCCATGACCCAGAAAACTAAAAGAGCACAGGTTTGCTTGCTTTGTCCTCAAACTGTCACTAAAATAAATCAACACTTTTCCCTCAGTTTGCCATGCGCCTCTTCTATACTAAAAGGCTGTCTGCTTTCCTTTTCTCCACCATCTTCAATCTTCTTTTGTGGTGGCTGTCAATTCAAAATGCAAAGCAAACAGGAAGTCTCTATCACGTTTTCTGTTTAATGTCATCAAATCTATTTTTCAAGTGGATTACAGAGCTATAGAAACCCAAGCTTAAAACAACCACCCTACATTTAGACAATGGCACATGTGCTCTTTAACAGCAGCACCACATTACATTTGATATATTCACACATTGGAGTAACCCAATATTTCATTTTACTACTAGCAACACTAAAGCTACATTTATGCTTCTCTGGTGAGTTGTTTCTCCTGCTATAGATGCCTACAGTCTGGGAACTGATTTATAGTACAGCTAAGGATTTAGCTCATTGACTGCCGCGATACAGCTACTTCATAATAATTGTGACATAGAATTTCAGGTCAATTACATCCAAAGCAATGGGTTTGCCTTTGTCACGAAGGTAAGTTTAATCAAAAGACAGCATGCAAGATTACAGTACATACACCTGTAGATGTTTTCATTCTCAAAAATACTACCTGCGATGGGAAAATGTAGGACAGAACAGTAAACAGACCCAGCTGCTCAATTACAGTTCTTATTATCTGTTCCGGTGTATGTAAATGCCACAAATCCCAATACAAAAGGCACAAATCTGCCCTAACATGCTGTATGAAACGTAACGTGGTCCTATTCTTTTTCAAACCAGTCAGGACATTCAAAATCACTATTGTTAAAGTCACATGACTGATTCTCTAGCTGTTTAGACAACTGCCCACAGTGCAAATGTTTTTATCATGAACAATAAGCATCATGGTAGTGGCACTGAAGCCAGAGGAAAACACTGCACACTCCCTGCAGTCACACAGCGTGATCTGTTAAAAGCCATTACTGATTTTTTCTGAAGTGTTGCTTTATTTGCTTGTATTGGGTCTTCGCTCCCGAGATTAACTGCTTTTTCTATTGATTTTTCTCAGTTGTGAAATTGCATAACACAGTTTATCAGTGCATGACTTACATTTCTTATCCAAATAAAGGATTCAGTTCTATCACAATAGGCGCATTCCGACAGAGAAGTTCTAAGAATGCAGTTCTTAGAAATGCCCTAATTCTATGAACGGCCCTTCCTCAGGGGAACTGTTTCATGTTGCATTCGCACATGAGTTGGAGGGAGGTAGGTGGACCAATGTGACGCAACCGTCTGCGACAGTGATGTGTGACTTTTATGCCACACAACAAAACAAAACCCGCAAAAAATAACAAGAGCACACCATCAAGCTAATATGGATTACGAAGAGATCGCCGTGTTCATGCTCTGCCTCTTCAAAAGCTCTCTGGATGTCCTGGGTGGCGTAGATGGCCAAAAGAGATTTGACCTCCTCGTCGGTCCATTTGTCGCTGGATTTGTCCATTGTCGTGTTGTTGTCTGTAGCTGAAACCGCAGCGGCAACAGTGAATTTTAAAAATGCCTGGGTCACAAGAAGCGGGAGTGAATAAGTAGAACTCCGGTAAGAGGCGTAGCAACGGATGACCAAACACCTACGTCATGAGGGTTCCGATGGAACCGCGAAAAGACCCTGCCTCGGAGCAGGAGCTAAAATGGTTATAGGAACGGAGGGTCTTTTTCCTATAGTCGGAAAGGGGCTCTTGTCAGAATAATGGGAAAATGAACGGGGACTGATAACTTCCTGCAGCCCGGTTATATCTGAAATATCTCATTTGTGTGTTATTTGATCAGGTGAACTAACCAGTAAGGTAGGTCTGAAAAGATTCATTAAATATATTTAGAGCATGGTTACATTTTTATGTTTTCCTAAACAACCTAATTTTTTCCTTCAACATCATAGTTTACTTTTTTCATTTTGGAATGTTTGCAATGCTTTGTGGCAGGGTTTTGATTCTTTCTTGATTCATAACCCCACATTTAAACATAGCACCACTTTTTCTTTAAATGATGTAAGGTTATGATTTTAATTTCTGATTAATCTGACTATTGATAATATAGCATTCAGGCTGTTTCTTTTTTTGTCCAACTAATTAAAACATAAAAATTACATTTTACTTTTATTGATGACAGAAATATAGAAAATCAATAATATGGTTATCACAGACAGAGTTGCACTCTATTTTATGACTATCGATAAGTCGATTGACGTGGTTACAGTTTTAGTTTCAGCCTCTTGTTTAATTTTTTTTTTTTTTTTTTTTGGGGGGGGGGGGTTAAAAAATCTATTTTAAATTCCTCTGGGAAACCTTTTTTGCTAAAATGGTTGAGAGTGGGCCAAATGTGGTTGCCAAGGGC
>JBAMHW010000001.1:9386548-9403682 GCA_037177495.1 Rhadinocentrus ornatus
CCCCCCCCCCCCCCCCCCCCCCCCCCCCCCCCCCCCCCCCCCCCCCCCCCCCCCCCCCCCCCCCCCCCCCCCCCCCGCCAAAAAATATATTTTAAATTCCTCTGGGAAACCTTTTTTGATACAATGGTTGAGAGTGGGCCAAATGTGGTTGCCAAGGGCAACTGGACAGTTGCTACTGGGAGCCCTGAGGGTCCAAATCAAATTTCTTGAAACTACAGGCCAAAACGGATTTGCCTTTGTTTTCCATTCTTTAAAAAAAAAAAAAAAAAAAAGGAAGGGTATACCATTATTAAAATAAATGTAAAAAATAAATAAGACTGCAGTGGTATTGGTGATCAAAAGTCTAGCATCTGATTCTTGATTTTATTCTTAGCTCAAAATCCATACTGCCCATTAAATTAGCCACATAACATATAAAGAGAAAGGGGGAATCAAACAACTTAAGTCTTTAAGCACTGTCCAAAAGAAGCTGGATGTGATCACCAAGAGCATGAAACAATAACCTTTCAGTAGTCTATAAACTACAGCTGCTTTGATGGGAATATGTTTCAAACTAAGCCTCTGTAAAACCACTATACATCTGTTTCCACATGTCCTGGCAGCAAGATAAAACCAGATAGATTCCAGCTAACGTCTGAGAAATGACATGATCATCCTGTCCTGCTTTAGGCTTCAGCAATTGTGTAATTTGTGGATGTTCTCTCATTTACTCATCAATTTAACAAGTGAAGCTGGTGTCATCTGAGACGCAGAGGCTTCTCTTTGATTTCACAGATGAGAGTGGATTCTGTGCTATGATTAGGGCAACAGGGACAGATCCTCCCACACACTGCCACCATGCTGGAGTATTGATGTGCTCTGAGGAATTCCCGCACATCATTTCTTCAAAGAGCTTTCCTAGTCTACACTAAGCTCAATAAAAAAAATGTATCCTTATACATGACCATGACATCGTTACAGCTTCTGCGAGGACACTAAGCTTAACTGCCTGCTTTCAAGAAACTAACACTCTTTCTCAGGTGCAAAAACAAAAACATCAACCTTCTTCATGCTGGCATATAAATCATTTAATTGTAGAAGGGAAATTGCCATGTGTAAGTTGTAGTGCAAAGATCACCAGTGTCAGGAGCAAGTGAAGCGCGATTGACTAATGAGGTCATATTGCTCATGAGTGGGTGAATGAAGACAAGACTTAAAGCAATAGTGTGTTAAATATACTAATGCAATTTGACAAGGCTTCATTAATGCAACAAGAAAAAACTTTGCTTGAATTGGCCAATAATTGTTAGGGCCTTTGTTTTTTTAAGAACACATAGGATGACATTTTAAACCAAAAGCAAATGAGACAGCATTTCTGGAACACTCAAGACTGTTCTGCACCACAAAACCTGACAATGTCTTTATAGCTTGTGTAGGATGGAGTTGAGTATAACCTGGGCTTGTGGCCCAGAAAAAGATGGATCACCAATTTCTGGCAGAGCTGCAATTGTGCAACAAGCATTCAGTGTTTGTTTTATTCTGCTTTAATTTGCAGTTCAAGTGAGAAATCCAATCAATGCCATAAAATCTGGTGCAGAGTTGCATATTTCTTGACCCATAACACAACCTCACAGCAACTGTCACATTCGGTATAGTCAATGTTTTCGACAAACTGTAGCCCCAGGAAATAAAGGAGGACACATCCTCACATAACAATTCTCATATTCAAAATCTATTTTGGTGGACTGCACAGAGAAAACTGCTCCCACGCTTCTTTCAAACTCACAATGTTTTTAGATAAAAACAAACAAAAAGAAAAGCAGTATTTTCAGATCAATCTTTTTTTTTTTTTTTGATGCACTATTAACTTTTATTATTAACAAACTAAAAAATACAATTTGGTAGCTGAAGAAATGGTCAAATATAGAATTTATTGGAAACAAATTTTGAGTAACAAGCAGTAACACGGTGAAGAAAAAAAAGACAAAATACTACATTAGATTTCGCTGCAAACTTCAAAGTATAATCATAATCAATAAAACACTTGTGCTGCAGAACATCAGAAAACAAAATGATAAAGATGATCAAGGTGATGATATCAAGCTACAATTTAAATAGGTATTAATTCAAATGTAAAGATGCAGACTAGTATTAGATTGTACCATCTGAGAAAATTAAATATGTATGTAATGATCACTAATAAACCTGTCATCAATTAAATTATTCATCACAACAGGAATTATAAACCTCCAATACCAGAACAATGGACAAGCTTCACTTCCTGAGATTTAAACCAAGGACAGTTTCTTTTTCTACATTTGTATTATGCGAGTTATTCATTTTTAAATGGTGCAAATCGTGCAGATTAACAATCTGTAAAACATTCAGATTGAGCCAATTTAAACAAACAATTACCAACTACTGTCTGGAAGTCAGATCACGTATGTAATGCCGCTTTTCTGCAGACGCTCCTGTGCTGGATGTTAGAGCTTTCCCTCCAGTGCTCAAACATACCCAACCCCCTCACGCAGGGAAGATCACTTCAAATAAATTTCAACCTCCTGGAAACACTGTATGATGTTTCCAACTACAAAGATGCTCAACCTGTCTAATGATACTAACCGAATCATGAGGCTTAACACGGACTCACCAGCGCACAAAGAGAATCAGGGTTTGCATGTGCTTCTCATTTAGCAGGCATTTTAATTCTTTACCGAAGAAAAAACCAAGGGCATAGTTGCATAGTTTCATTTAAGCAAGTACAAGCACTCGTAGCAGCTTCATTCAGGTGACTTTAACATGCCCGAAAGCCTTTAGACGACTACCTACCTTGGCGTATACAGGCAAAATCCTCTCTTAGCTTGCGCTCAATTGGTGAGCGGCCATGAGATGACGGCAGACTTACAAAGCTAACATAATCCTCTTGTCCTGGACTAATCTAATGCCTTGGACTTCTAAACACTGTTAAAACTATTCTCTTCCACAATGTTTCTTTGATGTCCAATCTGACACGGAACAGATTGAAAAAGGTGAAATGATGATAAATATGATCCCAAAACACAACATTGTTTTAATAACGTAAGATAAGATATCAAATCGGTTAATATTTCTACAATGAGGTTCCCAAATACAGTGACCCATAAAACTCCCTTTTACAATTACATGCCAGCACATTGTTGATCACAATCAACTATGGGAAATGGGATTTTCCTCATGTGGCACCGCTGCTGCGATCAGCAGAGTCTCTTAAATTTCACTTAACAAGTGATGGTTCAGACAGGCTGTGTAAAATGTGTCTGGTGTTTGCAACAAATCTCCAAACACCCTTATAATGTTTACAACAAATTACTACTAATGAAAATAAAGACATCTATTCAGATGGAAAGGACTTGCCTTTGAAAGAGTGGCTGCTTTGAAAGGAGGCAGGTTTCCTCATCACAGTAAATAGGCTGAATCTTCCTCTCTAGAAGAAATGGAAAATACCTGGTTTGCTCTAGATCTTCTGTATAAATTCAATTTTGTGGAAAATCCTCCAGGCTTGACATTGTTATATTACAGTCTTTTGTATTGATTTTAGAATGGCAAGTTCATGAAATGAAAGGGCAATAAATCCAAAGATAAAAAAACCTTTAAATGAGTAAAAATCAATGAAATGCAAGTCAGTCAAGAATGCCTACAGATCAGCCACTCTTCCAGCTTTAGTAAAAGGTTTCAATCTTTTATAGGTACTGTAGACAAATCACAGCAACCTTGGTAAAGCTGCTCTTGTTGCTACTTTCACCATAGTAGTTTATTTGTATAATTAAATAAAACACCTTAATTGTTGGGTTCATCATACGTTTTCCATCATAAGTATCTTTTATACATTTTAGGTTCTTATGGACATGTGTTTCTTTTGTCTACAACCAACCCTTCCTGTATGTCATGTGATTTTGATTTGCCTCTGTTTGATGTGTGAATACCAAAGAAGAACGGCAGCAGCTTAACAAGGATGACAAGGATACACTGTTAGCAACTGCGACTGTTATTTGAGTCAATGTGATCAGCTCTGTAGGTAAATTATCTTTGTCGGTAAATCAACAGCAATGTTCCAGTTATCAGACCACGTTCAGTACCGTAATATTTCCAGATACTATCTGCAGCTTGTAACTGGCAGTTCATTACTAACTCAGTCGTGAATAGATATGCAAAGACAACATGGTAATCCACGTCTTTGTTTCCATTTCTTTGACACTGAACACGATTAACAACATTGAGATGAGTTTTGCTTAAGCCAGTACTCCTTTGAACAGTTAATGGCTGATTAACAGGTCATTTTAGCACTTCTGTCTGAACAAATTCTTCAGTTGCAACCAACTTCCGAATAGATCTCATAACCAGTTACCTACCTACAATGCTGCCTTCATTAAAAGAAAGAATTGCTGTTAGAGTAGTAGGACATATGTATTAAATATTTTTGTTTAAAAAACCTTTTAATTTCAGACAATACCAGATTACGATTTAAATATGTGAATTGTGATTAATAAACTTTGATCCTTGCTGATCATATCAATTTTTAAAAAATGCACAGAACTCAATTTGATATTTGTAAACTGCATTTTCATCAATTAACATAACAAAAACTACAAGTTTGTGCAAATGACCCCCAACCCCCATTACATTCAGAAAAACAGAATGTTTTTTTTCTCCAATCTGTCCTTGCATGATAACTTTGGTAACATGCTGTCCTTGGATTTTGAGTTTAATTTATAGTCCTACATAGACACTACAAGGAGCCAATGCAAGTGTTCTTTGCACTTCCGAATAGGGTTACATTGTTCTATTATTACAGTGTCAAAACAGTAAATAGCAACAGGGTTTCCATTTCTTCTATAACCAAAACAAATTATTTAAATATACTAAATATACAACGATTACTTTAGTGAAAACAGAAGACACTATAACAAACGAAGACTGGAAACTGATAACAGTTGCTACAGTATTTGCATCTTGAGGACGTGCACAGCTATAAATCGACACCATTTGATGTAAAAGCATAAGTCATGCGATGTTTTCTTGTGGAGGATCTTTAGAGCTGCTTCATAAACTTTTAGCAGTTACATATAAAAATCACAGAAAGAAGCATAATCTCGGTTAACTAGGTGTAGCTGTACGGTAGCTATAAGAAGAAAGGTCATGAAAACTACGTGACAAATTTTGAAGATTTCTTGCACAATTACAAAACCAAATAACGGTCAAAATGGTTTAGAATTTAATATGAAATGTTGACAACTTTACTATGCGGGCTGACATTTTTTCAGGAATCCCATGGGTCACGGGATTGTCACGGGATAGCCGCGGGATTTCAACGGGATGGGAGTCAATTTTACTATTAATCACGTGATTGGGACAGTACAAGATAAAAAGTTAACGGAAGCAGACGGAGCAGGAGCCAAACGAAGGAAAAAAAAAAAAAAAGACAGTTGTAGTCGCCATTTTATAGTTTTCGCTTAATAACCCTCTACTGTAACCAAGTAAAAAAAGAACTACACCACCCAGAAGCCAACACTGCTTTCCGGCTGCTGATTCCCTGCCGAAATTGAAATAAGAAAAGGAATGGGGTTAGAACACACCTGTGGCGAAACCAACATGGCAAAAAAATTATTTACAATTGGCCGAACTGATAGGAAAGGCGGACATATTAATGAACTTCACGAGTCGAGTGCAACGGTGTCACCACAATGTATGCCGCTTGTAAAACATGTTTAGTTAATGGCATTTAGAAATGAGTGAAATACAACTTTATATGTTCTGTTTGGGTTTATTCAACTTTGGTATACATGGTGTGAACCATGTACAGTGTTTATGCTCCCTTTTTTTTTTTTTTTTAATTGTTACAGATCTAAAAAAAAAAGAAATAAATTAGAAACACTTAGGAGCTGGTCTCAAAAAAAAAGAGAGAATGGTTAGACCATTTAATCAAATCAATGTATTGCCTAAATACTAAATAAATTTTAAAAATGGGATTGGGAGTCATTCTAAATGGGAGCGGGGTGGAATCGGGAGTAATTTTATCAGGATTGGGACGGGACAGGAATTTTCTTTTGCTTTGGTCCAGGATTGGGACGTGACAAGAGTGAAAATCCACTCCCGTGTCACCCTCTATTGAGTACTAGACTGGATACTGACTGGTCCTTAATGTGGTACCACCCACTATACTCCATTATAGCAGCTTAGACCACAAGGTTGAGCACAGTCTTGGCCTATCGTGGCCTTATAATAATAGATAAATAAATATGAGCTATATTTAATATGGTTTTTCCAACAAACATTATATTTTTATCCAATTTTTTTTTGTTAGCCCCTCTTAAATCTATACGTTTATAGGACCATGATCCTCCATTTTGAGAGATTTTAAGTTTCATTAGAGAAGATAATTAGAAGATAACCATTAACAAAAGTGGAACACTATCCACGCTTCTGTGAAACTTTCACTAATAATGGAAATTAATCACGTGCTTAGAGGGACACGTTTGCGAAAAACGTTTCATTTTCAAATACACCCCCTCCACCCCCCTCCTCCTCCCGGTATCCAGCTAGAGAAACACTGCCCTGACGGAATCTTAAAATGGTTTTACTAATCTTGTCCCATTATATTTAGTTCCCAAACACGGAAAGAAACAATACTGGTGCAGACAGGCATGTGTTTTCTACAGTTAATATATGCTATTGTCCCCCGAGGCGACGGCTAACTATCATGTCCCTAAGGTTAAACGATTGTAGCTAACAGTTATTTAATGTTACTCTGATGTTGTTGCCCATCTTACTGGTTTTCACGATAGAATAAGTTGAAGCAGCTAACAAAGCTAACTTAGCTTGATGTAATGAGCTAATGTGACTGTAACGTTAGCTAGCTGGCACAGTGAAACAATGAGCTCAGAGTGCAGTCAGTCAGCCTTGGCTAGCAGCTTGCTACTGCTGCTGCATGCTGTGTTGGCTACATGGTGTAAAGCTAGCCTGTCTGCCTTGCACGCAAGGCTAACGTTAAATGGCTAACGACGTAGCACTGTTAACAATGAGAGAAAAGACAGAATATATACAAACTTACCGACTTAACTAAACACTCCTAATCCAAACCGTAGTTTGTCCATGGTGGTGTGTGCTCCACAAAAAGGAAAAATCAGAGTAACGAGCTTGAATTACAATAAAACCTTTAAAAATGTTTAAGCACTAGAAACCAGTGGCAACGCACTCCCCAAGACATCCAACACAAGAGAAGAGGGGAGGCCAGCGATTCACTGGACTTCTGCCATCACACTTCGAGACACCGTCCACAGCGAAAACAGCCGAGTCCGGAGCGCATTTTTGTCGCTACGGTCTCAAGGCCAACAAAAGTCCGCTGCTGCCCGCGACCTTTTTCACGATTAATCCAACCGTTCGTAGCTTTCCATCCAGGGTAATTCCTTCGTATTCACAGTTTTCAGTCGAGCACCGTGCTGGGTCTTCGTGTGGGAACTGATACAATATAGTCAACCAGCAGCAGCGGGAGCGGTTAGGAAATCCAGGACAGGCTCGTTCCTCTCGGATTGAACTATCACACTCCACAGCGCGCGGGCGAAAGACGTGGAACTGGATTAATCGCGCCGCGTGGACTGTGATTTAACGTGTCTGTTTTTCAAGGAAGAAAATCCACCAGCGTGAGTAGCTGCCATGTGTCGGTCTTGGAAACGTTTGTATGGCTGGTGGACGGGGGCAGGGCCGTATTTAGGATTGTAGAAACGCTGGGTTAAGGGGTTCAAGCTCAACCCCTTTTTTAAAGCTTCTCTTGCCTACTTGTCTTTTCATTATTTGGTTTTAAGCTAATCCTTATAATGAATAAATTTATTGAAAATAAACTGTTTTTGTTGTAGACTTTTCAAATGATTAAAAATTCACTTGGGCTGAAGCTGACACTATTAAAAAGGCATAAATTCTTACAGTCAGTCAACTTTGTTAAATGCTGTTTTCAAACAGGTGGATGAAGACAATTATGCAACCATGATTATAATCAATCAAGTAATTACTATTACACTATTTATTGGTTAACTGTCACTGCCCTGGTTGTACATTTTTCTGGGTTTTACATCAGGGAGTTTTGATCCTGTTTTTCCTGCTGACCTTTAACAGAAAACAAGTGGTGGAACAGTCCTTTGGAGCACACTAACCAATGACCTACAAAGCTTATCTAAGATGATAAAGCATGTGTCATGCTGGAGGAGGGTAAACACCTGTCAAAGGGGATTTTTCACAACCTGGCAACCCAATCACTGCTCCTATCAGTGGATTATAAATTATCAAAAAGCTTTAGTAGATACAAAATTTGATATTAGTGAAGCAGTTAGCTGCAACCTAGGAAGCTAATATGTATAACTTACTATTAGAAGTGGCATAATTTAAAACAGCCCTTTATAAATGAGGCATATAATCACATTTAGTTCAGAGAAGGAACTAAATGTGGAGCTTGTTTGAAACCATTATTACACAAAAGAAATCAATGCTAAGGTCAGAACTTGGTGTGCTTAAATCAAACTGGACCTTACCTTTGCATCTGCCAATGCCATGTTCTCATTTTGGTAAAGCAAATCTATTAACAAACAACCAAAGGGGTATTTCTTAGGCAACAATGATCCATATAAAAGGTTCTAACAATAAGACCCTTTCAGATATGTCACAGTCTCAACTCTCACAGCTTCACAGATAACCTTTCATGTTTACCAGCTTCAATCGCTGCGAAGGCTTTAAGTCGTTGTCTCGCTCCAGCGCTGGTTTCCCAGGCAACAAGAATATGATAATGTTGCCTTTGACATGACAGAAGGAATCATCTCGCTAACAAACAGAGACAACAGGCACAGGGAGGGCTTGGGGAGAGGCAGGGGAGGGGGCTGAATTAATGGACTCATTTTCACACACAGAGAAACACAGCAGTAGCGACTACTCACCATCCTCCATCTTCCTCTGTTGCCTCTGATGCATTCCTGCTGGCAGGCACACTCTTGCTTTCCCCAGGGAACAGCCAACCTCTATTGGAAAGCTAAATAACAGTCAGCGGCCAGTGGGGACTGGAGGGGACAGAAATCTGATGATGGCTGCCCTTCAAGGCTGTGGCTTGAAACCAAGTATGAGCTTCACACCATCTTAAACCTGAAATGAACAAGCTGTGTGGACGCCATGTGTTTTCCATCAGTGAAAAAGGGCTAATCAGCCAGCCATGTGGAATCACAGAGGGGCTGGCTCAATTCATGTGATCATCTTTCCATTACTCCATAAAAGAAATTGTAAAACCTTGAAGCCTGTCGAAAGGAGACTTAATTTTTAGCACTTTTGAAAATGTGTCAAGTAACACCCTTGCATCACATTTATAAATGGCAGGAAAATTGTCGTTCCATAGGCTGACACAGCTTACTGAAATATCGAAGAGGTACGAGTTAGTCTTCTCATTTTACTCACCACTGTGGTCCAGGCGGAAAATGTTCTGCCATGAAATTTCATATTAACGTTTATGATCCCCAGGGGATAAATCCATTCCTCTCACTTCACCGTGAGTTTAATTTGCTTGTTTGAGGTGCAACCCAGTCCCCGGAGTAAAATGTTGTCAGTTTTTGTTTCTGGAAATCACAGATGCTTATAATGTCAATGTTTCTCAGCAAAGACTCAAGCAAGATACACAAACCTTTTCCTGCCCTATGTACCAGAAAATATGGCCATGTTTGGAGGTTGGAGGGGAGGTGATGGAACAAGTCACCTGATATTTATCCAAGAGACCCAAGCTCATAGACAACCCATTGATTGTAATTTTGTTGCAATGACAATTAAGTTCTATTTTATTCTACTTTTTTTGCATGTGAGATTAATTATGTTTATTTTGTGGATGTTTGTTTTGTTACTAGTTTATTCCTTCATTATTACTCACTTTTTGTTTAGATTTATGCGGCAAATTGACAAGTTAGGGGTCTTTAATATGCATTAATATATGCAATGTCAGTCGCAATCCAGCCAACAGAAGAGGAAAAAAAATTAATTTCAATCAAGAAAAGATCTTCTGCCACTATTGTTCTTTGTTGTTTAAAAAGAGAAATACACTGCAGTTCTGAATTAACTGATGTCAAAGCAATATTTTTGTTAACCTATTCAGTAGTAGCCATTGTTGAATTGCAATCATAAATTGTATATACAAATGGATGTTTAAAACCTTTAAAATCTTAATTTGATCTAAACACCAAGAAACCAGCACATTTGGTCACAAACCAAAGTCAACGTAAACAGAAATCTAAGGGAAAGTGATCATTCTCACCTCAGCAGGTTATTGATCAGTGTATGCCCTTAATCCCTAGCTTCAGACTAAATTCAATAGTTTGTTTGCCATAGTCACATTTATAACAAAACACAATTAAGAAGAGTGTGCATTAAGGCTACCCAACACTTTGTTCCACTGCTTGCTCCTAACATGAGGGTTTTAAAGATGGTGACAACAAACCCTCGATCTTAGGGGCCTAAAATGTGATGTGATGTCAATGATGGCTACTTAGTTTATAAAGTCTTCGGTGCCAGGCACGGTTTAAAAACTGTAGATGTTTAGGCTTGAGACTGGTAAAACAGTAATCCTGATCTCTTCAGTCTTATAAGAATTCAGCTGTCTTGGTAGGTAACCATCAACTGTCTGATGATGCAACTTGAACTTTGATGCAGAAATTCATACCACCTTAAGGGTAAAGTGTAACAACTTTAGTGCACGTTTGACTCCAAGGTTTTATGTTGTACTTTTATTCATTCCTGAACAGCCTCCGTTATTCTTTGTCTTCACTACTGTTTAGTTAGCGGAGTATGTTAAAATGTTTCACTGAGTTAGTGTATAATAAACCATTGGATTTTAGGATTATTATTTTAAAGCCACATATTTGTTCTTTGCCTGTCATATGTTGGGTTTTGCACAATTATGCACCCATAGTACTCATTTATTCAAAATAGGAAAACTCATTATGTATGACATTAAGTCCAAATGAAATTTAAATGTGTGTTGTTATAATAAGATACTTCACCTCCTGTAAAGGGACATACAGCCATAGAGAGCAGCACTTATTTCCCTCTTTTTTTGTAGCAAGCTGTAAATATGTTTATTCCAGCTATAAAGTAAGCCATTTGAACATGGAGGTCTTTAGAGATTGACTCGCTTTATGTTCCAGCCTCAAGTTCCTCATTCGAAGAACAGCAGTTTTTGGCACTTCCATGTTGGCTTCTTTTTTTAGCTCTGGAAGTTGCCACTTGGGTAAACATTACATTTGGAATAACATCAGCAAGTTTGCATTGAGCATTTTAGTAAACTCACAGAAAGACTTGCTTGCTTTAGATACAGACTGTGTGTAGAATCACTCTTTACTTACTATAGAGGGCAATATATTTACCCTGTCATTTAAAATGAGTTTCTTAAGTCAGAGTATAAAATTCAACATTGGAATAAAATCGTATGATTGAGTGTATAAACAGCATCTAAAAATTTACAGCAGACTACCTGTGCAGCTTTAAGAATGATGCAACATAGGCTCGTAAATCATGGCTCACTATTGCATTACGTTTTCAATGCCTATCTTATGCAGGGAGCAGGGAACAATGGTGCAGAAGACAGAGTTGCAAACACCAGAGAGGGTCAGCTGACATGAGCGTTTCATGAAGGAATGACAAAAACTCTGGAGAAATTACAAAGATGTAATTAAAAATACATTCAACAGTGATGTCAGAAGCATAATTTGGGACACAAATATAATTTAATTAAGAAAATGTGAAATTTAGTGTAATCCCACATCAAAAATGTGATGTAAATGTGACATAAAAAGGTCAAACCAAAGGACATGTAGAAAACTGAGGTTTCACACTTTATTAAAATGTTTCCTTTCATCTTTAACACATGATCCACATCGCTCCTCCCACAAAAATTAGATCAACTACGAAAGCAGTAACATCTTTTTATGGCACGTTCTAAATGTGTCTGAAACATCTTATTTGGGACAAACTTGGGTTTTGACCCAATTAGTCAAATAGCTATCATACCACAGTCATGAGGCATTTGCATAAGACACATCTGAATATACGGCATTTCATTCACAAAGCTTTACTTTCAGGTTACTGAGGGCAACATATTGTTTTAAGAAAATGTTATTTCGTTTTTTCTTCAAATTTTGTCACAAATCTGCATTAAATTTAAACAGAATAAGAATATATTTGTAAGTCTGTGGGAAAATCAGGTTTGCATTTATTGGCTATCACATAGCAAAATGCAAATAGTTAACCCTGGGTAATCACATTGTGTATCTGCCTGCTCCAGAGAAAACAGAAGCCTGGAAGGGAGTATTTTACATATTCAAAGCTTGACAAAACACTACATTCAGATATTTACGCTTAGTGACAGAAGAGACCTTGAAGACAGACTGCGAAGAAGCTGTGAAGCCTTCTTGGTATGTGTAAGGGGAGGAGGGGGAGTCATTTTACTTTAATGTGCAAGACCAGGAGTGTCTTCAGTAATTTTACTACGTGTTTCTGTTGCATTCTCTTTAGAAAATTGATGTGGCCATAATTCTAAAAGTCCCCTTACAAACATTTTTGTGGTTATAGATACTGTCTCATTCACCAAGTCAAAAGGTCATGGGCTTTATTGATTACTTATCAGCGAATCTTTAGAAATGCCAGCAAATGAAAGCCATTTGTGATGGAAAATCCATTTTTAATTGAATTTATGCATCTGCTCTCCTTTTGAGGACTCATAGGAGTCAGCAGCATTTTGTGAAGAGTGTGTTTGGTCCTTTCTTTGGAAAGGTTTCCACAGATCACAGTCATTTGTGGAATTTATATACGTGAAATTAACATTTTCTCAGGGGCAAAAGCAGGTTGTGGCTCTTTGTGAACAGAAAAAACACACCATCATCCACATCTAAGACCTTTTTCTGTGTATTTCCTCTATGGTCTTGAAAGAATGAAAGCTTTATCATTGTTTATGTGTTGCCATTCTTTAACTGGGGTCCACCATTGAATTAAGCAAAGTCAACAAGCAATAAAATGTAATAAAGATGGATGGGAATTAAGCCCAGTTCTAACATCAGCGGTCATTCAGTCAATCATGTTTGATCAGAAGAAGCTTTTCATTTAAGAAACATTTCTGGAAATTTGGAATCAGCTTGCCTCTGTCCAGACTTGTGTAAAACGAGTAGTCAAGCTAATTGTTTCCCTGTTTTTGTGCTGAGCTAAGCTAACTAGCTCCAGTAGCCTACTGTTAGCTGTAACCATTTTTATTTAATTTATTTGTTTGTTAATTCACAGTTAAAGTTATTTAGTCTCTGCTGTCTTTTTGAAAATGCTGCAACAGTGTGTGTAAAGTTGAGGTGATGTAGGATTTTTGAAGTGGTTTTACTGTATCACGTTCTGCTGTCAAACTGTCTCCAATGAGCAAATATTGATTGTATCTTTCCCAAAATATTTCCTTTGTGCAGCCAGCCCGGCTCGACAGGCATCGCTCTGTGACGGATTATGAGATGGATGAGCCATAAGCTGTTTCCAGGTTGTATTGTTCCCCAGCCTGCCACCACCTCATCTAAAGTGCTCCAAAGCCTAATTCCTCTTCCAGGCCTGTGAGGATGGGGGGATGGGACCCTGTGCCCTCAGACCAATCAGTCTCTCAGCAAGCACACAAAGGTCCTGCTGCTTCTACAACTGGAAACTTGGCTTGGTGGTGAGGAGGGCATAATGTTGGACCGGAGTCAATTACATTTCATTTCAATCAGGAAATTCAGCTGGGCATCATTTTCAACCCAAAAAATAAATAACCACATTATCCCTCTTTTTGTTTTTTCCGTTAAATGTCTGATTGAATTTAAAGCCTAAGCGAAGTGGATGAACATTGGATGGTGACAGGAATTTCCGCAGGAGTTCTAACTCAGAAACAGGTGGTGCTCAAAATTGGATGATGCCATGCTTGTTATATTGCTTCATCTACTGTGATTAGTTCCTCTCCTCTGTTCACTAGCTTTATTAGCTGGCAGGGTGTTTGCTGTGTGATGTAGCAGAAGCCTCATGTTGCGTTTCATTTGCCTGGGAAGTCGGAAGTCTGAGCTTGGAATGATATCACACCTGAGGTGACCCTGTTCCAGTGACAAGCTGGAAAACCAGTAGGATTTGCTCATTGTTGTGCTCACTCACCAGGCTAACTATTGTTAGCAGTAGAAGCTCATAAAGCATTAAGCGGTCTGTATTTTGTGCACACAAACACCGTAGGGGTGTATTTGCTGATAGAACACATCCTACATCCCTAAAAAGTTCTGTTTTCCATGAGAGGAACACAGTATGGTGTGCCACTAATTTAATGAGACACAAACTGACAGACATGCTAATAGGCAGTTTATTCTGCATCTATCACCACTTCTAATGTGAGGAGCATTTTGGAGTCAAGGCTGGGGGGAGTTCCTCTGAATTTCGAGTCACAAAACCAACTTATCAAATGAACATTGATGTAACACTGTCCAACCTAATGCTAAATTTGGAAACAATTCGCCTCCACTTACATGGTTAGTCAGCTGTTTGACTCGCAAAAGTCTAATTCTAACAGGCTTAAAGGGGTCATATCTCTCCCCAGTGTAAAACTTTGAAACACTTAGGTCAATAAAAAGATCTACATTCTAGTAGTGCAATTAAATGACCTAATGAAGTTAAAACTGTAGCTCAATTTAACAGCACGTTAATGTCCTAACAGATGAACGTTTGATACTTGGAGAAACACATTCGAATTTTAAGTTCAGGTATTGTGTAAGCTGTAATGAAATAACTGTGACATCTTTTATAGCATATATTTGACTGAAAATACCACACATAAATACCACATATAAATCCTTCAAAACACCTTAAAAGAGTTTTGAAACTGAGTAAATTAATTTAGGTAGTTATGTAAGGGAATTCTTTACTGATCTTTGCTTCATTCAGGATTTCAGCTGCTCATTAGAATGACTGCATGTTCATAATATCTTAACCTGCCAGATGTTTTCTCTGAGTGACAGCTGTGAACTGCAGGCAGACCAGTCTGTTAGCCAAACATTGCAGCTCTGACATATGCAGAATGTGGTTTGACGTCATCTTCCTGATAGATGCAAAGCCTTCTTCAAAAATGACCTAATATGGTTCTCAAAACCATTGGTTGGCATTGATGTTGCCCTCACAGTTGTGCACCTATGTACCATTACTGCTGCTTAAACTACTGACTGGCAACAAGTTTTTTTTATTTTTAATTGAATTTGTTTAGGTTAATTTCCATTTGTGGATGCAGTGATCGGTGTCCAACTTGCAATGCTATTCACTACAGAGTTGTCCTGTGTGGACAGATATTTCTCTGAATTATCTGAAGCAAGATGAGAGAGAGTTATGAAATCCAAATCTTCTTAAAATTAAGAAATGTTTTCAAATACAGGTTTATTTGTCCACATAGTCTTTAACAGAGCAGTGAATCGTCTTTATGTCAAACTCAACCTTTTAGAATACTCTTTTAGTTTTTTTTTTACAATTAAAAATTAAATTAATGACTTTCAAAATTTGCCGTTCAGTCAAATGTAAAGTTCAAATGATTAACACATAATTACATCCTGTTTTAATTTACATTTGATGCAGCCTCCCAACTTTGTAGTAAAAGGGTTAACTTTTAAACGTTTACGGTTAGAGCTAGCTGCTAGTTTATTTAGCCTGAAGATTGAAAACAGGAGGAAATCATGCACCCTGATGTTATACTGCAGGATTTATTCTTGAATGTAAGCAGTTGCTAGACAGTGATCCCTGGAAGTTATTGCTCCCAGCCAAAAAATAGTTTGGTAAATAGACCTCTATGTTACACCGAATTACCATGTTAACACTTGTTTTGCTTTGAGTGAGGATTGAGCAAACACCTTATCCAGCTTCACGTAGGAAAGTGAAAAAGCACATGGAAATCAGTTGATTTGCTGTGACCATTTCATGTCAGTTCACTGTAGCTCAGAGAATTTGGCCTTTTCAGGGTTTAAATGGATCGTGTCGACCTTTTCTTTCACATAAGTACATCACATCATCTTTTGTGCATTCAAAACCAACAGCACATGATCTCATAGTATTTATCTAAAGAGTTCTAGTAAAAACTGCATGTGCTTAATTGTTCAGCGTAATAACAAACAGTCCTGTTTATGTGAACTTGTATGCCTGTTCCCATCCAGAGAAATGCCCTCAATTTGGAAGACAGAAGAAAAAGGCCACCCACAGGGCAAGTAGCTGTCATCGCTGATTCACTGGGGGCTCAGTTTAGTTGATTCTTAGGCAACCTCTCTGACAAAAAACACCTTCTATTGAGGATCTTTACAAAAGAGACCTCTTACATTCACTGGCTGGGAGATTACCGGGAGGTCTGGTGCAATTATGCGTTCTCATGTTGAATAGAGTGAAGCAGAGTTGTGGCTAATCTGCAACTCAAACAAGAGTAAATCTAAGCTAATCAACAGCAAATTACAAAGCTAGGCCCAGGCAAAAACACAACAACCCAGGATGGGTGTGTGTATGTGAGTGTGTGTGTTGGTGAATCACGCTATGCTTTTCAAACCATGGTGAAACGCCCTCAGGCTTAAGACAGCTTAGTCAAAGAACCTCTTGACACATTTGGAAGGAATAAACAAAGAAATGCAAGAACAAGAAATATGTTGAAACACAAAATTACACTGCACATGAAATAAATTAGGCAAAGCCTGTCACAACAGAACTGAATAACCAAACTTTAATAGACATTTTGTGTATTTTAACATAACCACAAAAGTTTTAAACACATCATATTAGTTCCTGAAGATCTTTACTTTTTTTTATTGGAAGATCATAATCTGTTAAATCCTTACCAAGAACTTTTGGTGCTTGAACCTAATCATGAACAGGTTCTTTTAGAAGTTGTCAACCTTTTCATAGTTGTTATAAGGAGGAGATCTGTCATCATATTGTGTCTGCACTGACACTGCACTGACAATGAGGCCCATTACAGATCTTAGCTTCTACTTCAAAAAAGGATCTTTCCCCAACATAAGAGGAACAATCTGTGACTATGAATATATATATGTATGTATGTATGTATGTATGTATGTATGTATGTATGTATGTATGTATG
>JBAMHW010000001.1:9403782-9414573 GCA_037177495.1 Rhadinocentrus ornatus
TATATATATAATACAGCAGCAACTGTACAACCAAAATGCAAAACAAGCATAAAACTGACACAACAAAAACAAAACAAAGCAGGGAATTGTCAGAATCACTTATAAACTTTAATAATTATTAATTCATTATTTCTGTTAATAGAAACACTTCCTGCTTTTTGCTGCCGTGCGGATGCTTTCTGCTTTGCCCTCCCTTCAGCTTGCATTTTTCTTTTCTTTTTTTCTTATCTTTACCGGCAAGAAATTTAGTAACACAGACTCCTGGTCACTTATAAATCACTGGAACAATATATTTTTTGATCATCAGAGAAGTAGTGGAATAATGTCTCCTAACTCTGCAGTAACAGTGAGCTGCACTGAGTGTAATCAACTTTCTTTGAGGATAACTCAGCTGGAGCAGAGGATTCAAACGCTACAAGGCTTTCGTGTGAATGAGGAATTTATTGACTCTATTGCAGCTTCTGTACAAGCTACTGCGTTGTCAATGGACTAAGTCAAATCTTCATACGCGAAGGCATGTCGAATGTGGAGCCTCCTGCTGCAGACCTGCCTGATACACTTCCTTGGATGTGTTCAAATGACACTGGAATAGCAGGGGAAAATTCTAAACTGGACGGTCAGACTGATCTCTTCTACTGGAACAGTGTTGGTGCCAGACCAAAGTTATCAGCCCCAAACAGAACCTGGTCTGATGTTGTTCAACGCAGTGGTAAATCCAACAGAAAATTTAAAGTTCCAGCACTAACTCCAGCACCTGAAGTCTCACTGCATAATAAATGTATATTGACTCATATTAAAATGAATGATTATGATTGTGATGCAAGAATCATTAAAAACTTGAGAAATAGACCTAAAACTCGGCCAAGGGCTAACCAAACCAGGAGGAAAGACCAAAATTCCACTAGCAGGAGGACTAGAGAAGCTATCAGTGCCTCCACACAAAAAGAATTAGACACAATTCTGATTGACTCTATAACACAGCATGTGAGGATGGCAGACGGAAAATCTAACATTTTCTAATACATCAGTCAGGTAACTGATAGAAATCTTGCCGACAATTCTGTCTTCACATCCAAATGGTATGAAGATTATTGTCCACATGGGATCTTTTGATATTTTGAGGAGGAAAACTGGCTCTGAGATCCTGAAGAAAGACTTTTCTCTGGTGTTGGAGAGACCGTGTCAGTATGGAGCACACCATGTTCACATTTCAGGACCCATTTCTACAGCGGGTAAAGGAATTGAACTTTTCAGTAGACTTCTTGGCCTGAACACATGGTTATCAAACGCATGTATTGCCCATGGGATAAAGTTCATTGATAACTTCAATATCTTTTGGAATTGTAAGGAGCGACTTAGACCTGATGGTGTTCATCCAAATCTAACTGGATGCAGATTACTCGGTGCACACTTATGTCATGCTGTTGGGATGGCAAACCTAAACATGAGTGTACAGACAAGAGCGAAGGACACAGCAGAGAGGCGATCAGCTCCCAGCTCTCCCCCCTCACCAGAGCCTCTTCTCCACATCACCCAAAGTTATCAAAGCGACCACCATCTACCAAGAAATACAGGGTTCCCCTTCCTCATCCTCTTCTTACATCATTTGTCCTTGGAGAGCAGGGCTTGGGAGGGTGTGCAGGAGTTTCACAGAGCAGCAGCAGAATTCACAGCAAAGATAACCTGCCATGATGCGTTCAGGGTCCTGGCTTTAGTAAAGCTACTACAGACAGCTGTTCTGAGATCAAGCCTGGACCCAGAAGGATTCCTGTGTGTGTTAGTAAAACAAGGAATCGAACCTGGTCAATTTGTGGGGTGAATTGATCTAATCTGTTAACTGTACCATATATAACTCAGAATACAACAGAGACCATCTTCATAAAGTTACCTGTACTTAATATTAGATCTCTGTCCAACAAGTCACTTTTAGTTAATGACTTCATCATTTCTTACAGATTTTCTTTTCTTGACGGAAACACGGTTAACAGAAGACACAAGTGCTACAGTTCTTAATAAAATAGCAACCCCTCATTTTATTTTTATGAATAAATGTCGAAATGAGAGGACAGGGGGAGGTGAGGCAGCCTTATTTAAAGATTCATTCCAGTGTAAAGAGGTTTCATTTTGTGATTTTAATTCTTTTGAATATCTTAGTTTTATTTTAAGGGGCGTTTCAAAAATCCTAATTTTAATCATTTACAGAAGTCCAGGACACTGTGCAAATTTTATTGATGAATTTTCTGAATTATTGTTGGTTATCTCTACTGATTTTAACCATTTTATCTTAACTGGGGATTTTAACATTCACATAGATAACATGACGGAAGGTTTATGTCAAGGAATTTTCTTCCATACTGGACATGTTTGGTTTACGGCAACATGTAAAAGAACCAACTTACATTCAAGGTCACATTCTAAACCTAAATCTATTGCAGTCACTGACATGGCCTTGTCAAGACCTAGGAAGAGGTACATTAATGTAGGAACAAGTGCTAAGTTTGTGGAAGGCATAGCTATGTTACCAACAACCAGTGCAGAGTCAGTTGATGACGCCTCTTTAATGAACAACTATAGACCTGTCTCTATCCTTTTTTTATATCCAAGATTATTGAGAAAGTTGTATTTCACCAACTTAATGACTTTTTAAAAGAAAGTGGAAATCTTGATAAATTTCAGTCCGGCTTCCGACCTCATCACAGCACTGAACCAGCTCTGGTCAAAGTGTTAAATAACGTTAGGTTGAATACTGGTTTTGATCAAGTGTCAGTCCTGGTTCTGCTGGATCTCAGTATTGTGTTTGATACTCAAGATCACAGAATCCTGTTGCACAGACTGGAAAACTGGGTTGGACTTTCTGGAGCGGTCCTTAACTAGTTCAGGTCCTGTTTAGAAGGCCGGAGTTATTTGCTACGATTGGCAGCTATGAATCCGAGCGAGTGGCCAGAACTTGTGGAGTCCCCCAGGGGTCAGTCCTTGGACCTCTTCTGTTCAACTTGTATATGCTCACTTTGGGTCAAATATTACAAAACTTTAGCATTAATCATCAAAGTTATGCAGATGATACACAACTTTATGTGTCTTTGTCACCAGACGACTGCAGCCCATTAGACTTACTGTGTCAGTGTCTGGAGCAAATAAACACCTGGATGTGAGAGAATTTTCTACAATTAAATGAAGACAAAACTGAGATTATTTTGTTTGGTAGAAAAGAGAAGAGGATCCGCATTGGTAAACACCTGGAGACTCGGGCTCTTAAAATCATCGACCAAGTTCGTAACTTTGAAGTGTTGATAGACTCAGATCTGACTTTCAGCAGCCACATCAAAGCTGTCACTAAGACAGCTTTTTATTAGCTCAGAAACCTCAACAGAATTAAAAGTTTAGTCTCCCAGAAAGACCAAGAGAAATCCATGCATTCATCTCCAGTAGGTCTTACTGTTTAATTCAGATTTTTCTTAGAAACACGGCGCTCAGGTTATTTTATTATTCCAAATGCTTTTTAAATCAGGTTATTTACTGTCGACTCTGGTGACATTTGTTTTTTGAACAATGTAAGAAAGATGACCATCTAAAGATGCCATTTTAAGGTCTTTTTTGTTTTGACATTTTTCAATGACAAAAACTTTCCTCTCCTTCCCTGGCTAGCTAGTGCAACATTATAAGAAGTAGTTTGCTTCTAGTCAAATTTATTTAGAGATGACTAAACCACAGGTGTGTAAGTTGAATATGGTATTCTTAGAAGTTGCTTTAAGTTGCCTAAATTCTTATAATATTAGATTTAAACATACTGTGGGAAATTATTTTAAGCCTATAAGTTTAAAGGGTAAATAATTAGGAATTATTCAGTAAAAATAATTAAAAATGTTCTCATTTGTTGCGAGGGATAAAAAGAAGCTTCCCTATAGACAATTTGTCTCTCTGCATCAACAGTGTCTTTATCAAACTTTTCTCCTTTCAAAATACGAGTAACATGAAGGAATAACTTCAGTCTTCACTACTTCCTTAACCAATCATATGCAACTCCCCAAGGTTGCCAAACAATGGCCTAACGCTTGGTATTTTATGTCGGCAAAAGAGCAACAGTAATGATGTTTTGGCCAAATGAATAGTGTGTTTGTCTTTTTAAACTATTACTATCAAATTAAATTTTAAGGGAGACTAAGAGAAAACAGCCGCAACGTGGCATTTGTTGATTATTGTAGCTTGATTAATGTAGCTTTTATTTACACTCTATTTTATGCGAACGTAAATTAGCGCATGAAATCAGCATTAGCATTGCAAAGCATGGCAACTTAATTGTGTGTGAATCATCTTCGCTCGTCATCATGACGTTTGCTGGTGCAATGTTCACCGTCCTTTATAGACTGTATATAAAAGAGCCGTCTTCTCACAAACCAGCAACCTGCAGGAAACAAGGGGGAGGGGGGAAGAATGCGCTCCGTGTTTTTCTCTTTGACTGCAGTTCTGATTTGAAACACTAGGTGTCATTGTTACTTATTTAGCCTTTAAGTACAAATTTGAGAGCATTATCTTTTAGAAATGAGCCCACAGAACGGCACATGTGAAAATTACAAGTAATAATACAAGGTATAAAAAATAAAAGAACAAACATTCAGCAAGTTCACAATTAAAAACAGGTTTAAAGTGTAGTGGTGAGCAGGAAGGACACACCCAAGCCAGACAACACACACTATTTAGACTGAAAATATCCCTACATGTGTTATCCTCAGAGATGGCACGTTGCTGCATGTTCAGAGAGAGTCTATGAAATTCCACATGAGGTGACTCCAAAAGTCTGAGGGCTTATCAGACAGTGGTTACAGGCTGAAATAAAGATTTTACAACTCTGAAAGACGATCTTTGCAGCAGTGATGGTTCCCTTGTGCTGGATGACTGGGAGGCAAATAAAGCGATTAGCACAACATGCTAAAACTAACAGCAAAAGGCATTTAATCTGCATGTATTGAATTAGTCAAAGGAGTGTTGCTTGGTGAATCTGGGTTGCAGCATTGAGCCAGGGTCAACGATTTTCTGCATTTCTTTTTTTTCCCTCCTTTGTGGTTGTTGTCCTCAGCCTCATTCCCTGCTGCTTCTGTAATGAAACCGTCTCATTGAAACTAATGACAAGACTGTGTTTTTTGCTTTTTCTTTTAACAGAGTGCTATTGTTGGTATAAATGTGGCATTGAGTGTGAGAAGTTTAATGACAGGCTTGCCTCTAAGGAGGCAGGAGTGCTAAACTGTGGCTGTTAAGTTCGTGATAAAAAAAAGATAGAGCTGAAATAATTTTCCTTTGATATGCAATGAACATAAGGGAATAGTAAAAAAAAAAGAAGACAAGCGTTTTCATGGACAAATCAAGTGTATATTCAACAAAAAAAGCAGTTTGTTTTTATTTATGCAAACAATTGCAAAGAAAATACATAATGTAGAAATTTGTTATAATAAGTGGACACATTTTATATCTTTTTAATGGGAGTTTAAACCGATATTCCATATGCAAAAAGCAACTGCAAGTGATTAAACCAAAAACAGAGCCAACGCTGGTAATAGAATCCAGCACAAATTGAAACCAATTTTTTCAGAAAAGATAATTTGCCATGTTCCTCCCGAGCTTTTCCTCCAGCTTTACTCTGTAGCTGATGGGACCAGCCCCTTCTTGGCACCCTGGTGGTAGTGGCTCTCCAGCTTCCCTGTGAGACAGAGTGAGAGGAAGGGAAGTGAAGGGAAGAGAAGGGTGGGAGGGGAGAGAAGAGGAAGGGATGAATCAAAACACCATCAAAGGGACAGAATGACCTTTCTGAGAGCTCAAGGCCTGCTGATTACAGGCGGCCTCGGGTTGATGCACAGAGACAGGGAGATGATGAAGTAAAAGACCAATGAAACCTTTTATTCCACAGCAAAGCCAGATCAGGCTTTTGTAAGCAATAAAATAATGTGTATTTGAATTTAATTATACAGCTCAGATGTAGATTCAGGATAATCCAACGCCAACAAAGATCACACACAAATAGACTATATACAATGGTAAAATAAACTACTGATAATACTGAACTACAAGTACACACACTTTTTAAATGATCAATTTTTTTTAAATCA
Source organism: Rhadinocentrus ornatus (assembly GCA_037177495.1). NCBI lineage: Eukaryota > Metazoa > Chordata > Actinopteri > Atheriniformes > Melanotaeniidae > Rhadinocentrus > Rhadinocentrus ornatus. The sequence continues at coordinate 9,409,881 of JBAMHW010000001.1, forward strand.
AATGACATACTTTCCCTTTTACATTAAATGGCTGTCATCACCTTCACACATGGTCTAATTAAACCCATCAAACAGGACAAAAATTGAGTGGCACTGTGGTAATGGTAACATCATCCTTTATTCCAAGGGTGCCTACAGATGCATACACATCATATCAATAACCAAGTACAGATAACATAGGGGTCTGTTTAATGGTTTTAATAAAACCAGAACTCTACAACAGGTAAAGCTAAATTTAATTGGTATAAATTTAATGCTGGACTGTATTTGACTGTACTTGATTTCTAGTGAGACCATGGATTATCACATCAGCTTAGATATTTTCTGCTTTGTAAAGAGCAGGAAGTTAAATATTTACAGCCTTTTTTCACATATTGATTGTGCCGGTGCAAAAAAGATGTCAAAGTAAACACGTTGCTACTCACTTTGATAACTGACATATACCACATAGAGGCAGAGTAGTGGTGCATTAATGCGTGCTAACACACAACAACAAGAAAATGTTGTCACTGAATCAGCTACTTAACAACTTTTTTGGTTAGTGTCATATTCCACAATGCTGGTTTTCCGTAACACACACAGCGTATTTCCTCTGTTACTTCCTCACTTGATGGCTCAAAAAAACAAATAAGTAGCAGACCAACTTCAACCCCCACTCTGCCTCTGTTCTTTCACATTTGACATCAACGTGCAACAAAGGAACACCCTAGAATGAAAATGCTAGGGTGCTAAAATAAAAGGCTTTAAAACCCCTGTTTGGTATTTTGATACAAGGAAAATAGTGAAAAAAAGGAGAAATTGTTTAATTTACTGCAGAGTCAGTGGTTGACAAGATGGTGTCATCAGTATAAGTGTTCACTGATAATGGGAGGTGGACAGGCAATGCTAATTGAAATTGAACACTTTTATCAGCTGATAAAAAACAGCATGAGTGGAATTTTAAAAAATAGACAAGAAGCAGAGAAGAGTAAAAGAGCACTCTTTACAGTCTTCGCAGTACACTCCATTAATTTTGCTTCCAATGACAGCAATTTAAACAAGCTGGAGGCATGTATTGCTGTCAAAAAGTGACCTATATGCTAGTAAATCTATTTTGTGTTATTTTAGCTATTTATCCATTTATGTAGAATATTTTTTTAATCAAATATTTTCTCTCACTTTGAGATTAACTGTGTTTTTTAATTTTTTGTTGTGTAAGTTGTTGTGATTGTTTTCTACACCTCTAGTTAACGGTGATCATATAAGCTAATACAGCTTGGCCTGGAAGTGACTTATGATTAATGATCTTGAAGATGTGAGGGTGCAAACAGTGGTCTATTTAAATAAAAGCAAAACGTTTCTCTTGTTTCCATGGAAATGCTTGTCTATAATATCAATCTGTCACCTAAACAAATGTGATTCAATATAATGATTAAACACTGTAGATGGCATTCGTTTATCAGGTGTTAAAAACAAGCTTTAAATGAATACCATTTTTAAAAACTTTTTTTTCTCTAAGATTTGATGATTGTCAAGGTTGTGTGGCGTGTAAGATGTAGACTTAAATCCAGGTAGATGTCGAGGCAGAAACCAGGAACAAGGTTTTAACAAACAAAAACTATCCATACAAAACAATACACTATGAAGGCTAGACTGTGACCCGAACCTAAACATGACATGACGTAAAGACCACAAAACAGAATACACAAAGGAAATAACTACAAACTAAGACAAAGAAGTACATAACATGAAAAAACTACAAAACCAAAGCCCACAGATCATGACAAAAATACTATAATTATCACAAAAACGCAGAATCAAAGTTTATTAAAAAAGATTTTATTGATCGCTAACCAACAACTTTACCAAACAATTCAATGTGAGACAATCTGCAGCGATAGCTTTAGCCTTATAACTTCTATAAAGGAAATGTGAAGTAAAAAAAGCAATTTCTAATTAACATTTAGAAGCACTCTCTCTACAGATACAAGGAATGCTAATATCTGTGTATGCTTGTATGTTTGCTAAGAACTCATCAGTGATGGATTGTGTCTATTTGGATCCTGTAGCGGAAACAGCTAGCAGCACCTGCTCAGACTCACTGATTAGCAGACTCATTTTCAAGCTGTAAAAATCCCCTTCTTGTGATAATTTCCATGCATGCATTACTTGATGCTTACAAATTCACATGAACCTCAGATGACGTTTCTAGAGATGAAACAGCTGAGAATCTTAAAGAGGGATTATAGCGAGTTGCTATTTATATACATGCGTGTAAACAAACAACAATGATACAAGTGTGACAGGCAGGTTGTCACTTGTGCTCTCTTTAAATGTTGTCACGTTATGGCTGAACTCTGTGGGTAGCAGCAGCATAAACAAGGTGTTTAGTAGAAGTGATGTTTGCTCACCATTTCCAAGCTTGGCTCAATGGCTGTCAGTGTGTCTCTGCTCTGCCAGGAGTGAGCGCTGCTTAGGCATAGAAACCCCTTTGGAATTTTCTTTTGGTAAATGCTGCCAAAGGGTTATCCAAGATAACTTTAATGAAACATTCAGCCTAAGTGGATTGCGTGATATTTTTAAAGGGATTTTTTAAAACATTCAACAGACAAGATCAAGGGAGCAGATCCAGTATAGCGTGTGTTTAAGGGGAAAATAAATACTAGATGGTAAGAGTCAAAAAACTATTTCATAAAATAATCCTGAGATGGCAGCTGTACTCAGGAGAGCTCAGGAAGTGGAGAGTTGTTTTGCCAGCACAAGCTGGCTTTTTCTTTTGGGAAGCGTGCTAACACTACCAGTCTTTTAACTGCTTCTGTCCTCCCGAGCTTGGAACTGGGTGTTGTGCTGGAAGTAAAAGCTGGAATTGATACTGCTGCAGCAATTTTTCTTGTCACGACCCAGTGACATTTCTGTGAAATGCTGTGTATCAGCATACATGAAAACAAACTGATTATCGGAGTCAAAACAAGCACCCAGTGAGCACTTAGTCAGTGTCAGCACAGTTAGCCCCTCATGAATACGTATCATAGTGAAAAATTCTTCAACTTCAAGGACAGCTAAAGGCTGTGCAATCTAAATGCAATGTGTATAAAGTTGTCAAGCCTCATTTTAGAAGAATTATAATACAGTGAGTGATACGAGAGGTTGAAAGTAAATTATATCTACCCTAACTGGCCAGTTTATTAGGTGCATCATTATAGTAGCTACTGGGTCGGACCCATTTGTGACTTCAGAACTGATTTAATTCTGCATGAAATAGATTCAACAAGGTGATGGGAACATTCCTCAGAGATTTTGGTCTATATTGACATGTTAGCATCAAACATCTCCCGTTCCACCATATCCCAAAGGTGCTTTCTGTTGGACTGAGATTTGGTGACTGTGGAGGTCATGGGAGTACAATTAACTGATTTTCATGTTGTAGAAAGCAGTTGGAAATGATTTGAGCTTTGTGACATGGTGCATTATCCTGCTGGAAGTAGCCATCAGAAGATGGTGCACTGTGGTCATTAAGGGATGGACATGGTCAGCAACAATACTCAGGTTGTGGTGTTTAAATGATGCACACAGCCACACCATTTCCCCACCAGCAGCAGCTTGAACAGTTGATACAAGGCAGGATGGATCCATGCTTTCATGCTGTTAACAAATTCTGATCCTGACATCTGCATGTTGCTGAAATGGAGAATCGTCAGACCAGAAAGGTTTTTCCAACCGTATATTGTTTAATTCTTGTGAATTGTAGCCTCATTTTCTTGTTCTTAGTTTACGAAGTGGCACCCAGCATGGTCTTCTGCTGCTGTAGGCCATCTGCTTCAAGGATGGATTGCCTTTCTATAATCTCCAAACAGTTTGCCCATTCTCCTCTGACATCATCAAGGTATTTCTTTCATATAACTGTTGATCGGTGGATATTTTCTCTTTTTCAGACCATTCTCTGTAAACCCTAGAGAGGTTTGTGTGTGAAAATTACAGTAGATTAATAGTTTCTGAAACACACAGAGCAGCCTGTCTGGCAATAACAAAGTCACTGAAATTCCCTTCCTTCTCAGTTGAGGTTTGCTTTCAACTTCAGCAAGTCGCCATGTACACATGCCTTAATGTAACGGTGGTTGTGGATCAAGAAGGGAGAGGCGTGGCAAGTAGGGTAGCGCTACCTGGACACAAGCTGGGGACTGATCAGCCCTGGCTGGGTCGCCTGGAGGAGGGGGTGGTATGTGGTAAGATATGAAAGACCTGAAATGTGTGCAGAACGTTCTGGTGTCACAGCACGCAGGTACTAAGCCTGGTGAGACGCAGGAGGAGCTTGGCCCAGAGTCAACCCACAGTGCCCGGAGCCTCCAGGTGACACAGGCACCTGATGCACACAGGACATCAGAACATTGTCGGGTGAAGTGGCCCCAAGCTAATAAGGAGAAGTAGTGGCTCCAGTTCGATGATTCGAAGATGCCGACACCATTCTGGAAGCAACCACCAATGGGGAAGCTGATCGCCGCCTCAAGACGATGACTACGATCATCATTAGCCTAGCCGCAGAAAGGTTTGGGTTAGAGGAGAGGCTTTCAGCAAAGTCACCCTACACTATGAACCACAGAGCTAGTGACAGGAGCTGAAGAGCTTGAGGCAGCAGTACAAGGTAGGTAGGTAGTGAAGAGGAGAGGGGACCTCTGGCAGAGCTACGCACCATAATCCGCAAGAGGCTGATGATCCT
>JBAMHW010000001.1:9416678-9435693 GCA_037177495.1 Rhadinocentrus ornatus
ACCTACCACCACTCGATGCAACTCTAGACTCTTCCTCTGCTCTTGGTTTTTGTCTCCCTTTTCTCACCCCCCCCCCCAAAAAGTAGAGAGAGGGAGCAACAGAAAGGCTGGACCATCGATTGGCTGAGATAATTTCCCATTGATTGCTGCACTGTTTGGAGATTGCTGGAGAGAGGTTTATTGTCCACATGCTGCAGCTGGGGAGAAGGCTATATAATAAGCACAGGTTGTCTGTGGAGGGCCAGCTCCATCATGAAGACCATAAAACACACACCATGAGCCGCACAGACAATAACATGTTCACTCAACTTGGAAACTCTTCCTTCCATATTAACAACTATGACTGCATGCATACTATTCCCATTACACATAATGAGAGAGCACAGCTCATTGCTGATGGAAAGCGCTCGTGCATAATCCCTTGAAAGTCCAGGGGCAGCAGTGCAAAGAGTATTTATTAGATAGAAATAGAGGTCCACTGAAATCCTCCCTGACATCAATAAAATGCAGGTCCATCAGCTTCCTTGCAATAATAGTCACAGGAATAATTGGCTGGTTGCTGTTTCTGTTTCTGTGAGAGTCGCCGACACATTGAGTGATAACAACAAAAAGGGATGAGTTCTGAATTTTTATTGCATCTTTTTTATTTAAGGCCATTCTCAAAGCACCCGAATAATAAACCTGGAACAGCTATGCATACATTTGAGGCTTTAACCACATGTTAACACAAATTCTGAAGACACACTTTGAAATAAGGAAATTACTTCTTGGCTACAAATAATGATAGAGGAGTAGGAAAGGATAAAATGGAGCTCCGCCAGCGATGTGATTGACTGCAGCAACTTCAACAGTATCTGTTTCAGTGACTCCCAACGGGCACTATCAATAACTCGACTAAAATCTATCGTAAGAAAACTAGAGAGTGAAAAGTCTAAATGACATGGCAGGATGTACTGCTAGAATTCAGATGTAATGCTAATAAATAAATGGTATTTTAAGGATTTTCCCCCCTAGCCTTCTGGCACCCACTGCAAACTGCAACTCTCCATGATGAAGACAAAAATCCTTAGAAACTGCTCAAAAAGCTGAATTTCTAAACAAGGCTAAGTTATTTTCAGAACTGTAGCTGATGTCTATCAATCTTTCTGTGAACAGATATGCTTATATAACCCACACTGATACAATGACACGTTCAGCTCCCAGGTCTTTTTTCTTTCTGGGGCAAAAACCAAAGCTTCAACTCCGCAGCCAGCTGTTTTAAATCAAACAAATCTTCCAGTGTTTATGTATTCTGAATTCTCCTCCTTGCCTGCTATATAACAAAACCATATACATCTCAGCGAACACATACATGACAACATCCACTTCCTCCTGCTGAGCCAAATGTAAAACTGTTTTTTTTTTTTTAAAGTAAAATTCTCTGCTGTCAGTCAGCCATGTGACGACAGCTCACTTGGACACTCTCTGCGGGTCGATCGCTGGTTTTTCATACAGAACTGGTTCTGAGGAGAGAGTCACTAAAACAAAGTTAAAACTGGTCTGAAGAGCACTCTTTTAATGAGAAATTCTGGCAACACTCAAACCAGCAAAGCGGAAATGTTGGTGTTTATGTCTTCTTGTGGTTGAAACTTCACCAGGTCCACCATCTTAGCTTTTTAGCATGCAAACAATCACTCATTTTCAAATCAATTTTCAACAAATTTTGCATCACTTATGTTCCTATTTGGCTCATTGAACTGAATATACTGCACACACTTCACTGTACATCCCCTGGAGCTTCTTTTCTGTTATGGCTAAATCCTACTCACGTTTAACTATTTTGCAGCCCATATGCTCACGCTCTGTGTAGGAATTACAAGACTCTATTATGGTGGTACTCAAATACTGTAAGAAGTCTTCAAGGTGATGACATAGAGATTATCTTTACATCTATCTGGAATGCATTACATTTAGGCAAAATTAGAAATAGTCATGGGATGACCAAAGTAAGTAGGAGACAGAATCTGAAAATCATGAAAGTAAATTTTAGAGCCATCTGTCCAGAATTTCTCTGGTTATTTTGTCTGAAATATAAGAACTGGGTTAATGTAAAAAGCTGTTGAGACTGTGAAGTGTAGACAGTTCCACTAGGAGTGTGGCTAATAAGGTAAGTTAGCAGCGCCACTACTACTGCTGTTTCTAGCCAAGTTACGGAAATAGCTGTGATGTAATGGTGTGTATTCATGGAATCATGTTTGCGACAGTGAGGCGATCTCCAAATAAACCACATCTATTTTCAGCCAGTATAAATGTACGCACAGTTAAGCTGAGCTGCGGATATAGCTTGGCTAGATCCTTTAATTGGACCACCATTCTTATCTAGCAGCAAATTAGCACCATGTTGGTGCTCTTTCGTTAGGTGTAAATTTGCTGATGATGCACAGATCAGAATACGTCATGAGCCAAACAGAAGGACCACCATCTTCCCACAAGAAAAACAGACGTGTTTTCTGTAGTCTTCTGATCAATGTGTTGCATCAAGATGCAGGTTTAGACCAAATAGACCACGCAAGACTAACGTTTGACTTGGAAAACAGAAATAATTTAATATGTGAATATTTACATACAGAAGTAGAAGAAGTTCACTTGCATGTGGAGATGGATTGTAATGCAAGGCATTAATTACTGCACCCGGAACTCTTCACTCGGGTTCAGGTGGCTCAAAGGAACAGGCTATATCTGTTTTTGACTTAACAGTCAGTGCTTGCGGGCAGGTCAATACATCTAAAATGTTTCAGAGAAATCACACGCAGCAGTAGTATTTCCCATATTTCAGTCAGCCTGACAAGTATCCAATGATCTTGAAGGTGGAGTGAAAAGACTCCTGGTTCATGACAGATCCAATCCTTTTTCTCTGAAGGTTCCATTCGGACTTCAGCTCAGGAACACAGCCCTTTTATCTTCTTTTCCTTATCTGGCTTTGCTCATACACCTCCAGCTGAAGTCATTCTGCATGTGAAACCAAGCTGACAGCCTCAAGCACTGCAGGAAAGTGGATGTGTACAAAACCCCCAGCAGCCAGAGGAGAGCAGCAAGAGGGGAGGGGTAAAAAAAACTGCCTGGATTCCCATCTTGCTGTTAGTCACACCTAATTTACATTCCCTTCCTGTGCTGCAGAGCTAGTGAATTTACAAGTGGATAGAGAAGGTGCTGTTCGAGACTTGTGCTGGCATGCTGTTTGCAAGGGGTTAGGGAGATGCATCAACCGTACTTCCCACTGCAGTGAAAACAGTCTCTCCATTTCTGGCTCTGTCCAAACCTCCCTGCCCGAAGCTGTTTTCACAGACATTGAGAGGCTGTAATGGCTGGGTGATTTTTCCAACCAACGGTGCACCGTTGAGCCGGTTTAGTCACGCACATGACAGTTCGTCCCAACTCGCCATAGAGCCACTGTCTAACAAGTCGGGGACAATGAAGGTGGTGCTGGCATATAAGTGAATGTGGAGCAGTGATACTATTTGCAGTAGTACACATGCATGTTTTATTATGTAAGTGAAGTGATGAGATTCTAATAATAAAATTTTATTTAAAACGACCAGTAAATTCAACAATTCATAATGTAAATAAACATATTGCTGCTGTAAGCAGATATAAATTTCAATTTTATCTTCAACAACTATAAGCACTCTACTTACACATGAATAACAGATAAGGAATGTGAATGTTGTTAAACATCATGGTGCCCATGAGAAATCTAATAATCATGGACAAAAACTGTAGATTAATATGCACTTAAAATACCCTTATACCTGCTTAAAGCAGTGTATGAAAAATTGTTAATGCTAACAGAACGAATAACAGTGCTGCCAGTTAACTTCATGGCTTGTTAATGGCTTTATAGCAGTGTTAGTCATCTACATTCAAGCAGAATCATTAGCATATCAAGGATGTTGCCATGGTAAAACAAATTACACTGTGATGGCAGCAGCCTCAAACTAGTTAGGTCTTCTTAAAAGAAATTAACCATGTCAAGGAGCTTACATTCATATCATTTTTGTTTTACAGCTCCTTACTTTAAATGTGTCTGTGTGTGTGGGTGTGATTCAGGTTTGGTGAAGAAGGGGTGCATCTAAAAGTTGCAGGATAGTAGCTCTTGAGGACTGGACTTGGGCACCCCTGGTACAAAGTGTTGAAAATGAAATTTTTTCCCCTGCATTTACTGTAGGTATAAATGCTTCTGTATTATCTTAAATCTATTCACTCCCTGCTGGTTGACTGTAGCCCTCTTATAACAGAAAAATACTGGCTCTTGAGTGTAGTGGGTAAGTGTTTAATCAGTATTTAGTCTTATGTCAAACATCTCAACAGTACCAGTGGGCATTTGTCGGCTCAGATCAACATTATTGGTTAGTCACCATGTTTATGCTGGAAAAGATGTTGGAAAAGGCAACTTGCAAACCTCATTTTTGAGGGAACTAAGTCAAAGAATGCCATATTTTGCAGTGATTACTTTATTAAGGAATTATAACTTACTTCAGTTGGTTTATGGGGTGTCTCTGTTAGTCTTTGCCATATTGTGGAATAACTAAAGCTCATGGGGTGACAAAAGCTGAAGCTGTTTTTTAACTCATTAAGATTGAAGATGCCGACAACGACATTTAAGTTCAGCTCATCTGCACTCGAGTTTATTCACCGGGATGTCCAAGCAATCTTTATGATGGAGATAACACAGAGTGGACTGCTATGAAAAATCTAGGTCACGATAGAGTTAAACAGCCGATCACAGCCAAGACATGCAGCAATGACATAAGAAAAAAACACCAAAACGTTGACATACATGAACAGAAACAATGCAGGATGTGTCATAAGGGTCTTAATTCCAGCTGCTTTCACCCATCCACACACAAACAAGCTTTTACAATGCTTTCATCTGGTAGATCATGTAGAAGCTTGCCTAAAGCACTAGATAGTACGAGGAATCAGGGAACTGGGGAACTCTGGGAAATGAATTGACGGGGATTTCTCCAGTTCAAAGCTTTAATTGTTCTTGGGTAATGTATGAATATTTAAGCCATTATTCAAGGTATTTAGTGTGTAAACTTGTGTCTATACTTAAAATATTCAGACAACGTCTTGCATCATCCTTACACAGCACTAGCTCTTTTGGTATGTTTGACCATCACTTTGTTTGCGAAAGTTCCCCATTATTTAATTCCCTTGTTTTAGTGGGTTTACCTGTGTTTAACCCCTATCACCAGTTTTTTCATCTAAAAATCTTGAATCAAGAATAAAATACAGTCAACATATTTGTTTTTGTTTTTTGACTTGTAGTAATTTGATCCTGATTTCAGTCTCATTTCTTCTGTTTCTCACCTGTAAGCAAAACTACTCACTGCAAACAAAGCAGCAGATGTTGCCGTGCAGCAGTTTACATAGCCCAGCAGCAAAAGCAGTGATGTGAAAAAAATGTGAAAGAATTCAGTTTGAAGCTCTGCCTGTTTGACTTCTGCATACTCCTGGCTAGCTGGTGCAGAAAGCAGGCAAGGCTTTGAGGTTACGATTCTGTAAAATTTACACAGTTGAGTGATTAGGACTACTTCCGACAAGCTGAAAAACAGACTCCTGGAAAGCATGTTAAGTATTCAAAATCGTAATTAACACAAAACGTCTGGTGAGAACATTTTAAATTCTCCCCATGACACTTTTTTTTTTTACTACAAATAGGAGAGATTTTGAGCTACAAATATTTAATGTTTAAATGTTTTGTACATGGAAGCCTGAAGTGTAATGACTGTGATTTCTTACAGCACAGAGCTTAACAAAACACACACTGTCATTATTTGGAGGGAAATAGGCCTGTTAGCAGTAATCAATCTAACTGCATCCCCCCTGAAGTGAGTTATACAGCGTTGTCACACAGTATACCTACTGATTGGAAGCTAGAGGCTATTTGGTGTGTCAAAAGAAATACATCCGCCTAGACTAAATGGGACGATGGTTAAGTTAAACTTCTGGGCTTTAAGGCTTTGTCTAATTGTGGTAACAGTATAGTTACAAACTCAATGCTGAGTGTTGTAATTCAAAATGACTCTCTCGCCGGCAATCACATGGCTACAGTAATCACTTTTGCTTCCCTCTAGACCCACGTTCCCACTGCAAACATACATGATAAAGAACTTGCCAACAGTAGCTTAATTTCCTGTGGAACAAGACAACCAGGCGAGTTCAGCTCATGTTTAAACAGTTCAAAGTCTGTCAGTCAAACAACATTGGATGTGGACGGACTGTCAAAAACAGACATGTAAACTGAAAGTTCATTGCATCTATTCAGTCCTTTGGACATCTGTAACGAATGTTTCAAAGATTGCTTGAAGCTCAGTTCTGTCAGCTTCAGAAGTTAACACTCAATAATTTTTTGTTTTTAAGCTCTTACTAATATTTCACTGGGGTGTCTGCCATATAAATTCCCAGAGGCAATAATAAAGCAGTAAAAATACATTATTTAAATGTTGAAAGCTTTGTAGCTGCCTGAGACTTTAGTCATGATAAGTTCTTCACAGACTAAATGTGGCTGCAGATGAGACTATACAACTATCGGAATATGAAATGGGTGTTTTAATGCTCTTACAAATGAATGCTTCAATTCACGAGCACTAAAATACAACCATATCATCTTCATCTTGATCAGGCGTTTGAATGGACTGACTTACTTGTGTATGAAGAACTGTTAGTGAGCCAACATTAACATAGTAATAGATCTGTATGGTATCACTGAGTCTTTCTGCAACTGCCACTCATCTCAACTAGCTGAATTTTTTTATGACTACATGTAAGCATTAATTATCCTCATAAAATGGCTGCAGCAGCTTTTTATTAATTTCAAAATCAAATTGATTGCCTCTGACTTTCATTCAAGTCAAAGTGATTGCAAAGACATGTACATGAATGAAATCATGTTTTAAATTAACATTAAAATAAAACTAAAAAGTACTTTAAAGGTGCAGTGTGTAACAAAATCAAAGGTCAATGAAAGAAATGTTTAATATAAGAAAGAGAATGGAACGTAAATCTAGCAGAGAGCCACTGTAAAAGGTTTGTGCAGTTTGGAGGTATAACGTTCAGTAAGGTCTCTATGACTGAAAATGTACAGTGTCGTCCATTATGTTTAGCAACTCGAGTAATATTATTTTACCTGCAATCATTTTAGCAGCTTATGCATGAATAAAACTTAATTGATTAATTTTAATTTAAGCAACTTTGCATGAAAAGAACACGCCAAATGACAAATTGCAACCTATTATGACATCACAAATCTTACAGTAAAATCATCTCATGTGGTTCCTCAGGGGTCTATTTTAGAACCACTACACTTTATATTACACATAAGAAAATTTTGTGAATTCCTCAAACAATTTATTGACTATTATTTGTTGATGGTAACAATATAACATGAATAAAAATCTAATTGTAAATGTAATTAAATGATGAACTGATTAAGGTAGAATCAAGTATGAAGTAAGTATGAAGGCTTTGATGTCTTAAGACATGCAAGCCATGAAGAACTATGATAGAAAGCCTGACGCACAAACCAGCTTGCTTGATTGCAATATATTCATGTGCCGTTTTCATCTAGTGATATATATATATATATATATATATATATATATATTTGAAATGTATCATCAGTCTACTGCATTTTATCTTTGAAACCAACATTTAAAGGGAAAAAATGTTTTCAGTTCCTTTACATCTATTCTTCTGTTATATCCACCATAATGATATTCTAATAAGGACATTTTAAAGAAATTGTTTAAAATTTTGCTTAAATTTGCTCACCTAACTGCGCCTACTGATAGACATAAATGAACAGGTAGATCTTCACTTTGGAAGCAATGTCTCACTCTATCACAGCCTCACTGATGCCTGATCCTTTCTACTGTTAGTTAAACACCACCAGATTCAAAGAAACACTGGCAGTGGTTGACCAAGAACAGTTACTGGGAAGCCTGTAATCACTGAACAGGAAAGTTTATCAGTAACTGGGAACTGGCTGGGTTAATGTGCTGCAACAGAAAGAGCAAGTTTCCCCTGCGGCCAAGACTGGTTCTTGAAAACAAGATCAGAGAATCACATTTTATCTACCATCCATCTTTTGCACACTTACAATGAGACACCCGGCTGCTGCAGAGCAGTTATTTACAGAGAAGAATGGAGCTCAGCAGTACAGAGAAACACATTTTGTAACATATTTCTTCTAATCGTCAGCAGATATCTTGTAACAAAAAAATAAATTTCAGATCGATTACATTTGGACTTTTCATCGCTTTATGTTGCCCTTTGGCAGCAATTCTGTAGAGGCTGTATGTGGTGTGAAAAGAAGCACATGGTTTCATTATTCACCCTTTCAAGTGAATTATCTCATCAAGGCCACATGGTTCTGATTTTTATTCACAAAAAAGTCGACTGAAGACATGAGCGGCGCAGATGAAAATGTAATAAACGATGAGCAATCCATCGCACGTTGTTTATACCATAAACATACTGACAGATCATGTGCAGGAACTGCCTTTGTTTATGGATCTTTTCGGCTTTCCCTAAAAGAAATGTGTTGAAGCACTAAGATCCTGAATTCTTGCTTAAATAAAATCTTTTATCCAGCCAATAGATCTAACAAGAATGGACATGACTGGTATTCTACCAGTCTATTCTACTGGTATTTAACACCTCAAGAATTCACATATGAAGGCTTTCAAATACATAAAGCAACATTTATTAAATGTAACAGATATATACTTTCTATAAGGAAAATTTTGATCCAAGAAAAATTTAGTTGTAAAAATGATTAAACCTCGAATGATTGAAATAACTAACCACTTAATAAAGACTACTATTGGCTAAAAGAGGTAATCTTTGTGAGAGGCCACATGTAATAATGAACTCATGGATGGACTCTGTGAAGATAATGGTCTTCTGCTTTGCATTTCCATTTTCCCACTTCCCCTATATCACTATACTCCATTATCTATTAACCATGAAGGCACACAGTAGACCACAAAGAGGAACACTGGACAAATTAAAACCTAGTTTTAGCCAAGCTGAACTAATAAGAACTCTTGCAGATTATCAGCTACCTGCAAGTTTACATTGAATTTTAATATTTCACAGCTAAAGATGAATATATATTTCTTCAAATGAGTTTACATAATCAGCTGAATGCCTATGTCCAGCTCCAATAATACACTAGGGAAAACATTAAAAGATTATTTTCAGGGTTGCCAAATTCTTTAGAAAATGATGCATCTCACTTAACTCAGTTTTAAAACATTGTAAGATAATGAGAAATTTGTACCTTGGAAGGTGGGAAAGAAATATGCCATGTGCTCAGATATAAAGCCATGAATCCCCCGCTGTAGGGACCTGATGTCAGCTGGAAGCAAAGCAGGTATTTGTTTGATCTAACGCATCAAACTATTTTATGGGATTTTGTGCCAGTTTACCTTTTGTACCCTATGAAGAGGGTAGGGCTACATTTTAATTAGAGGGCTACAATAACTTGGTTAAAGCAATCAAATATCAATGTAAACCTAAATTAAAACACGTATACAGGATGCTATCCATTACCACCAGTGTACAGTCTTTTACAACATTTCTCTTTTGGATGTTGTAGCTTGTTGCGTACTTCTTCGCCAAGTCGTTGATAGTTGACCACTTTGTAATAGAATATTACAAAAACCACTAGCAACAAGCCTATACCGTCATCCTTAGTCTACCCTGCCTAGCTTAATGGCTTCAAATCAACCAATACACACGTCTGATTCAAGTTCTGTTTTTCTGTCAATTTTAAAGATACAAACTAATTTACTGCAATCCAATTATAATCCGTCCATCCATTTTCTATACCCGTTCAGTATCCCGGTGGGGCTGGAGCCTATCCCAGCTGGACACCACTCCATCACCGGACCCCAGTTACAATCCAATTAAATCAAATTCATTATAATCCTGATTAATTCAGTTCATTATCATTTTGTTCATAATATGACAGTTCATAAAAACTACCAAGCTAAGAAAACCAGCAGATCACATCAGATCTTTTGTTTAATTCAATCCCCCCTTTAAAAATTCATCTTGTATCAAACCTAAACATATCAACAGTAGCTGTGAATAGCTGTGGAAGGTTAAAGTCCTGCTTGAGATGAGATTATACCCCTTGTCTTGTCTCAGGTGTTGAAAACCATCTATTGCCTATGTGAGCTAACATAGCTGGTAATAAGAAAATCTAGTAACATATACAGGCTTCACACCACTGATGGAGCATTTACAAGAGTCAAAATGAGGGCAGTCATCCAGAATATGTTTTATTCTTTCCACATTAGCTTCTATCACATCATCTTGTTAGAGTAATGTTTTGTCACCAAAACCCAAAACAAGCATTTACTTCAAACACTAAAAGCCCCGTGGATGTCTGTTGCTGTCTCAGCTGTCAAGTCTCAGCTAATTAGAAATTAGGTCAATTTTCATATAAAAAACAAACTGCTCTTTACACAAAGATCACGATGTTAATCCAAAACAAGATCATGTATACGTCCACTTCTTATAGCAGAAATGGAAAAAAACAAAACCAGTGCTGGATGTGGCAGTGCGGTGGCTAGCACCACAGCTTCACAGCAAGAAGGTCACTGGCTTGAACTTCATTTGGGGAGGGCCTTTCTGTGTGGAGTTTGCATGGTCTCTCTATGCGTGGGTTCTTTTTTGGTACTCCAGCTTCCTTCCACTGCCCAAAGACATGCATGTTAGGTTAATTGGTCTCTTTTAATTCTCCCTAGGAGTGAGCATGAGTGCTGGTTTGTCTTTATGTTGGGCCTGCGATGGACTGGCGAAGTGTCCAGGTTTGCCTGCCTCTCGCTTGCTAATTGCTGGGATAGGCTCCAGCTTCCCCGCGACACTGAATTGGAATAAGTTGTATAGAAAATGGACAAAAACAAAAAGGGAACTTTGACAGGTTGTCATACAATTTAAAAAATTAATGATTTTGAAAAGGTTAATTTGACACTTAAAATTGTTTATGCGGCAAACACTGAAATAAATAATGAGTGTAAAAAAAACTATGAATACAAAAAAATAAATAAAAAATTCCTACGAAGACTACATCTAAATGTCCTTAATGTCTAATTATAGACCAATTGGGTGTGATGTGTATAGTTTTAGCTTTTTAGTCCTGCTTTGCCACCACTTTTCTATTTCTTCATTTATAATTCAGCCTCTAGAGACATGAAAACCTCTTGTCAGGCTTCACACACTCTGCTGCCGAGGGCTTTAAAAAACCTACTCAAATCCTCAATAGCCACAATGTCAAAGGGACAAAATATAAAGAGTAGCCTACTTTTCTACAGCCGCAATGGGACTCTGCAAAGGTGAATACAGCCATGTTATTAAAGAGGGCCCTTATAGCCTAAAGCGGCCATGGCCACATCTAATTAGAATGTAAATGTAGTGTGGGCTGGGGATGGATCACAGAGGATAGACATTGGCATTTAGATTATGCTGAGACTAGATTACTGATGACACTGTGTGTTGGTGAGATAGCCTTTTAGAGTGCGGCTTGGCAACTGACTAATTGTGTTTCACCATTTGCAATGTAAGCCAATGTCATTCTATTGCTGGCAATTACCTAAAAAAAAAAGAGAGTAGATTGGTGCAATTGCACAATGAAGACAATATGGGACAACACCAAGACTAAAACACACAAAAGGTAAGAGTATGTGTAAGCAAATGCACACACTCAGGCAATCTTTCACCTCTTGTACTTTGTACAAGATTGAAAGAATGATGCGCTTCTTTGCAGTAAGCTTAGGCTTCAAGCTGCTCAGGAGAAATCCTCTCACCTCCCGACAATTCCTCATTGAGGGCATATGCCATGAACAGAGCAGCTAAGACCAAACAGAAAAACCAAAGGCAGAGTGGAAGACAGCAGAAAGAGAAAGAGAGGGGGAGAGCAGGGAGTACAGAGAGGAAGGAGGGAGGGTGAGTACATGGAGAGGGAGAGAGCAGAATGGAATAAATTGAAGCAGATCTGGTGCTCTGCATTCTGAGGAGGCTAGATTTGCATATCTGTGCAGCGGTGCAGAGGGAGAAATGTGTCGGTGCTGACAGCAAGCTGAATATCTTAAACCTCCGCTGACACCCCTGCAAGCACTCTCTCCTCACATACTCTGCTGCATGGTCTCACAAAGGCACACGCGTGCACACATTTACACACTAAAGACGGGGTGCACGGATGTGCATGCTCATACAAAGATACGCACACGCTAGATTTAAGGTCAGGAGATGGGAAGCGTTGTGCATTGCTTTATTCCTGCACTGTGATGTATAGTAGCGCTTGTTGTTTAACAGTCAGCTCAAGTGCAAGACTCATCTCTGGGGGAAGGATCCAGTGAGACAGGCCATTCACTGCTGCCACTCTGATGCAGAACTATTCATTCCTCTGTGTGAGTGCATATGCTGGTATTATTATTATTATTATGTCAGTGCATGAAAGATTTTAAAACTATCCATAATATGCACATATTAACGTACAATATTTTTTCTTTTATGATTTTCCTGAAGCTGTCACAACTCTGAACCTTCAGTAGATGATTATTTGTCATACAAATAATTAGATCAATGCTTATCTGTGTTCTATTTATGCTTTTCAAATACTATAAGCATAGTCACAGTTTCATAATTAATTAAAACCCTTATTGGTTAAAGCGATTCATTAATACTAAATATGAGAACACGAGTAAAGATGTGCACATATAATTGTTTGTACATGTATATAAATAGTAAAGCAACAGGCCTCTAAAGAAACAAAAAACACTTATCACTAATGTAAATCAGTTCCTGCTCTGCTTAGATGAGAAAGAAAGCATTTATTAGCCTCAGCATGCAGGACGACCCATTGATAAATCTTATTTTAAAGCTGTTTTAAGAAACAATAATAGTTAGAAACTCCTTTTTTGTTATTGTTGGTTAGGTGTTTTAAAGTCTAGCTGATGTGGAAATTCTATATAAAATCCAATAAAATGGGATTGAATGTTTAAAGCTAAATGGTAAAACAAAACAAAACAACTTAAACATGATTTATCATAAGCTGTGTGAAGCTACATCATTAAAGGTAGAATAATTTATTTTTCACACTTGATTTTATCTTATTCAGGTTAAGTGAGCATTTATCTTAAAGCTTCAGACCTGAAGCTACAGAGGCTGAGGGGAAACAGAAAACCTGGCTCTTAATATCTACTTACCTGTACTTACCTGTAACAAAAGCTGGATAAATACCATATTTAGCTCTCAATCTATACATAAAAAAAGATTGTTTTATGATTTTCAAGGGATGTAGTAACTCCCTGCAGGTTGCCTGTCAAACCCATGACTGACTCCAGGAAGTCACCAGGCCCAAGAGCAATACTTCGGAGTAATAATGTGTTAATTAGTAAGCCTTGGAGGTAGTAAAAGGAGGAATTCGTTCCCTTTAGACAGAATCAGGCTGGCTCATTTCCCTTGCAAGCCTCTATGCAAACTAAACCAATGGGCCTTCAGCTTCAGCTTTATATTTCATGAGTAGACAAAAAAACAACAAAAAAACAGAAAACAAACAAACAAATAAATACCCCCCCCCCCCCCCCAAAAAAAAAAACAAAAACAAAACAACAACCCACAACTGATCTGTAGAAGTAACTCTTGGCAAAATAGCAACTAAGTGAATTTCAATAAAATATTAACACATTCTTAAAAGCTAAATTAAAAAAAACAAACAAACAACAACAACAAAAAAAACCCAACAGCAATTATCCATCAAAGTATGGCCTTTTTTATGGAGCTATAATTCCTTCTCTGAATGATTGTGATTTCTATAAGCTACAAATCTTGATCCTTGCAGCAGACAGTGTGTTAAAGCACACAAAGAATACATCTGTAACAGACTTTCTAGAAATTTTCTACATTAAGATTTGTCTGCAGCGTCCTCTTCATAGGATTACATGGGATCTAGATAAAGCTAACGCAGGAGTCTGCAGCACATCTCACTTTATTAATATATTTTAAGATCCACAGTGGGTAAGTTAAACGACCTGTAGAGGGGAAGATTTCTCCTTCCGACAGTTACATCCAAAGACATTGCACGTTGCCGAACTATCTTAATACTGTTTATCAAAACAGTCCAAAAAGAATTTCATTATGCAAGCTGCGTTCATGCACTACCAGCAATAAAATTGGGGGAACACAATTTATCTGTCCAACATTGTCTAACACCATCATTTCTGATTAATCTGCCGGAGGATTTATCTGTTTGGGTACTCAATGTGGTGCTGCGCAGCTCAATCAGGAGAGAAGCGCAGAAACACTGCCAGGGTTACAGCTTCAACTCCCACTGCATATAATTCTTATTGCTTACGACTAAAAGCCTTCACCAACTGGTGTGTGCTAATGTATGACTGAGAAGAGAGGTTCTGGCAAAAGTAAAAGAGATTGGCGTTTAAAGGGTGACCCAACCTCTTAACCATACTTCTCTACAGCTGCTTTAGTACCAAATGTGTGCTCATTTGAATGTTCTTTCTCGGATGTTTGAGCACCCACGGCAGAAATTATGAGCAGCAAATGCAAGGAATCCCTTGGGTCCAGTTAAGCAGATCATTTAGCTCAAGGGTGTGTTAGCTCAAGGTTATGGTTGGGTCTCTTCATGCTGAAAAACTGCTGATGGGTCTGTCAAATGTCACAATGTTTCCTCTCTACAGAGAAGTGCTGAACGCTGAGTAAAGAATGTGAATTGGTCAGAAACAGTGCAAGAATGACAAAGGGTAAGTATGTGCTTGCATGTGTTATTGTGTAAGTGTGTTGGGGGAGGTGCTGAATAAAAGCAGAGGAAGCAGCGTTACTGAGGACGAGTGCTTGGCATGCTGGAGGCATGATGACATTGATCCAGCAGACCTCCCTCCATTAGTCTCACCGACAAAGGTAACTAGATTGTTCATAAAAATGGAAATTGAGCCATGTTATTCTCACACGCTCAGGCTGACACTCTGATGAATTCATCCAAAAATAAATTTACCTACACATGGGTGTGCAGGAATTAAGTAGACGAGAAGCTCGTGCATATATAAGGTTCATTAATATTATGGTCACATTATCGGCTGACAATTCCAGGAAACCCATGGTGTTATTTGAACAATAATCTTCATATTCAAACATTTCCTCTAGCTGTGTATTCAGGCGAAGAAACACTTCAAACACATGCAGAGCAAATAAACAAAGGCAGCTGTGGGACGGGGGCACAGGGTGAAGGAAGTAAAGTCCCTTCCTGATGAACATTTTGCTATCATGTGCATTGGGGTTGGCTGGAGGTGTGAGGGGTTAACATTTTCAATAAATGCGCCACAGCAGGGTTTTAGCTCTTTTATATGCATTATTTGCTAGCTTAGCAGTGTTCTGTCACATGCTGACAACAAAACACTAATGTAGTCATGTGACAAATGCTCACTGAGCAACAGCTGGTATGCCCAAGCCAACTTTTTCAAAAGCTAAGGCTTTATGCAAGCGTTCATTTAATCATCAAGTTGCAGCAAAATATTACAATTATCTGTCTTTTAATGAACGAGTTCAATGTCATATTTCTATTTTACTCTTTCATCAATGTGAACAAACTTAGGACTCATTGTCCCTAAAAATAGACAGAAACTTAATCAAGTTAGCTCTGCCCTTGTTTGTCTCCCTCAGCAGTACAGCAGGCTTAACTGTGAGGCAGCAGATGCTATTGATTTTATTCAAGTGTGGGGGTGGGGAGAATCAAGAGGAGAAACAGCTTATGATAGAAATTTTCTAAACGGCTCAATGCTTTTACGGGGAGCTGCATTAATGGGGGGCTTCAGTGGGATGAGTTATATAGTTCAGGTGGACAAGGTGTAACCTTCGAAGAGGAGAAAACAGTGAGAATGGACTTAAAAAAACACCACAACAAGCAGTTTAACGATGGTTTCTGGATATTCCAATCCTGTATGAATTGAAAGTAACACTGGAACTGATATTTACTTTACAGCAAATTTTGTAAATAAATTGTAATATATTGTAAATATTGATGCTGTTTGACAAGATTACCTCAAATTCAGAGAAGCTTCATGCAAATTAGCAAAAAGATATTAAACTTCTATGAAATCTATTAACATCTTAGCATATTTAATTATTTGTCAACCCCAAGGTCAAAAAAGTTTAGACACTATGAAATGCAAGTAAAAAAACAGAATACAATCATGAGCAAATCTTAAAAACCCACATTTTATTCCCAACAGAATATAAACAACATATCAGATTTTTAGATGCAGTTTGTTGCAGATTAATGAGCCATCTTTACATTTGAGAAGCTTTGCCTCTTTGAAATGCTCCTTTTATACACAGTCATGTTACTGACCTGTTACCTAGTCTGTTCCAAGGACTTTTCCAGAATTTTTCTGCCCCTGAACTATGGTGTTATTACTCTGCCTCATTCCTCAGCGAGCAGAGGGACATTCTGAATGCAGACAATTATTTTTGCAAGCACATCGGATACATTTTGATCTGAAAATATTTTTGTGACAATTACTTAATCTCAAATAAAAATTAATTCTGTTCACACACAATGAATTCCCATGTTAATAATGAAAAATAATGACAATAATGCAACAGTGCTTCCTATGCAATAAATAAATATATTATTTATGAATAATATGGAAATTAAACATAATACTAACCAAAAATCAAAACATTGAAAAAATTACTTTTAAGGTCAGAGTTGAGCGATCCACTGGGTCACACATCATGACTGTGTGAAGGACTTTCCACCAGGCAGAATGCAAACCCATCAGTTTCTAAAATTACGTCAGGATGGATATAGAGGCTGTTCATACTTTAATCGCAGGTAGGCAAACATGTTCTGCATTATCTACACAAGGTAGTATTACACCTAACAATGAGAAAAAGAGCTGTATTTGGCCAAAGTATAAAAAACAATGAAAACAAAACCAATGGTATGCAAATCTATTTTTCATAGAAAGATTTAGAAGAGAATAGAAGAGACTGCAGAATTATATGCATTGATAAAAAATATCCACAGTAGTTATACTGTATTTGACATAGTCTGGATCTGCAGGAAGGATCTATTTGATTGTTAGAGATAGAAAAATTTGTCTTCCACTCCGTTTTTGTCTCATTTTGCTTATTGACACGTGTGCACCTGACTCAAATTGAAGAGTAAAGTTACATTAGTAACTGACTGCAAAAGTAGTATCAGCAGTCTGGCTGATCCATGAAAACAAAAATATTCCAAGTAACATTATGCTTGCACAAATCTGTTTATTGTCGTTTCTTCTCATTGCAACTAAATGCACAGAATCTTAACATGGAAAACTTGCTGGTTCTGTATAAATACACAGACATTTGCACCTTTTCTCCAGTGTATTTTTTCCGTTCTGTTTGACTGACGTACACTGAAACAAATCTACTTTCTGTTATAAACTCTGCTGAAAAATGGCATTAAACCTCTTTTTCCCCCTTTTTGCTGCTTTATGTGCATCTGTAGGTTAAGTGTCTAATATATACTGTATAGCGTTGTGGGTTTCACTGAAAAAGAAACAAAAAAGAAGCCATCAGCAAGGTTTTAGCTTACAGGTCTGCATGTAAAGTGGGTCAACTGTGCTCCTGGAGAGCTTAACTAGCTGCTAGAGGAATAAGGCAGCACACTTGGTAATTAGCAAAAGGAGGAAGGCATGTTTGAGGGAGCGGGGGTGCAGCAAGAGCTGCAGCACAGATGAGAAGATGAGTGGGTGTGAGCCTGGACTATTCAGATTTAACCAAAGGAATTTAAAAACCACATCATTTTAGTCTAACTCATCTACTTTTCTTTACAGTAGTACTGATATGTGCAATGTGTTAAACAGCTTTTACTGTTTTATTGGTTGCTTTTGGATAAAATGTGCAGTCAAAGTGGCAGCCAAAACCCGGTCTGAGAGGGAATATTTTTCATTTCTCCTTTAGTTATTTTCTTTATGTTCTATAAAATGAAGCCTTTGTCTGAATTAGTTGGATTTCCCCTCATTTTTGGTTTACAGTCAAAAAATTCCAATGCCACAAGAAATCCCTTTAGTGAAAACAAGATCTGAATGATCATAATTAGAGGTTTATTCTAGTTATGCAACGATGGTTGCTAGTGGCAGAATTATACCCTACAATAAATAGAAGTGACTGTTGTTACAGGAGTGGCCATGCCCAACAGCTCCAAAGAAACTTATCAGCTAACATAAAGCTGCTTGTTACTCATTTGCTACTGAGAGAAAAATTTAAGGTCCATTTATGCTCACTTACTCATGGAAATAGGGACGTCTATTCGTTCTCATACTTCTATGCGTCTTTTACGTTGCCATAGTTGTTAAGTCAATTCCTCCACAAGTGGGCAGTGCTGAGTTCAGCGTTCACTTCTGGGAGCTGACGTCAGTTTCCGACACCAGCTGGCGGCGGTAATGTATGATTCGCTTTTAGTCTTCTTTCAAAAGCTTGTGTAATTTCTACAGTTGTCCTGGATATTATTCTTTTGCTTTTTTCTCCTTTGCGTTCTGCTTCTTCTTCTCAGGTTTGTTTCTTTCGCTGGTCGCATGTCAGCTATTCTGCTCTGCACTGCCCCCAGGCCTTCCGGTGTTATTTCTCTGTCTTCTGTGTCAAGTGACGGATAGCTAAGCTCTGTGAAAACAGACCAAATTACACGCGGAACCGATGCAGGAGACGGACGAAACTCTGTCTGCATAACTTTCTTTGTCGAGCATAAAATAGGCCTTAACAAGCATTACACAAACTGATTTTTCTTTTTCTTGCATTTTAAAATCTTATGTTTGGAGAATCCATCCCAAGCCATCTGTAATGACACTATTTCCACAGCTGAAGGAGAAAGATGCAACGCTGATGTAAGTGGAGTGGGGGGATATCGCAGCTGGAAATGATGTGTCAGTTTTTGTTTTTTGTCTGTGTGTGTGTATATATA
>JBAMHW010000001.1:9441845-9467359 GCA_037177495.1 Rhadinocentrus ornatus
TCCCATTAGGGGTCGCGGGGTGAGCTGGAGCCTATCCCAGCAGTGTTTCAGGTGAAAGGCAGGGTACACCCTGGACATTTAACTGATAATTTTTATTTCATTTTATTAATATATATATATTTTTTTTCAGGGACTCTCAGAGTTTTTATCATTTTTTCATGCTAAGCCTTTCTCGCAGCCTCTTGACTATTCCGCTTTCTAAAAAAGCCCTTATAGCTCATGTTTATTCCTGATCTGCCCTTTCTAAAAGCCCACTTTTTTCTGATTGGAAGGCTTTGAGGAAGTGTGAGCACCACTTCAGACTGTAAGTGTGGAAAGTCGAAAACACAAATTTTCATTTTATATTTTATTTTTGATAGGAAATTGCAACCTCTAACATACATCAACACAAAGCATAACCACCAACAGTCACAAAGATTCCTAGATGATGTTTTAGTCTAACAAACTTTACACTTGTTACCTTTTTGTATGGCATAAGGTTGGATTTATACCTAATATTTTTACATATTCAATTGTTAATAAGTCAAAGCACAGGAAACGGAAAACCTGTGGACAAGTGAACGACATTAGGAAATACCAAAGGCTAATTTAAAAGTATAAAATCTTTCTACTCACACGCAAATGACTGTATCTAACTGCACTTTGTTTATTTTTATGTTGAAACACACTAATTGCATCTAATACTACACAGAACTAGACAGATTATTGTCACATTACAATTAAATCACACAGCAGAAAACACAGAAAAGCCAATATGTCTTTAAAATTCAACATGTGTCCTCTTAGAAGGCTCAACTATAGATTTAAAAATTACAGAGCTGATGTGTTGCTTATCCAGTTGTTTACTTCTAACCATCTGTTTGAACTGCACAGCATGAACAACATTGTAAATATGTATAATAATTCAGGCAGTGAAGTCTAAATGTATTTCTGTATTTATCTTCCAAAAAGATAAATATAGCATAAACCAGCTGCAAACAGAAGGTTAAATTCCTTCTCACTAAAAATACATCTGTACAGCAACAAAATAAATGACTGTTGTACTCCTCTGAGAGCTGGAACACACAGCATACTGCTATTGTTAGATTTTTTTGTGTCTGGCAGAGAGCACACCCAGCCAGCTCTGTAGAGCAAGCCACTTACAGTTGGTCAATAATCCATTTACTTGCATTTGCTATTGCCGTGACTGTAATTTCAATCACACAGACAGGAGGGAGATAAGGGGAGCTGCCTACTGAAAGCTGCCCAGTGTGACATGAGTCGAAATCGAGTAATGGCTCCTTGCTTGCCGCCATAGTCATGAATCATTTGGTCAAAGATGATGATGAGAGCACAGCGGCGGTATAATTCTCAGTCCGCATTTCATTCCAGATGTGAAATGCATATGCTTAAATACAAAGCTCCTACGTTTGCCTGTGGGATAATCAAATGTTGTTTGGTACTGACACTTTTAAGCCCTCGAGTGCTTTGACTAGAGGTGTCAGTGCAGCTTCCTTCACATTGAAATATACGCCTTTATTTTCGCATAAATTATCAGAGATTTTTTTTAATTCTGGAGTGAGAAGTCAATATTTGCAGCTTAGCTTTATGATGTGTTAGCATTTCATGGTGTCGCCAGTTCATTTGTTATTACTTACTGCTGCCTTTGTGTGAAAGAAAAAAAAAGGAAAGCTGCGCTACACAAAGATTGTCTAAATATACATTATCTGAAATAATGAGTACTTCAGGAGTTCTGGCGTAGGTGGTCTTTCTTAAGTGCATGTGATTGCACTCATAAGATCTGGTGAAATTTACATCATGACAATGTTGTCTCTAAGAGAATTGTCCATGTACCGTTGTGACTCATATTACCATATCCTCATTTTTCCAGCCAGCTTCTCTCCCCCTGCAAACGGTCTCATGCTGCCTTGTCTCATTAGCATTGCAAATAACACCTAAAGCAAGAGCAGCGATGGCAGCAGCAGAGGAAATAGGACAGAATTAACTAATTATGCAAGAAGCGTGGAAAGGACGGAAGGAACAGTGTAGCAACAAGGAGGTGGGTGATGAGGAGGAGGTGGCAAGAGCAAATTACAAATCTGATTACACCTTTAAGTTGACAGTCTTAGATGACATCTATTTCTATTCATGCTGCACCATACTGTTTATAAGATTAGATACAATCTGTGCACAGTTAATTTTTCTTCTACAAAAGATGTTCTAGTGTTTACAGTTACATAACACCCATTCAGACAACAGTTGCTGTGTTGTTTAACATACGGGTTCACAAGATTGTTCAGGCTACGATCTTTTAGAATAAATAATATGGCCTTGTCTTTATCCTCACACTATGAATGCATAAATAAAGGCTGCCTTCAGTTTAATCGATCACAGCAGTTACTGAGGAGCTGTCTCTCTGAGGATCACCTTTTCAAGAAATACATGAACACTTTCTTTAATCACGTCAAAGCATGTTGGACGAGCAGTCATGAGATCAAGCCACAAATCTTCAGACTTACCACCACTTCTCACATCAACCTGGAGTTTTAAATAATTATTTAATGCATCACCGAGCTTTCCACAGATTAACATTGTTTGAAGTATAGCATTGCTGCTTTGCTGGTTCAAATGTAAATCTTCCTGTGAAGTCATGTTACTCTGTCTCTGCAGTTAACATGACGTTACTGTGCCGTTTTGCTTCATTGCTTATATCAAAATTTTGTTTAATGACTGAAGAAGTGGTTTACTGACATCCTTGTAAAGAACAATATCAAGCATAAAAAGGATAGAAGCAGCAGAAATGCATTTAGATCTATAAGACTGCACCAAGATTAGATTGCATTATATTTATATGTAATTTCTTGCAAAGCTGAAAAATGGACTCAGAGAAGATAACCTCCCTCTAGTCCTCTACTGTCCAGTTTCTGTGGTCTTTTTCAAACCCTTAGCCTGAGGTCTTTGCTTCTCACCAGATATAGTGAGTTTTGCATGACTTCAGTCCTTCTGTAGGAGCCTGTTCTTGTTTTGCACTTCACCCCAGTCTCAGTTTGCCCGTGTGTTTGATGGTCACTTGACGTCAGCCTCTTCTTCTTAAGAGACAAGTTTGCAGTCATCCCTTTCAGTTCATAGCTGTTTTGCCCTCCGCCAGATTCTAGTTTTGTTGTCCTCAGAAAGCAGAAAGAGATGCGCTTGCCTAGTATTTCCATTTTTGGTAGAAATACTCAAATACGCTGATTAAAGAATAAATAGCAGTGGTCTCTTATTTTTTTCCAGAGCTGAATATGCATATCAGACCACATATTTAATAGGATATGTTTAACAACCACAGTATGCTCATTTGACTAATAGAAATTATCATGGCACCAAGTACTCTTCATTGTTGTAATAATAAAACTAAATCAATTTTTCATGTGTATGGCAATTGTTAGATGGCATGTCTGGAGGAAACTGTGAACATTAACATGAAAGGGACCTTTGTGTGACTGACAGAAATTGTCACTGGCAGATCGATGAAGCCAACAATGTTAAGTATTCCATGCCTATAGAGGTCTAAGATTATAAGATTAAACAAGCAATTTGTTGACAGCCTGTCTCATCTCATGACTTTCTTAATGACAGTTTAATCATTTATCCTATAAAACAAAGAACTGAATTTATTGTCAGTGTTATTTTAATGTGTTGAACCAGGTAATTCATCTTAAAGCACCAAGAGTTACACTCCTGAATTATTAAAGAAATACTACTGAGGAATTATGTTGGTAGTACTGAAATGAGAGCATGTCTCAGTGGGTAATGGACTCTGAGAAATGTTGCAGCGATAGAGAATGAGGCCAAAAGAAAGTTGTGATCTAAGTACCACTGCTTATAATCTGCTAGAGTCAAGGTCACAACCTTCTGAGGTCCCATGATATTGCTGTTTAGCTTTTAAAGAAATGCATTATTATTAATTTAAGTTAAGATTGGTGCGTGGAGGTGGTTCAGTTACGTTTGCACAGATTGCCCCTTATTCTACCGACCTTGCTCCGAAAGATATGAGTTAACACGGAGCAATTGGCAACAAATGCATGCTGGTGTAAATAAAAATCCTGTCCTTTTTCTGGCAAATCATTTAATAACAAAGCTCTAAAAAAAAAGAAAAAAAAAAAGAGTCCTTTAAACAGCTTCATTAAAGACCTAAAGCCAAAGAAAAACACAATGGTTTGAAATACCAGCAGTATTGTTCCATTTTGTGGCTGTACTTATTATAATTGCTTGTGACATATAATGACGCAGGGCTCTCTCTGAATGAGTCTGCCCATTATGTGGCGTGAAAGCTGGTCTGGTTTGTGTGCCTGAGTGTGGACACCCATCTCACAGTGGGGGCAGGCTCGACTTGGATGCTTCTGTGCTGTTGCTGCAGCTTTGCTCAGCACACAGTGGGGGTAACGCAAGGAACCCTATAGTGCGGTAATGCAATATTCATGGTGGGGTGTGAGCAGAGCAGTTAAACACAGCAGAGTTGTGGGAGGACCTTGCAGCCCTCTATGAGGGAGCAGCTGCAGCTTGCCCCCCTCTCAAAAAAGCTTATCCTTGTGTTTGAGCATTGTCTCTTTCTTTCTTTGCTTTCCCTTGTCCCTTCTCTACTGCCTCTCACTCAACCATTAATTTTTAATCACAACTTAAATGACTGCCTTGGCTGGATGTGGCTGTGGGGGCAGCAAGTCAAGGGCTCTTGCCTCTGGTTACAAACTAGGAACTAAATTTGAAGAGATCAAGCTAAACACACAGGGACGAAGAGGGCTGACGAGGGAAAAATGTACAGGGGGAGGAAACATATCAACTTGCTGCTGCCATTATAGCTTTATTAGAATTTCAACTCTTTCATCTTGGGTCTTCTATTGCGACTGCAACATGAAATTGAGATCAAATTTAGATAGAATGCTGGATTTTTTTAAGGTTTCAGAGGCGATGAGAAAGCATATGGTAAGAGAAAGACTGCATTTACTCATAATGAGATATTTAGTATTGTCATAAGGCAGACAGAGTAGATGATTCTAGGTTTAGACTGTCAATCCAAAATAACAAGGCTAATCTGTGCTAATAATAATAATTTAAATTATTTTTCTAATTTATTGAGCCAAAATTATTAGTTGGTTAAGAGGGGTAACAAGCAGCAAACTGACAGTTAATAATAAGAGTCAATAGCCAAAGAGTAAGAGTATAAACATACAGCTGGCAGTAGCAGTATATAAATGATTGATTCAGCTCTTCAAGAAGGACAAGGTTGTGTGGATGTTGTCAGTGAGGTGGCAGCACTCAGGTTTTCTCCTGCATTATTTATTTTCTATATTGGGGTGGTCTGACCCATTCTTGTAATGAGAGCTGGAGTCACGGTCTGTTTGGAGTCCCGGGGCAACGCCGTGCGACCGCATCCCTGGATCATTGCTCAACCACACAGAGCTCTACACAGCCACTGTTTGCTCAGACTTCACTTGGACAGTAAAAGTCAAGCCTTGTTGACACATCTGTGCTGTCTCTCCCCGAGGCTAATGGCTATTACATCTGTCTGCTTCTTTTTAGAGGGAGAGGAAAAACTACAAGAATCAAATGCTGCAAAAACACTGACAGCTGATGGAAAGCTGACAAGCTGCCTCAGAGGGGAATTAGCGCTGTTGATCTTTCTCACAAGTTTAGTAAGATGATTATGCTGGTTAAGATGTTTTTGGAGAGAAATTTTGATGGTCTTATGACACCAGAGTGTCAGTTTTTATACCAATATAGCTGTGGTTTTCACAGATACTTCTTGTCTTTATTATTATTTTACACAGCAGGAAAGCAAAGCAGTCAATTCTGCTGTTTGTGATTTCTCAAAAAAGTAAAATAGAAGAAATCTGTCTTATGTGACTCAAAATCTTTTTATATTGGCCAAACAACTCCCATTCATAAAAAAAAGACTAACATCTGGCTTTTAAGCGCAATGAAAAAGTTTAAAATCAACCTGGGAACTCTGAAACTGACGGCAACAAATCACGGACAAAAACAGACATGGTTATTTGATTGATTGAGCTGGATAAGTTTTCTTCTTGCTGTGTGGGGCGGATGTCTGTAGTAAAAGGATAATGATACATTTGCCTAATTATTTTTAAAAACTCATGCACGTCAGAAGGTGTTGATCAGTACAGCCTGCAAGATGCAGTGATGCCACCGCTTCATGTTGTCATAGTTACAGGCTTGTCCCTAGGTAAGAAATGGTAGCTATTTGACTGGTTCTGAATACATTAAGCCCCCAATAAACTGAGAGTAAACCCTACTGCTATTAGGAAAGCATTTAATCATTCTACTTAAGCCTGTTTACTTATATTTTTTTTAAAGAAAAACAAAAAATAATTTAACAAACTACTTAGATTTGATGAACAAACTACATTAAAAGCAATGTTTATAGGCAAGATAATGTACTTAAGTTCCATGCACTACACTGAGCCAATGATATTCCTGTTATCTTACTTTATTTTAACAAAGCAAGTCTTAGGAAAGTTTCATGTCAATCGTTAACTTAGTACCAAGTCCAAGTTGGTGGCGCTCACAGACAAAGTGGCTTAAATTTTACTTTTTACATTTAACATTTCTGACAATGGTGGTACACAGCTCATCGAAATATATTACAGTGGTAATATATTTTTATTACAGTTTTATTAAATATCTTGTATTTTATGAAAACCATGTTGAGACTTTTTTTGTGAGTTAAAACTGCTGTAGAAAAGTTTCATATACACTGTACTTGAATACTGATCATTCTATAAGTTTTATTAAAACGATTTTTTTTTTCATTTTCACAAACACCAAAATTAACTTATTCATTTTAAAGTTGTTAAAAAATTGACTGGATTTACGTGAGTTATTTATAATATTTTACTACTGAGAAACAGACTTTGTCCAAAAATGACTAAAACAACCGACTGACACCATTTCAGCTCTCATGGGCATCTGTGTGTAGAAATAATGAGCTAAAAAGTCATTTACAGGACATTTCTGTCACAAATCTATTTTTCTCCCACACCAGCAGGTCTCCAATCTATTGATAAAAATACATAATCTGACCAGCTATAGAGGGAGCTGACTTTTTTTTTGTGACATTTTAGACTTGAGTCTAAAATCCACTTGGCAGGCAAGTGGGAAACTTTTATAATAGCAATAAGTGACTCAGTGGCCAGATTCTACTCTAACACCTTCCCTAAAAATCTGTTAAATAATCCACTTATTGAATTATAGATCCTAAAATAACAAAAGAACAAAAATTAAAGCAGCCTGACTGCATTCATGCAAATTAGCAGACGTTGGTCAATCAGTTGAAAACACACACACACACACACACGCATGTAGATGTACATCTGTCTGCACACCGCATCCTACCCTGCACAAGCAAAGACTGACAGGCTTTAGGACAAAGACTTATGCTGGGCTTACATCAGAAGACTTTAAACACATTTGCAAGAGACTCTAGAAAACTACCAGGTCACACCTGCTCACATCTAAAGACGAATGTTTATAGTTTTAAGTCTCAGCCAAGTCTTAGACTGAGATTTGACAAAGACTGTGAATCACTATTTACAAGACGACAACTAGATTCTTTTAGCATTTTCTGTGATATGCTGGACAGTTGATATGGAACAGGGCTGATCTGCCCACAGCAACGCAAAGAAGGGCAGAGTTTCCCTCCAGGATCAATAGAGAATTACACATCATTATTTAGTGTGGCACAGACTCATCAGAATCTGGAGGGATCCTTTTCTTTTGCCTGTTTTACTTAGGGGGGGGCATGGCTCAGCAAGGCAGAGCGGTAGTCTTGTAACCTGAGGGTTGCTGGTTCAATCCTTGGCCAAGTCAAATTCATGTCAAGGTGTCCTTGCACAAGACACCAAACCCCTAATTGCTCCTGATGGGTCGTGGTTCAGAGCTTTGCATGGCAGCTTCCGCCATCAGTGCGTGAATGTGTTTGTGAATGGGTGAATGTGACGTATGATGTAAAGCGCTTTGGATAAAAGTGCTATATAAGTACGGACCATTTAACATTTATATTTTTTTTGCCAGTGTTCTGTTTCTGCTTTTCTCAGAGCTCATCTATTGGTTGTTGATTGTGTTTCGTCACTGCAACTTGCGATAATATTATATATATGTATATAATATGTTTGATATTTGACATTAAAGTTTGCACCTTCAGGAAGGAGATGGATCAGGGTGAGCTGTGGATTATTAAAACATTACTCGATATTAAATTATACTTTATATTATTTACTTTCAGAAACAACAATAAATACTATCCAGAGTATAAAAATTGACTTGTTGGACTTGGTTACAAAGCTGACATTTTTAAATCCATCCTGCTGGGTTTAAGACTCCCTGACCTGATCATAAACCCCTGAAGCATCATCATCAGAAAATACAGACAACTAGGTCATGATACAATAAAAATAAGGATCAATATTTAAAAAAAGATTACATACTTCACAATCCTGTGGTAAAGCCTTCATCAAACAGATACTGGCAGTAGCTGCTCAATGCAGACACGTGTTACACATTAGTGACATGTTTTCTTTCAGTAAATACAATAACTGTATTATATGAAATGATGACTAAAACAAGGAGTGCAGACTTTATTCAGACAGGCCATTCATGCAGTAAAAGTGAGCAGCAGTGGCTTGTCAAATTCTGATTGATAAGGATTTCGTAATGGCCACTGATTAAGGCAACAATGCGTGGTTAAGATAAAGAAAGACAAATCTATTGCTACAACACAGAGCAATTTCTTTACGCAAGCTTTTCAGCTTTTAGTGAGACAGAAAGCCGGGAGGTTTCATTGCCAAGGGCAGCTGATAAAACCTCTGAGCTCAAGTGCAATCAAATGCTACAACCCAGTCAGGCAAAGCACGTCTCTGTCATGATTAAACATGGGGGGGGCTGCTACAGAAATTCTCTTAAATTCAAAATCTAATCACCACCTAAAGTAATCATGATGGATTCTGTGAATGAGGGGGATTTAATTGAATACCTCAAAATATTCAGCATCATAACCTGATATTGCTCACATCAACCACATAAAAGTTTTTTTTATTGTAAAAACAGCCACCCTACTATCCTGACTCAGTATGGCTACAGGCTGTTACCAGAAATAAATCTAAAATTCACGGAATTAATTTACTTTAACTAAATCTTGTGCCGACTACTTGCAGAGTTCTTGTCTGCTATCTTCAGCACAGTTTTTAATAATCAAAACAATCACTGAATGCAAAGCTATTGTGTTTATTATGCAGTACACAAGGCTGAATTTGACCCTTAAATATCAGCAAGAATTTGACTTAGCTTAAACTGACTGAGGTTTAGAGTATTAAATTTAGGTTTAGAGAGTGGTGGTGGGGGTGGTGGTGGTGGTGGTGGGTGGGTGTCCATTGATAATTTTTTATTTCTTTGCTTTGACTTGTAGAGTTTGTGTTTGCTTCAAAACCAATGCAGAAATAGCTAAACTGTTCTATTGAACCATATCACAGATGTCTGAAGTTTAAATGCAAATAAATGTAAATGTATAGACACTTTCCAAAATCTCAACAAGCTCAGCAGATTTCTTTGTCAAGCTTGTAATTTGACTGTTAGTTTGTACAAGCAAAGAAACGTGACGCAAACATGACTACATACAGTGCAGGTAAAACAGAAGCGTGAAGAAACATGTCATAGATTGCACGAGCCAGGCAAAACCTCAGAGGAGAGTGATCAAACAAACAAACCAGCTTCTTGGGTATGCGACCCGCTGGAACACCAAAAGGTTAAAATAAAAAAAATAATTTAAAAAACTTGCTGTAAACAAATCAAGTAAATCTGACAAATAAAAATTATTTATTTATTGTGTGTTTGCAAAGAAATATTCAGGTTTAAGAAAGTAGAGTAACTTCCTGCTCTCTGTAAGTCTGTATTTATTACAATAGAACAAAACAGTCTTTTTTCCCCCAGTTGCTAATTTAGCATGCAGGAGTGCGGCTACAGAAGCTGTGAGGACGAGCAGATCTAGTATGGTGAAGTTTATTGCTTGGGGCTCTCTCTCTGGCTCTCATGCCTGTGTGCTTTGGTCTTTGCTCAACAGCTCAGCTCTCTCCTCTCTCTTCTCCTCTCCCCATTAACCGGCTGACAGATCAGTAATAAACACAGCCTGTCACCTTCAAGGCCTGCCTCTCATTTACTAGAGAACACATGAAACCCCACTCTCTCATTCCCTCCCCATCGCTCTCTCTCTTTTTTTTCCCCTTCATCCGCTGGGCTCATTGGAGCTGAAACCTGATTTTTTTTGGCCTCCGCCGCCTCCAAGGCAGCAAATTCTCAGCTGCACCCAGATAGTCCTGAAAAAGGCATGAATATTAAATTGGAAAAATCCATGAATAAATAACCAAAAAAGGACTTCCGTTGCTCTAACCTCTTTCTGTCTCCCAGCAGTGGACGACACAAGTGCACAAGGGACAAATAAGATAGGGGAAAAAAATAAAAAATTATGACCACCTTTGGAGAAAAGGTGGACATTTGTGAGGTAATTGGCTTTCTCTACTTGCCATCCCATGGTGAAGTTGATTTCCCAGATAAAACAAAAGAGGTAATCATAAGGTAACAGTGCAGTTGATGGTTAGTGGAGCAAAATGTAGCTGCAATATTTTCACAGGGAATATATTGTGTTATATCCATATGCAATGCAACCTGAGGGATAGAAGCCATGCATATTGCAACAGCTCAATAATCTATGCGTGGGAAATGCAAATTACACTGCAAAAAGAGTTGGGAGTACTATGTGTACAAGGGATATGATGTTGAATGCAGAACAAACAAATAAAGAGTTATCTATTTGTGATGTATACACACACACACATACGAGTCCCTGGGTGTGTAACTGTTACACAGGAAGAGGTAAATAAAGATTTAGTCGCTTTAAGCAATTATCTAAGTGAGGTTGATGTACTGTGTACAATGGTCTGCATAACAATTGGAATGGATTGGGGACAAGTCACAGGAGTACAGTAATTAATGGGTAATAAGTTTCAAAATGTGTTGACCTTTATTATGTATCTGTTTGTCCTACGTGACAATTAAACTGCTTTTTGCAGAACTTTTTATAAATTCTGTTCTTGAAGCAATTGTAAAAAAATGCTTAACAAGTGACTGAATGAAGCATCTACGTAGAAGAGCAAACGACTTGGAGAGGCAACTGCTGATTGTTGTCACACTTAAACCCACCCACAGCAACCAGCATACCAGTGTTCCTTTATTGACTCATACTTTTCTTCATAGTTTTACTTAATGACATCATTAGTTTTTTTCTAATAGAAACAAAAGGAGAACTTTATATAAACTAACGTACAAGTACAAAAACTATGACAAAAAAAGACACATATGCAAATGCAAATTATATGAAAACATTCATTTGAGATCCAATAAGGCCAAATTTAGTTGTGTGGAAAGGCGAGTTGAGAAGGTAAGTAGGGAGGAAGGCACATACAATTAATTTACTCCTGGAAAGACACTGCAATTAGCTCTGGTGTACTCTCATTAAAAACTAATGCCACAAAACGTCATGGGAGAAAGAAAAAAGTCGACATATGGACACATTTCACATTCGATGTGAAGCAAAACAAGGCACTTATGAAGCGCCTATGCTGATGAAAACGCAACATAAAGAAGCATTTATGCGCCAGCCAACCCTAAAATCCATGCAAAGGTAAGCATGTGAAAGCTGATGTTATATTATGAGCTAAAGGTGCTTTTGCAAGGCTCCGAACTTAATGATGCTCCAGCTGTCATGTTTGCATTACTAGTCAAAAGCAAACAGAAATGTATTTGTGTTACATTACTAAAAACCCAACAAAAATAGACATTTTTCTTCTCTTGTAACAGTACAGTAGGCTACTGAAAGTAGTCCATTAGAAGTTAATGTATATATCATTCCACCTAGGTGTAAGTAGTGACTTTAGAAGTTCAAGAGAAATTTTGAAAAAAAACATTGCATTTCCCTTACATTTTATATTATAGTCGACTAAATCTGCTGTACATTTAGTGGATCATAACACTGTATTTTTTTGAGCTGACTAAGAATGAAATGAAAACAAACATAGTTCAAATTCAGATGACTCGTTCATGAGTACAACTAAATGACTAGTCATTAGTCTTGTCAAGATTAACACTGCGCCACAGAATGCTGATTGGTCCAGATAGCTTAAAGCTTCCGAAGATGGGCGTTTCCTTGAAAAAGATCTTCCACATCACAGAGTCCAGCTGTATATAATCTATGGATCAGTATTGATTACAAAATCTAGACCTCTTTTCATATTATATATTAATATTATTATTGTCAAATATGTAACATTTAACAATAAAATATCTGACATGGGAAAATAAATACTGTCTTCTATTTTGACAGACGTAAACTGAGACACTTGGTCAATAATTACTGCCCATTGTTTTCTCTAAGCTTAAAAAAAACACTACTGACAGTGTATGTGTGTTTAAGAAAATTCATTTTGAAGTGAAAAAAAAAGAAGAAAAAAAAAACAATAGTGGCCCATCTTTAACTGGAGGGAAATGTATATTTTGATTAACAATAACATCACATTTAGGAACACTTGTTTCCCCACATAAGTTGATATTTCTATTCAGTCTGTAATTTAACAGGACATCATAAAGGAAAACTGTTTGAAAAATATAGCCTTGTAAAATATTTTTTTACAAAAGCCTAATATCAGAAAAAAATCTGTTTCTGTAAATAACTATTAAAATGTAGGTCAAGGACAGCTACTTAGTTAACCTTCAGCTCCTTATTTACCAGACTTAAAGTCTGCAGTGATTCTGAGATCTGACAAACAATAAAGATAAAAAAATCCTTCGTGACTAGTTGCCGAAACTGAATTTCTCAATTACATCCATGACTTCCTTCCTTGTACTCAAGACACCTCCACAAAAGAGAGCAGTTTTGTAGCTGCTAAAAAGCCATCAGTGTGACTAATCTTAACAGGGAAAGATAAGGCAGTGAAGCACAAAGCACTCACTGAGTTATGTTTACGAGAGTCATAAATTCAGCCCTGAACTGAATGAAGGGTTAGCAAAGACTCTTTGTTCTTTGAAAGCTGGCGGAGAACTTTCTGTTATGCTTCTTTAACTGTATTTTCCCTTCTGAAATTTTTATTACAAGTACTGTGTGTAATCATTGAGATAATTTTCAGGTTTAGCTCAGGGGAAAATGTATTTCTTGCTCTTTTAGCATGATATAAAAGTACATGCTTTCCTATGGAACAAATACAAACCATAGAAGTGATGGCTTAAATCATGGCATCATTTTAGTATAATCAGCCAGCACTTCTTTGGTGCCAACAAATGTTTGCAAAATGCAACAAAAGGCATCAACTGGCTTTAGCTAAGCATTATTATGAAGTCTGTTGACTGATTGCAGTCTACTGTTGCATTTCTTTTACCAAGTCACTGCTTTTGTATGATGAATTCAGGAGTAGTTGCACAAAAAGGGTAGTTAGTCTTTTCTTGTTTTTTTTAGCTAGATGAGAACTCAGAGGCTCAAAGCCATCTGATTCACTCATGGAAAATGGTGCTGCCTATACACTCTTCACGCTTGAAAGCAATAGGATTTTAATTCTTTAGAGGCATCATAAAAAAAAGGTCAAACATAATTCTCAGTTCTTTGTTCTTTGAAAACATTAAGTAGCAGCTTCAGGCTTAACACTAGTCCCCAGATAATGTCTATATCTGTCAATTTAAATGAATCTGCACTTATACAGCCCCATTAAACTCTAGCTTGGGTAAGCACTTGGCAATGTGTTTTACTGTTTTTACAATCTCTACTCAGATCTGCAGCAGACTAGAAGATATATTTTTTCCAAATCTTACTACAGTTATAAACTTAATCATGCAAGTTGGCCAACTGTGCTCAAAGTGGTAAGTCAGGGATCCCTGTATGCATCAGGATAATAAAATATAACCTGTCCTAATTTTTCATCCTCTGGTAAAAACATAGTTATAATGGAGCTCTGAGGGTAATTTGCATATTTAAGATTGGGTTATTCTATAAAAGAATTAAAATCAGAGTATGCAAGGACTGAATGTTTAAACACTTTATGTGTACTGGTATATGGTTTGTATGTTCCTTTTATGGCCACGTATGCATTGCCACTTCACACAGACAGTATCAAGCTGTTAAAACATAGGGGAATTCAAGCAATAAAGAACAGTAAAAGAGAGCCAATTAGCTTTCAACACTCAGCCTGACCTTCAGCTTACACAGGAGCACACACACAGACACACACATGCAAATATTCAAAGGACGTGACCATAAAGCCATAATGCAAGTCTGCTCTTACAGGACTGAGTCTTGGACAAATGCCATTTTAAATGTCACAGACTCTATCACAGGGTAATGACTGATCAACCTAAGTTTGTATTTAGCAGTGCCTTACATTTATCTACAAAGTCAACTGGCTAGAAAGAGAGGCTGCATTGATAAGTACCCAATCTGTGCATCTCATAATGTCAATCTGTACGTGCACATGCAAGATCAAGCGGTACCAACCAATATTATTGCTTTTGTGGCAAACAATACAGAGCATGTTTGGCTGTCATTGATATAAAATCTGTGCAATAGCTAAGCTCAGCCACACAGTGATAAAAGGCTTGGAGTCAACAAGAGGAAAGGGAGAACTTCCAGGAGTGCAGTTTATCTAAAATACTTTCCTAAGGAGATGGCTGACAAACCACTTTTCTACTTCATGTTTATCTATCAAATTTTGAGGTAATTTCAAAGTTAAAGAAGCTCTAAATGTAAATTTAAATAAGAACCTACAAATGTTGGAAGAAAATCTTAGTAGTTAATTCTTGATAAAGCCATAATCTATGGTAAGACGGTATGTTGTTGTGTTAGGTACAAGCTTATATTCATGATGGCTCCCAGTCCCATTCCCCACAACATGACTGCACAATTTTCTTAATTAAACAATTAATCTCAGCAGAAACACAATGTAATTTTACAGATTGTGAAATGCACCAATAACACATTAAAGTTCCACACCCTAATGACCAAAAAACAATTGTTATCATTGTGTAGCACAGCAATGACTTTAGCTGGAAGGAATGTAAAAGCACAGAGCTGTTCATCTCTTTTATTGCACACTGTGATGAAGCGTGAGATGGTTGGCAATGCCACAGAAAAGTGGATCTTGTCAATGTAAGCTGCTGGAGGAGCAAAAAATACTAGTGCTAAGCCCCCCTGAGTAAGATGAGCGGCAATGCCTTGACCCGTGAGATGCAGTGGGAATTGAGGTGGAAGAGAGGGCGAGAAAGCAAAAGAGTAAGATAGTGAAAAGCAAGCTGGTGACAGGAGAATAAGGCAGGCTGGACTGTGCAGTCTGTGTAGGTCACGATAACCAATTGAAAATCCAAGCTAACATGTACAGTTAGGTATTTCCCGATCAAAGCGCAGTTTGTAACAAGAATATTTTTACGAAACTGTACACTACAGAGGCACTTAATGGTTTAAATGCTATTGGGTGAAATTTTATGAACACACCAGAGTTTGGCAATTTCTTGCTCTTGAGATTTCCCTGCAGTTGTGCGATGTAACACAGTGGTAAGGATTTTCCCCGCTGCCCAAGTTTTAATGCAATCCGTTGGTTTCCTTGGCTAGCCAATTATTTTTTCATGACTTAGCTTGTATGAATGCAGTGACTAGAAATTGGACTAAGGTCAATTTGTTTCAGATAGATTACAATGATATGGCTTGAACTGAAAATGTGTGTAAAGTGCCTTGAAAATAATTTTATTGTGACTTGGCAGTAAACAAATAAAAGATGAATTGAACTAAATTAAACAGCGGTACAAATTTCTGCACGGCCATACTTGTAAATCTGCTGTCATGCTGTTTATTAAAACAATAAAACCACAAAAAGTGACAAAAATATTAACAAATAAAGTTGGAAAATGTCCCAGCAGCAACAGCATATTTATAAAGTTGTAATAAAAGTATTAAACTGTCTTTTAAAAAGGGAAAAAAAAGTTTTTCTACAATACCTTTTGCTTTTTCTAATTCACATTGTTAAAGTGTTTGAATGTGGCAATATGTGCAAAATCAGTCAATCAATAAATAAAACATTATTTGCCTTACTTATGTGACAGTGCCATAGTCACAGAGCATCTTCTAAAAGGCTGCTAATTTCCAAGATTCACATGAGAAGACTATTTGAATACTAGTCTGAAATGAGAATGATGTGGCTAATTGGGCTTCACCTACGAGGCAGGGGCAATAATGACGAGGTTAAAACGATTCAATCTCTGGTAAACAACGCAGCACAGCGGAACAAGCTGATGTAATGTTTCTTATTTCTCGTTAGACGTGATACAGAGCACAAAAGTAATTGTCTGGAGACAATAAACTTGTTTAAAAGTTTTCTAACTGAAATTAACATAGGGTTCAATCTCTTTTGATCCCAAACCAATACAGCACAGAGGAAAAAAATTATCATAACATTCTTACAAATTTAAACATGTGAATCGCCAACTTTATCTACAAAATCAAGCACAGCATATGCTTTAAACAACACAACACTTTCTGTGTTCTGTTCTTTATTCAATCATTGACTTTTTGAAATGACAAGAGAAAAGGCCTGAAGCACGGCTTTGAGCACCCTACATAGTAGTAACTGAAGAGCATTCACCTTTAGGAAGCATTGCAGTTTGTAAAGACTTATAGCAACTTTCACTCTTTCAGTCCTTTTCTGTCCATTCATCCTCCAAGCTAGCTCCTTTTAATGCAGTTGTTATCTGATGTCTGTCATGATGTTCTCCAATATTTTTGTCAATAGACCTTGAAGGTCATGGCTAAACCTTCAGCGTGTCTCTTGAGATTCAACTGTAGATTTTTACGATGTGTTTCAGATAATTACCATGTTAAGCCACGCTCTCTTCATTTTCATCTTTTTAAAAGAATTTTATCAGTATACTTACAAAATTTAATGAATTCTTATTGATTTTTTTCTTCCCTCTACCACTTAAAGTATTACCTGAAAGTCTCTATGCGACAGGCTGCAAGAAAACTCAACCAATGATCAATCTCCAACTGTTCCAACAGGCCAAAAATTTTAACTATAAATTCAAAGGACTTACAGACTTGTTAAGCAGTTTTTTACTAATGATTCTTATAAAAGTGTATCAGCACTTCAGACTATGGAGTAGTGATCAAAGAAATGTTTTGCAGTCTATTCAGGAAGCTTGATTTATCTCTCAAATAACCTTTCAAGTTTATATTTGTTGATTTCTTTCCTCCCGTCCAATTTTCAGTCTTCAACTTCACCTTAAATCCTTGATAACATAACAACTAGAAAACAATTTGCCATATAGCAGAACTTTTTGACAATTTGGTGCCCTCCAACAAAAGCTAATTCGGCATCTTTCTTGCATCCTTTCTCCTTAGATCCTTTAAAAATTTCTCTTTTTTTTCTTTCTAAATTAGCCATGGTGTATATAGTAAATCAAAACAACCAGTGTGTTGATATCCAGTTGCTGGGGTGAGAGGTGGTGCTGTAAAACACAGTGTTCATGTGATGCTTTGTGGGTCTAAAGGAGGATTTATACTTTCTTCCACAAACTAATGAAGACACTGAACCATTTTGGACGCCATTGTTGTTTCAAAACAGAAAATAATTACCGAACTGAAGAGAACCATCAAAAAAACTCAGATCTGGTGAGTTTACCGGCCGATACCACCCCTGCTGCCACCTTCAGATTAGGAGGAGTGCGAGAGCAAATTCACCAGCGTCAGCTACGCCGTAACCGACCGGACGCAGACGCCACGCGAGTATAAATCCACCTTAAATTATTCCAATGGTCAGGGGCGGCTGCTTAAGGGAGCCCATTGCCAGCAGATTTTGAGAATTTATGAAGTGTTTACAAGCAAGTTCTTTAATGTTAAGCTTTCACAAGGATGAAAATGTCTTGAGGTGTCCAAACTGTGCAGGATGCTCAAATGATTTTTTTAAATATTTTTTAAAGAATTTAAGGTAACCA
Source organism: Rhadinocentrus ornatus (assembly GCA_037177495.1). Classification (NCBI taxonomy): domain Eukaryota; kingdom Metazoa; phylum Chordata; class Actinopteri; order Atheriniformes; family Melanotaeniidae; genus Rhadinocentrus; species Rhadinocentrus ornatus. The sequence continues at coordinate 9,459,888 of JBAMHW010000001.1, forward strand.
TTTGCAAACATGATCATTTTTTCAAATCAGCAGCATTACGTGTTTGAATTACATCCCTACTTTTTTTCTACAGATTAGGTTTAGGACAATCACAATAAAATAGATAAAGTGTACCCTGGGCTGTCTTTAGAGAAAATGTAGGATAAGAATTATAATTTGCTTGGAGGATGCATTCCACAAACAATTAGTAGATCTGCTAACAGAAATTTCCTTATTTTCTATAAATCTGCTTAGTTTCTCCTCTTTAATTATTTCACATCCTATTGTTGTAGGGTTCTTTACTAAATAAAATGTAAAGATGTAGGTGGCCTTTTTAAAAAACAGCTTCAAAAACACATTTTAGCTTTTTAGTGTATCTGGTTCCTTGCAACATATTCAGTGATAGTCATAACAAATTAGAGAGAAATCCACACAACTCGCAAACACCCTCTAATAAAAACATATATGCAACTTTGACCCCTTCTGTACTCAATACAGAAAATATAAACCTAATAGAATGCAAAGACCAAGCCATCCATTTTCTATACCTGCTGGAGCCTATCACATCAATAACCAGGTGAGAAGCAGGGTACACCCTGATCAGGTCGCCAGTTCATCACAGGGCAGAGGGTAAGTCATTGAATATGCTTGTGTAAAGGGGGAAAAAATTAAATGAATTCCTGTTTAGTATCATCACAAAAGTGTGTTCACAAGTGGGCAGAAAGCATTGTTCAATCCAGTTTGTTTGGCAGAAACAAGCTCCTTAGAGATGAAAAGGCAATTTATGGTATCAATAGACCTAAAAAGAAGGATGGAAAAGGCTTAAAATTCCAAAGGCATCACAGCACTTTATAAGGGCAGAAGATTATTGTGAATTCAATCCAGTAAAAGAGGGGACTGAAGTAATCTTCAGTTCTTGAATCATATATACAGATAAGCAGAACACACCTGCAGAACAACTGCACAAGACAAGAGAGAAGCATGAAAAATGGTTTGCCATTGGACTAAACTACAGAACCGCACTGATAATATCAAGTGAATAAGCTTTCCAGTAAAAGTGTTAGCATTTCTTAACTGTTATTTGACACATTATTATCATCTTAACACAGTAGTAAATTACCGCTAATTATTTTAAAGTCGACTGCAGAAAATATTGTGATTAATAACCATAATGAACCATTATTGTTGCCCAATTCTAGGGCTGTGCTTCTTCACTGGTCTCACAATTCAATTCGATTATCTTTTTAATGATTTGAATTGATTCAATTCAATTTAATTCAATTCAATTCAATTCAAGGATGCACCATTATGTGTTGCATTCTCAATATTCTTTATTATTGCAAAGTTCACCTTTCTTAATCAATAAAAACAAGAAGTCAGATAATTATGAACTCCCTGTTTATTTATAATTATTTTAGAAATAAATCTGAATGTCCCGATATTGACAAACATAATAAACATGTAAACAATTAGGTTATTTTTAACTTATTTAACTTTATTGTTCCATTGCCAGAAAATCAACACGTCATTACTCTACGATGACGTTCTCGTAAGCAGCCCTTTAGTGGCCAGATTTCTTGCAATGAAGCAGCGTGTTTTGTCCCATTCAGTCTTTCTGTAGTGAGTTCAGACAGAATGTTCCATGTCCAGAAAACATTCGTCTGTAAGCACTCTAGTCAATTTGTAATTGAACACATAGAATTTTGTTAAGGTTAACATTTGCTGATGGACAAAGTTGTTTAAATTCCCAATATTTGTCAATAGTCTGTTTGTGCATGTTAACTGCTAGCATGCCAATGGCATTTTCAATAGACGTTAGCCTTAAGCTAATCTTTCCGTTTTTATACATTTTGACGTGCAACATTACGTGATTTCACTGAGACAACGAATGTATTTCCAGTAAGATACTTATGTATTTTGTATGTTCGTGCAGTTTTACAGTTTTCCTAAGTAAAGGTTTCAAAACGGATTCAGACTCAGAGCTGTTGCAGCAGGCTAGATTGCACCACACACACAAGCGGCGACGAAATATTACATTACAATATCATAATGGATAATGTTTTGTTGCTGCATTGATACAGAATTGTCCACGTCGGATGCATTATAGAAATTATTAAATTCAACACCCCTACCCAACACTAGCAAATACATGTCATGGCAGATATAACAGAAACAGAAGGAGGCAGCCGGTACTGAATAAAGTAACATAACATCTCTTTAGGGTTAATAGTTTTCTATGAAGAAACTTCAACACAGCCACATTTATTTATCCAACAATAAAAAAATAAACGGGTGAATCATAAACTACAGCTACAGTAAGTTTCAATGAAAGTAATCATTGCCAGTGACAGCAAGTCTGTGGCAATGTGTGCAAATATAATCACCTTCAGAATAACTTCGGTGCACTGTGCAGCTCTTTCCTACTTCCTGGTTCCTTAACCAATAATATGCGACTCTTATATTGGCAGAATAACCTGCAATAATGATGTTTTGGCCAAGTGAATGGTGTGTTTGTCCTTATAAACTATTAAAATTACTATCAAATTAATTTATTAAGTGAGACTAAGGGAAAACAGCTGCTGCATGGCACTTGATTATTAATGTAGCTTTTGTTTACACTCTATTTTATGCTAATGTAAATTAGTGCGTGAAATTAGCGCTAGCATTGCAAAGCATAGCAACTTACTGTGTGTAAATCATCTTCACTCGTCGTCATGATGTTTGTTGGTGCCTTTAACATTCACTTTCTTTAAACCACAATTTTTTTAACTGTTCATGATATTCACAGAAACGGAGACAAGGTCGTTATATTCAGTTTTGTCCAGCGCCTGCTACATTTTACCTTGAGCCTCTAAAAAGCATTTCTCAATCGATCTAAAATCTGATCTGAAAGAGGCACAGCTGCATAAACAATCCTCCCAAGTCTTTAGAGGGTTTTGAAATATTAACAAAGAGCTTGCAGGTACATCATTTTGCAGGAGCAGCTATGGCAGCAGAGGGAAAATGTGTTTGAGTTCTCCTATAAATCACACAATACAGCAACAACCCTGCACATCCAGGACTGGCTTGCCCCCAGGCAACCTGACAGCAAAATCCTGTCTTTACAGATGGTGCTTGGACATAGTCTGTATGCATGTGTTTGTGTGTCTGTAATTGTATTTTATTAATTAAAATATACTCATCAAGATCCATGCTTAGCATTATTATACTTTTACATGACTACTTATTTATGTGTCTGAGTATAGAAATGCTGAGAGAAAATAGAAAGAAAGAAAGAATCTCTTATCTGGCTCAGGTTAATTTAAGCAACTCCATTTCCCCTGGCATGAAAGAAGGAGAACTTACAGATCTTGTGCTTCCCTTTCATGGGAAATTTCACCAGCAGCTCCTGGGGGTTAGTGCATATGAAGACGAATGGAGAGGCAGACTCTTCACAGGTATCAGGGAACTGCAGGGAGGGATGATGAAAAAAACAGTTTAGCCTCATCATACACACAACTAGCATGTGCACATATTGTACACAGAAAATATGTTGACGCTCAGGACGGTGGCCCGATTATGAATCATCCAGCGAATGTCTGTTTATACGCCTACATCTTGCTGAATGTCTTTCATGCCTGATGTAATACTACATGCCTGACAGCAACTGATAGTTATGAGTCTCGCTGGGTCTTATACTTTATGATTGCACAACTAATGATGCAGTTGCTAATGAGGCCATGTGCACTTGTGAGCTTTAAAGATTGCACAAAATATATAACTAGCAGCATCAAATCTGACAAGACTAAAGGCTTTTTCAGATGTAGTCTTGTGTATATGCAAACTGTCTACAATATTCTAGGCCTTTGAACCACATTAGAAAAACTTGTTAGTTCACGTGTGATATTTATGTTCATCTATTTATTACATGCAAAATGGTCTACTTCAAAAAGACATCCGAATATACTATAACCATACGTAAAACTTGACAGAAACAAACCGCCACCGCAACATATTTATGCATCCACCATATAACATCCCATACAGACTTCCTGTGAATCAGAGGGTGTTTTCCAGCTCATAATTGACAGCAGCCCACAGCATACAGAGGTCTAGAGACAAGAGAAAACCTTTCTATCCTTGTGTTATTGATTGGTCTCTCAGGTGAGAGTAGGGAATTGACTGACACAGTGACAAAGGAGTCATCTTTCCCATCACTGGCAGCTAGCAGCTCTCAGCTCATCCAATTTCCTCCAGTGCTATCAGATAGTGCCCATGATTGCATCTAGCCGGTCAGGAAGCAGGTCTTTTCATGACAGCATGCTCCCCCCGCCCCCACCTCTTATTCACAGCCGCTTTATCTCCCTCAAAGGAGCACTGAAGGTTGTGACAAATTTGGGGCTTTTAAAAGAAATCAACAGTCTGTAACCCATCCATACACTCTCTGACAAACGGGGAAATGATGAAGGAGATGCTTATTTCTGATCAAAATCCATGTTGACTTCAGTCTTAAACACCAGTTAGTGATAAAATATGTAAAAACCCTCAAAGTCATCGAGATCATTTGGCAAACAGTGGTCTAAATTAAACTGGAAACTTCCCTGATTGTCCTTAAACAAGATTATCAATAGGAGTTGAATATTATAATTTTAAGAGTTAAGACTGGTAATAATATTTCTATAACTAGAAACAACCAACATTTGGAATATTGTTTCTTTCAACCGTTACCACTGCATGTTTAGCTAAAAGCTAACAGGCCCTTTTGTGAACAAATAACTATTAAAACGCATAAATCCATCATCTATGTTTCATATCTGTGAGTGTGCAAAGATGTGACGCTCATGCCCAACAATAACTGCAATTTCACATTTTCAGGAACACGTCAGTCTGCACATAACAGCTTAAACTCAAGGAAGTTGGTGAGTTTTCTGATGAAAAGCTCATTTAAAGACTCCTCACAATGGATAAGAAACTTTCCACAGTATGATCTATTCTACATTAATCATTCCTCATGCCAGTGTCAGTGTCTTGCGGTGTCGCTAACTTGGTTTATAGATAAATATCTCTGTGTTCCTTTAAAATTTGCAGGTTGTGATGGCTGCACCTACAGCCACACATTTAAAGGCGGTAACCCCATACACCTACACATTTCAGTTATATTAGTTTATAATTGAACACTATGTTTGTTTACGGTTTTGCTTTAATCATGGTTAAAATGCTTTAGTTCTATTTGTTAGCGCGCATGTTAAGACACTGTAGTATTTTCAACTTGGTTTAACTTGTTTGTTTATTTAACATGTATTCTTTTCTTTTACTGGTGCTGGGGGAGCCATGTGAAAGCTTGGGGGCAGAAGAGAGCGCAACTGGTCAAAGCCAAGGAGCAGGAAGTGCCATGGGCCTATACCAAGCCAGCTCCTTCCAGAGCGGAGATCATTTGCCTCCATATATATATTTAGTATAGTTGTGGTTAATTTTTAGCTTTCTTGTTTAATTTTTGGTCATTCTTTTGTTTAAGTGAACTAACTGTATAGGTTTTGGTTTTTTGTTTAGGTTATTTGTTAGTATTTGTAAACCCCTTTGTGTTTAGACTGGTCTGATCAGCCAGTATTTAAGTTCCCCTTTGTTTCATGTATGTTAGGTTCATTTTGTTTCTTTGTGTTAGCAGTTAATTTAATTTATTTACCCCCCTTTTTTGGGGGGGGTAAATAAAACCCATTGAGTCCTTGTTCTTCACCAGCTCGGCCCCTTACACAGGTATAATTTAGAATTCATTGTCCCATCAGTGATGGGAATCCGGCTAAAACAATGATACTACCACCATCATGTTTTCACAATATGGACAAGTTTTTAATGCTGTTTTTTTTTTCAAGAACTAACTTTTTTCTGTGATCTAGCAAACTTCAGAGCAGTGTCTGTGTCTGTGTCCTTGATGGTACAACATTGGGTCAATGTAGAAGGCCTTTTAATAGTTTAGAAGCTATCCTTGGTTTCTTTGTGACTATTATATGTATTGTTATTGGATCTTTGTAGGCAGTCTACACATTGGGAAGGTCACAGCTATTTGGAAATTCCTCCATTCCTGAATACTGCCAACCTAATATAAAAGCCAAGGCCGTACAACATTGTTAGATAAAAGGAAAGAGACAGTTTGTGTTGTTTTGGTTTCCAAAGGCCCCAGAGACTACACTACAACCCATCATTTCTTTATATATTGCCAGATAAATAAGAAATAGGCTGCACGGTTGTGTGGTGGTTATCACCACAGCTTTACAGCAAGAAAGTTGCTGGTTGCTGGGGGGGTGGACGTTCGGACCTCAAGGTAGGTGGCCTTTCTGTGTGGAAATTGCATGTTCTCCCCACGTATGCGTGGGTTCTCTCCGGGTTCTACAGCTTCCTCCCACTGTCCAAAGACATGTTAGGTTAATTGGTGACTCTAAATTGTCCCTAGGAGTGTGCGTGCGTGAGTGGTTGTTTGTCCCTTTTGTGTTGGCCCTGCGATGGACTGGTGTACCTTGCTTCTCACCTGTTAAATGCTGGGATAGGCTCCAGCTTACCCACTAAGCGGTTAGGAAAATGAATGAATAAATAGGAAATAGCTCTAGCAATTTATTAAGGCATGTGCAAAAATGACAGGAGATATGGTACATTAGAAAAATAAGATGGTTTGTGTGAGTCAAAGGAGTGGGATATACTTGCTGTTAAAGCAAGTGACACGTAAACGTTGCGCAATGTTTGTGTATATACTTGCTGCAAATGACAGAAGCATGGCGTGGCAAAAACGTTCAATAGTGGAGGTCACCACAAGAGGAAGTACACAGCACTTGGACTCTGAAATAGTGAAAAGGTCAATCTACTGGTCATGTTGTATTTCCAGGGCACCAACCCTGAAAAAGCTTCCAATCTGTTGACAACTGTTATTGCACGAGTGTTTATCCTTGTGCAACAGGGAGGAAAAATAGTGCAGATGCAGGTAGTTGCAGACAAGGTCCGAGAAATGGTTTTTAAAACTATCCACCATTGTGTTAGTGTTCATGCTCTTGTTAACGTAAGTACCTCTAGCATCTAGCAGTCTACTGCCCAGCACAACCACACACAGACACAGGACGTTACACAGTCTTGCTTGACCGTTGTTTCAAGTTGGTAGGTGGAGAAGCAGCTGCACGTGAGTCACTCTTGCTGTAACATTTAGCATTAGCGGCATGTTAGTAATTTGACGTCATTACCAATCCTGCTAGCAAAACAGCGACATGCCTAATATGCAGGGCTAAAGTTTCCAGAGATGATATGAATGCTGCCACATTTACCACCAGCGACTTTATAAAGCATTCTGGTTGAAATCACGTGAAAGAGCATGAGTTTGTTGCCTTAAAGGATATGTGCAATGAACCGCGGCAATAACAAATGTTGGCAAATGCTTTTCAAAAACATGAGGAAAGAGCGAGAGGACATGCTGTAACGCGAGACTCGGCGAGACTTGGCAGGATCAACATGGCGCGCCACTAAAACAAACAAAT
>JBAMHW010000001.1:9477450-9503364 GCA_037177495.1 Rhadinocentrus ornatus
CCCCCCCCCCCCCCCCCCCCCCCCCCCCCCCCCCCCCCCCCCCATAAACAACAGCTACATTTAATCCTTCTAAAAAAAACAAATGGAAGTGTTTTAGACTTGTGATGGTTTCAAAATTTCTTTGACTATAAAGTTTTTACTTGTTTTAAAATGTTAATTCATATATAAGCCACACTATTTTAGAAATTGTTTTTTGAAATCTATATTTTTACCAGTGCACTCCCTACTTTAAGCATGTTAATTATATGGATACAATTTTTTCTTAGTTCAATAAGAAAGAATATTAAATATCAATAGATTTTAAAAATGTATGTAGCACATCATTCAATCAAAGTATCAGTGGACTTTGCCTAAATTATCTATTTTCTGGCAGTTAGCTTTAATAATATGTTACCAGAGCCTGTTTACAAACTGCTCATCTTATTTATCTTAGCAATACCATCAAATGCCTAATGAACTTTTAGATGCCTTTCACAAGCCTTTTAAAGCAGGGAGCCCAAGGTCCAAACACATGTACCCTGAGCATGCATGGACACAGCCATGTGATCACACAGTAACCAAAACCAGCAATAACCTTTGAAGCTATTGCAACTCACTTTGTTCCTTTCAAAAGAGCTCCGACACCGAGCTGCATGGCGATGATTAAAAATTTAACACTCTCCATCACCTACAGAATCAACTGGTGTCAAGTTGGAGAGTGAACATTAATTATCCAGGAGTGTCCAACACTGGCTCCTGAATTTTTACATTATTAATATCCTCAACACAACAAGAGACATGTCTCATTATTAGAAACTCGGTACCAAGGCCTCAATTTTTCAATTACTAACACCGTGTCAGTCTGCTCACCTGCAAAAACACATTTCTTTTGCCTTTAAAATGCTCTCAGTTTCAAAGCAACTAATAGGTAATCTCACAGACTCTGTGCTAATAGAAAATTCCCACAGATGCATGTCTGTCCTTGAAAAATAAATTAAAGTGAATATCCTCCATCTTAATCAAACTATTATGTGGCAATTACATTGAACTATGAAGTAAGGAATGTTGGCAGGATATACTACGTTAACTTTAACTCTTTTCTGTGTTTGGTGTGTGGTGTTTATCTGAATTACCAATATGCATGTCACCGACTAATGATTCATCATCGCCTTTATTCAAAATTACCTCAAGCTGTCACCAGCCAACCATCCGTCTATTAAAATGCCGGACAGGGGCAGGAGGCATTACAATTTATTTTTCCAACACTCATGCTACATAAGCATAACAATTCAGCTCTGCAGAGCAATGTTAGTAAAGAGCAAGCCACACATTTGCCTGTGTGCGTGCTGACAGGTGTAGTGAAGTCATGTGTTTTTGCTGGGGAATTCACACAGACTTCCTCACTTAGGCCAGTTCCACTTTCCCAGCCATGTTTATGACTTCACCTCCTGCGGTGGCCCTCTGGCTAGAAGAAAACAAGACTGCCTCACAACAGTCAAAGCTTTTTAGACTCAACAAGCTAAGTGCTAGAACTTTCCAAGGAAAAGGGCCGTCTCCTGTACTCACAGTTAAGCCTCTGTTAAATGAATGCAGGACTCTCACCGAATTGAAAAAAAGAAAAGATTTTTAATGTGCAGAAAATGGTGTTTTGAGAAACTGAAAATGCGTAGAAGTACAAAGCAACCTTTCAATAAGAATGTGTTCATAAATAAATAATAAACACAAAAAAATAAGATTTCTGTATTGTGAAACCACTGTGTAGCAAGCTCCTCTACTTAACAGTTTTCTTTACAACACACACACACACAAAGAGCAAGAACCCCCTGGAGACAATTACTGTGTCTGCCTTCAAAACCTTGACTTCAAAGAAATATTTCAGGGACTCTAAGGCATTAAAACGTCTTATTTTCCACTGCAATGTCTTTTATCGGTGCCACAAATTCAGCTCTCCTTAACACAGGTGCTGTCAGCAAAGAGGCTTGTGTCTTAAGCAGGGTAACAAACCCCTTCACAGAGAGCATTTGATTTCATAATGTGGAAATTGAGAAGGACGGGAAAATTTATGAAGATGTCCGTCTCTTAAGGTGAATATTTGCTTTGAAACTCTGGCGTTGGGGTGCAGCCCTCCCATCTGTGTTCACTCAGTCTCTGTGGGAAATAACTGTCCCTCCCTATGGTGGAGAGCAACAAGCACAGTTTGAGTGAGAGGCACACAGGGGAATGCTGTTCCCTTGACTTGTATCAAAGGGAAGTTTCAGGTTTCAATATGTCCATGTGCTTGTACTACAGCCTATAATAGACAGAGTAATCTGTGTGAAATGTTCCAAGGAAAAACTGGGTTAATTATTGAGTTAGAAGTGGTACAAGTGCTCTTTACAAGACCACTGACATTTATTTATTTTTCTATTTGAATGTGATTTGAAAAATTGTACTGAAATTGAAAAAAAAAAAAAAAAACTGAAATGAATTTAAACGAATTTTTCCAGTTGGCTTAAATATTTAGTAGATTAGACCAATGGTTCCCAACCTGGTTTCCCTGAGTAGCCCCTTCATGCAACTACCTAAAGCTGTAGACCCCCTGTCACCCCTGTGTTGAAGCCATGCTTGGTTTACCGTTTTCATTAGCTAGCTTCTCGCCATAAATGATGCATTCTAGCGGACTCCTTTCCTATATTAAAACTCAAGTTAAAGTAATTATCAACATATAGCCCTACTTTTCTTCCAAAATAAGGACAAATCATCTGCACTGTGTAATGTCTGAGAAAAGTCTCATTATTGAAATGGTGCAAAGTTAAGAGTTTTTGGGCTTCATGTGGCTGTGCTTGTTGCCGAACTGAAGAACTACAGGTATTACACAATAGTGTGTGAAGAATGAGTAAATTATTTGTAATGTCAGAATAAGTTATTTGAAAAACTGCCAAGGCATGTTATTCCCAATTTACTAGAGGAAATAAAAGGCAACCTGGAAACTTTAATCCTTAAATCCTGAAATTCCTGCTGCATTAAAACATTTAGCATTTCTCCATGTTCTGTTTTTCATTTGTGTCATACACGTTTTTAACCCACATCAACTTTGAATATAATACGGATGAGTGAGGAGTTCCTTTATTTATCACAATACATCCAATTACGTCTTTTCTTTATCCAAGCAAAATAGCAAATCTTAATTATTTCACCAGTAATCAAATTCAAACTTAATTGTTTTATGCTGTAACAAGAAACAGACTATATGCTGTTGGTGAACTCCAGGCTCCAGATTATCCTGTATAATACCCTGTATTTACCTGGGATAGCAAATCTGCTCCAAGGCGTTCTTTCTATACACTTATTATGTATGATCTTTTGATGATATTTCAATTCATGATATGTTGTTTTTCTGTACAAATATTAAAGTAAGGATCAATCAACAATGAAAGAGAGGTGATCTACATCGTTACGTTTGATCCAGCTCATTGTGAAACTGAAAAGCTTCTTTCATGGTCTATTTAAACAGACACATACATGAACAGGTTGGATTGAAATGGTCAGAGGAGAAAATGCCTCAGTTGGGAAATTCCAATGTTATTACAGTGACATCTGGACTCAAAATGACTGATGACATTGCTCTGAGAAAAATCTCTTAATTTTAATGGCAAAAACATGTGTTCTTCCATGATGATAACAAAGCAAAAGCATATTGAATCATATTCATGCAGCACTGACCACCAGAAATTTCACAGGTAAGAAAATGGTGCTGCATGTAAATCAATATTCCTTTTAACACACTGAGCCTGAAAAAGCAATTTATGTGATATTTGCCCAGTGAGGCATGGCAGAGGAGGTCTGTGCACTGAAGCTCCAAGAAATGTCTCGAAATATGGCAAAAAGACCAGAATGAAATAGTTGAAGCTTACAGTGTTGAATTTAACATTTTAAATTCTCGTCTTTTTTGTTTGTTTTAAACGATAAGGCTCTTTGTGGCATTTTTGTCTTTTTTTTTTTAAATTGGAGCCTCACTTGCAGTTAAAAAATGTATGTGATGTGCCAAAAACATCTTAAACAGGCCTGAGAGTCTCAGTGTCATATTAAAGAAAACTGTATGTCATATCAAGATGAGATCTCTGTGGACATTTGGAGTAAATCAAGAGGCACTTTTTGTAGTTTCACCTTCCCACCCGCCAGCGTCGGGCAAGTCGAGCATGAAGGCATATTATATTTGACATAAATTCTGCTTGATCCCACACAGAGGTAACTAGTGGTATATGGGCCAAACGGTTAACTCCCAGCTTCCCTCAGCATGTAGTGTATCCACTGGAGCCGCCATGAAAATAATCATAACACTCCTTCTGTTATTTAAACACATGGTAGCTCATTTTGAAGCACAAATCCCTCTGTTGCAGAAAGAAGACACATTAACTGACACATTTACACACACATGCATAGGAAATATTGTTTAATATGACTGATAAAAAAAATATATAGACAATGCAAAAAAGGAGAACCTGCTAATAAGACTAATAAACCTTAAAGGTCCCATATTCTGCTAAATTCACTTTGAAATGTTGCAATGTGCAAAATAAATGTTCTTATTGAGAAATTTGATGCTGGTTTAAAAATGGTCTCATAGAAAGGAAGAATTATTAGTGTTTTTATTATGGTTTTACCATTGAGAAATGACAGGTGTTTCAAGCATTGGCCTATGATGGGAAAATGGCCCTGTGTCGTGATGAAAAGTCAAAACTTTACTCAAATAATTTGAATGATTTAATATTTGGTTTTTTGATTTGGACTGAAAATGCTTTTAACATCTGAGCAAAAAAAAAAAAGTGGTAAAAAATATTATTCCATAATTCTTAAAAGCAGTTTTTGGGAGGGGACATTTTTGTCCTCCGATGACCCGAAAGGATAGTAAATCATGAATCTGACCCTGCCAAAAAAATTTAAAATGCAGCAAAATCGATTTTCTTATCCACTTTTAGTATATCTAAGACTGATCTTTATATTCAAGGCCAAATAATTAGGAATTTTTCAGTAAAAATAATTTTTAATGTTCTCATTTGTTGCGAGGGATAAAAAGAAGCTTCCCCATAAACAATCTGTCCCCTACATCAACAATGTCTGTCGAGCTTTTCTTCTTTTAAAATAAGAGTTATGTGACGGGACAACTTCGGTGCACTGCTTAGCTATTTCCTACTTCCTGGTTCTTTAACTAATCATATGCAACTCCCCAAGGTTGCCAAACAACGAAGCAAAAGAGCAGCAGCAGGTATGGAAGCTAGTAACAGAAGTGGACCAGAAATCGATTCAGAAAAACCTAAAAAGCCTCAGCATCGTGCGAAAAAAGCAAACGACTAAAAAAAATTATTTACAAACATTTTAGTCTAATTTATTTCTCGGCACTCATTAAATAAATTTGTGTGGCTGTATGGATATATTAAGGGAGTAAATTGGTGGCCGATTAGTTTATAACAACAAATGTAATGATGTTTTGGCCAAGTGAATAGTGTGTTTCTCCTTATAAACTTATAAACTCACTATCAACTTTATTTATGAAGTGAGACTAAGGGAAAACAGCCGCTGCATGGGATTTGTTAATTAATGTAGCTTTTGTTTACAGTCTTTTATGCTAACGTAAATTAGCGCTAGCATTCGGTTAGTCTTATACCAACTATTAAGCAGAAATTAAAATTTGCCACCCTGGTGACAAAGCAAATGCAGATCTTGTGTGAGTATAAATACAGTGCGGTCGGTAGGAAGCATTATTTTCAGTATCACTGCTGCAACAGACTCTTGATTTCTGTTAGCAGCTAAAACATGGATATTTGCTGTTTTAGTCAGTTGCAGGTTGTTGGTTGATCTCTGCATCTCGCCAGGTGGGCACTAGCTAAAGCTCTTTCCATCAAACAATAAGTCATGGTTTCAGCCATAAGATAACTTGAAAAGGTTCTATAAGGTGCTAATAATAAGGCAAAGCCCTGTATGAGGATGAGAGGATCTCCATGACAAAGGATGTCTGAGTGGTCCAGAGGACCAACTCTGTAAATCTTTGTGTGGAGAGGGCTGAATGAGCTCCAATATAGGTGTGAACGGTTCACACCTATAAGAGAGGGCTGAATGAGCTCTAATGTAGGTGTGAACGGTTCACACCAATCACCTTTCCCAAACCAATGTTAACATTGTCCTTACACATCAAATTCCTGTAAACTCAGTGAATAACAATAGTTTGACAAAGAAAGAAAATAAAAGACAACAACAATAAACTTAGTCACCCCTTCCTTATGCAAAACATTTGTAGATGGGCTGACTCCAGTGTCCTGGTATTTACCCAGCTCGATCATAGATTCATTTTATTGTTGTTTAGTCTCATCTTGCTTGATATGTATACATGGAAGGGATAAATGTAAATTTTTACTGTTCTATTTTATAGGTATGAAGGTCAAGTCACATACACTTGGGGATTTAAAGGGGTGTTAAAAAGAGAGAACATGTTGAGACCCCTGCACCCTCAAGCATTGGATGTCCAAGTAGAACACAAACTCAGTTGGTGTTATTAATTTATTTTTATTTCATTCACTCTAAAATAACATGGTTATATTTATGGGTGTGGAACAGCAACAACTATACACACATCTGACTGGAAAATATATCTACAGACCAAGAGTCTGTTCTAATACATTTATGACATTGATGCATTTAGTGTTTTTTTCAACATTGCAATGTCTTTTCTGTGAATTGTGTCTATAGAGAAGATATTGACCCTGTAAAAGAAGGGATTGGAGTTATGGGTAGTAACACGGATAACTCTGAAGCTGTAAAGCAGAGGCATGTGTTGTCTGTCACGAAAATTGCTCAATTAAACATCTGCAACCTGCAGAAATTCAGTGATGTAACTTACTCTTACATTAAGCTTTCAGAATACGAGTGTCCATAATGACGAAAAACAAAGTTTGAATGAAATTGAGATCAATGACTTCAGGAACAGTGTGTAAGTTACACTTCTTTTGTGGTCTATTTAGATGCTGAATATATACTAAAAAAACAGACATATTTGCTTGCTAAATATAAACTGAAATTTTACAGCATTGACTGGGGGACTGATGAGGATGACCTAGCAAGCATTGTAAGTGATGACAGCCTAGATGAGGACTATGTTCCGCACATTTCCATAAGGTATGTTAAATTTGTCATTTTCACAAAACCTAATAATTTTTTCATGCATAAGCACTGTATCAACATGTTATTAAAGCCATAAGTTGTGTGCATGATGTTACACAAATGTTACAATTATGTTGTACATTCAGTAGTCACAATTTCAATATTTCCTTTTAAGAACCAGAGAGGCGGAGTAAATTGAATTTCTATTACTTTGTTTTTTTTATAGTAACTAATACAACATAGTAAATTTTGAAGTGAAAACAATAATTATTGTTCAAATACATATTGCTTACAGGATGGGTGGTGCACTAAAGAAACCACCAAATTTGACCAATCTGCCAATAATTGGAGCGGATGAAACTGTACACGATATTGCAGATGAGTAGCCTCAGTTTACTGATACACCTTCATCCACTAAACCACCTATCTTTACCATTACACAAGAGGTTTTAACTGAGGACGACCTTATTGGTATACGGGCATCAATCACCTATGAGGACTGTCTGAAACAACTAGCAACATTCCTCAGTCTACCGATTCAAAAATGCCCATATAGGTGTAAGGTTACTAAAGTTGAGTGCCAATGCCTTCCTCCATTTGAGGTCTCCATAACTTCGAGGGGTACAGCAAGCATCTTGGAATGGTTGAGTTGCAGGAACAATATATTAAAGTATTCTCCAATTTTTTTTTTTATATGTACACATAATGTAAAGCAGGCCCGACCATACACCTGTACAAAAACATGTAAATGCCATATAGATTTTTCTTTGTCTATCTTGACGTAACCTTTTGATGTTTCTTCTCAGATCTGCCCATTTGGCCTTGTGTGGAAGTGGACGTCACAACCCACTGTTAAATATGGGATGCTAGCAGGAGATTTTATGCTCTCAACAAACATCTTGCTGTTGGGTAGTAATTATGCCAAAGCTGCTCTCTTATTCAAATTTATGAATATGGGGGTGGTTTGCCACACCACTTTTTATACCATCCAGGACACCTACTGTGTGGACACAATAAAGGAGTACTGGAATAAAAAACGAGCAGAAACAGTTCAGCAACTACAAGATGTGGTGATTGTTGGTAGGGAATAGTGTTTGATTTACATCCCTTTTTAAAAGCATAAAAACAATATTTCAATGTGAACATGCACGGTTTTTGGTAATGGCTTCAGAAATGATTATTTTTCTTTTTTTTTTTCAATAGCTGATGGAAGAATAGACAGCCCAGGTCACTGTGCCCAGTACTGCACCTACACTGCCATCGAGAATGAGTCTTTGGAAATGGTCTATGTCGTCAATATTGACAAAAGGGAAACCCATCGAAATTCTGTAGTAATGGAGAGAGGCTTTCATCAGAACAGTTGACAGCCTGACACTTGTTGAAGTCTGTACTGATGTGCATGTCCAGATATCTGCTCTCATGAGTGAGTTTGCATTTAATGTTAAAATATTACAGAAATAGTGGATCTGTTTATGTTGGAAGGGTTACAGCAAACTTGTTTCTGTTAAACTTGTTTTACCCAGACAAAGGAAAGTACAAAGACTTGGGACAACGACACATCCTGGACATGTGGCCCGGAGCCAAGAACTTGGCCAAAAAGATTCATGCTGCAAGTGTTTTTTCTTAAATAATAATTACATTAAACAGTTCATTTCTATATTTTTTGCTATTTTATTTTATTTATCTGTAATGAACACATTTTCCCTAATAATCATATTGTATTCAGATCAGGGGCCAGTCGAGCCTCATCCGCTGGTTGAAGGATATACTGAATCACTTTTGGTGGTGCTGCAAAACTGTTGACACATTTCACAACTTTCTTGTGAGTTGGTTTATGTAGTAAAGCAGCTGCTGCAATCACACGCACTCAGAGCCCTTTTCCTTTTTGATAAGTGGCTCATATTTTCAGGCAAATTTCAGCTAATTCACCATCATCATAGATAATTCATTTTAGTTATTATTAATTACAAATTTATAGTTTGTGCTTTTTCACTTTGAAAACCAAACAACAAAAAAAGGTGCCTAATTACCGGATAGCAAAGGTAATTTAATGTACATAGTTGCTTCTGGTGTTTGGTCTGATAACATACTGCATTTAAAATTTCAAAATGTTTGTATCATAATCAAGTTTTTTTTTCCAGGAACTGTAGCTAGGAATTGCTCACCATGTCATAGATTAACACAAGTGGGTTATGGGGAGCTGCCGGCATGCTGACATAATGTAATAGGACAAAGGAGTGGCTCCAACAAGGTTCTGCTGCTCATGAGGCACTGAAGAACATTATTTGGAATAAACGGTGGCTTAATGAAGTTCACAAGTACTTAAACTTCAGGTAAAGCATTTTCATTTTCTTTATTTTATAAAAGTAGTTAAATTAAAAAATGTACATAAAGGACTTGTTTGGTTTTAAAATAATCACTTAAACAGGTCTACAGCTGACCGTGAGTCATTCCAAAACCACCTCCTGATGTATGCCAGTAAGTGCCATGCATTTACTCCACCTGCTTTTGAGGCCATAACCCTGCTGGCAGCTCTTGACCACACCTATCACAAGGACCAACGATACAGGACTAAACCCGATCGAACCAAACAGTATGTTTAAATTAAGAATGCTACTTATTGTAACAAATCATGTCTAATGGTATGTTGTGTTGCTTCTCAGTTCTGTCTGGGTTACAACAAAGTGCTATTTTCAAATGCTGTACTGTTCCTTATGCTGATGCCTTCAGTTCCTTTAAACATTTTGAATGCAACAACTAGGTTTTTTATATAATTTCTTTCAAAGTTTTGCTTACCGACACTAATTTATAACTATATGGTCAAATTATATCTACTGAATTCTTATTGAAGAATGTGATTCAAAATTGGTATTACCTAATGTAAAAAAATGTATTTCTATTGGTAAACACAAGATAAACCAAACTAACATATCTAGGTCAAACAGAATCAGGGTGCCCAAGTCCAGTCCTTGAGATCTACTATCCTACTATCCTACAACTTATAGATGCATCCCTTCCGTAATTTCGTGATTCAGGTTTTTTGGAGAAGGGATGCTTTAAATGTTATAATTAATCTTTGAACTTACACTTCAGCTTGGCCTTCGATTTCCCTGTTTGCAACCATCACTATGTGTCTCCAAAATGTATCACATACTTTCAATTATAAAAGAGTGACAATAGCTCTCTGTAGTTGGCCCTTTTCCTTGCAACTTAGTGTAAAGCCATTTGGCTGATTTATTGATAATTAATATCTAGTTTGTTTATTTCAAATTTGTAAGACAAAAAAAACAAACCAGACGATACAGTATCTGTGCACTCAGGACAGAGAAGACTTATGGCTATATCCTAGATTTGCAGGCCAGGGTTCTCAGAAAGAGGCTGATGAGTGGAGGGATGCCAAGGTGAAGATCACTCCGCCCCAATGACCCCAGAAGGTTTTTACCATCTTCCTCCTGTACCTGCCCTAACAACAGAAGAACTCCAGCAAAGCCAGTTCAGAGGAGGTTCTAGTAAATAAACAACAGCTGTTATTTTTTTTCCCCCAACGTAGACTTGAGGCTTGACTGTGTGTATAACAATTATACTTGCTGTGGTACCTTTAAAAATGCTTTGCATCAATCGAATTCTAAAATAAATACCAAATATGTCACGCGAGCAACTACTTACATAGATCAATGAGATCATTTATCTACGTAGAGATGTGGAAAACCCAGGAATTCTGAATGCTGACAAGAGTTTTCCAGAGTTATTCATTTGTTTTAGTCACTGTCCGAACAAACTATTTATATAAAAAGCACTTTTTTACGTATGGTTCTTTCCAGTGCCAGGGTTCCAGACAAAGTGAGGACAACTTCATCCAACCATAAAAAAGGGGAACTCATGGACTTCTGAATTATTTTCATCTGAGTAAATTTATGTTATACAGTTTTTTTTTTCTAAGGTTTTATCTTATTTTATATATTGGACACAGAGTCTGTAATAAAGATTAATTTGTTAATTATAACAATAATAACCTGTTTTACTTTTTTTTAGCACAAGATAGAATCTTAAGTGATAATTTTCACTCATTTGTCTTCTGTATTAAAGTTGTTTGTGTGTAAATAACCTTCCTCAAGACAGTACAGGTTAAAGTGTGACAGCTGGCTTATGCAGTGGCTCGGATCCTGACCACAACATTTTCTTTCTCTCATCTCCCGGCAAATTCCACAGCTACACTCGGGTACAATACCAAATGGTGGTTCTGTATGCTGGTACTGCAATGTCGTAATGGCATCAAAAACAAGTCCTGGTTCCCTGGAAAACAGCTCAACAGCCACTGCCCGGAGGTCAACCTCACTCGTCTGTTGAATGAGTCTCTGGGAAAATAGATAAGGAACACAATCACATTAGGTTCAAATTGTGTTTAAATAAAAAAAAATAAAAAAAATAAAAACATTCCAATCAGCAATGCTATGTGCTCATCTATATTTAATTTTTCTAAAACCCATGGATTTCTTAATATTAATTGATACGAAACAGCCGTTTATTTATGTATACCTCTGTGTGAACCCTTCTTTCATTTTGGAGGTCCTGGATTCTTCTCTCTTCCTCAACATCTCTGGCCCGTCTAACTCTACCTCCTCTCCCCTGACTATTTTTGACAGCCGAACCCCCTTGCTCTTCCCCTCTCTCCTCTTCCTCTTGGTCGGCGTCCAGGACCTGCATACTCTCTGTTGGTTGCTCGTCTACCTTCTCTAATAGAAGAATACTGTTCTACTCCCTCTGCTACAGTAGCTGGATCTCTCTGTCTCTTACCTAAGATGCACCTAACCAAGAGTCGCTTGTCTCCATCTCTAGACTGAGATCGGCATCAAGCCGCAATAAGCAATACTATTAGCACTTTAATAAATAATACATTTCTAAAAGATGGTCTGAATGTTTAATGAACAGTGTAATGGCTAATGAAGCTAATGAAGGCTAAATTTGTATGTCCATGGCTATCCATTTATTTGAAAATGTTGTCTATAACAAAAAATTTCCAGCTACTTTATCAGTTACAATAAAACATTTAAAAAGTATTAGCAATGGGAAAAACATGAAAAAGCATTACAACTTACTGTGTGTGAATCATCTTTGCTCGTCATGGGGATGTTTGCTAGCGCCGTGTTCTCCGTCCGACATACAATGTAAATAAAAGAGCCGTCCTGTCACAAACTGGCAACCTGCTCGAAACCCTCTGAGGGGGGGAGGAGGAAGCACGCGCTCCGTTTTTTTTTCTCTTTCGACTGCAGTTCTAATATGAAACACTAGGTGTCATTGTTATTTATTTCACCTTTAAGTCCCCAACCACCAAATATCTATTGCATGAAAAAAACCTCAATTTTTCTGTTTAAAGTTTTATGAAAACAGTGACTTTGTGTTGGAAAAGTGCCATTTAAAGGGTTAAAATAATTTGAATGATTAATTATTTGATATTTCTTATTAGGACTGAAGATGATTAAAACATCTGAGCAAAAAAAAAGTGGTAAAAAATATTATTCCATATTTTTTTTAATAGCAGCTTTTGAGAAGGGGACTTTTTTTTCCTCGTTACCCGAAAGGATAGTAAATTAGTGCTACCCACAATGGTTAAAAGATAGAGTGGAAAATGCAAAATCATCTTGAGGATCGTTTTCCTCCTAACATGGCATTTGTATAGGGATGTGAACATTAATAAAACTATACAAATCATATTAGCCAAGGTTCCTTTAAGCAAAACCATGTAGAGAAAGTTTTTTGGACATCTTTTTAAACATTTTGAAACAACTCAAGTGTCTCTCTAACTCCAAACACAAAATATTTCAGGGGCATTTGTTTAACTTAACTTTAAATAAAAATCAAGGCAGTTTACATTAACAAGAAAAAAAAAGGCAACTTTAGTGACATTCTAAGTAACAGAAATGAGCCGAAGGTTTTACACGGTATTTCATATGGTGGCACCCAGTGAAAATGGTTCAAATAAGGAAACTAATTTTAAATGATCAAGGCCTGATTGGTCAATTCCTACTGAATGTATAGTAGATGAACTGAGGTTATAAAAGTCATGATCCTTTTTTTTCAGCTGGACTCATTTGCCTGACAGACAAGTGGAAGCAACATTTTGCTGCATGCAATGAGAGAAAGATTAATGACATTGGAGGCATGGAAGTCCTCCCTCGCCTCCCTCTTTCTTCATACTTTCCTCTCTTCTGCCGTTACTGGCAGGAAGTTGCTAAGCAGTACATGTCACCCAGAAGAGTACAGTTGAGTTTGTAATCTCTGACCCGCAGTGGCAGAGAGTCTCTCGCTCTCTGTCTCTTCAGTTCTCCCTCTTGAGAAGAGATGGTTGTGGTAATACTGCTGCTGGGCTGGGGCTTGGCAGGATAAACATCCCTCTCCAATAAACCCACACAGGCATAAGTGACATAAAGCAACGGCATAGACATGCCTTATGAGTGTTGCCAAAAGCATTCAGATTAAGCTAGATGTCATTAGAGGTAATTTCTCACATTTGGATGGAAATGGGCATGAAGAATGATTAAACAGAGCTCTTCCAGTTGCTGATAATATCATAGCAGGAAAACACGGCTGCCTGCTGACTTTGTGCAAAGTATTTACTGACTATGCCACACACCCTTCATTCATTTCCTCATTCCAAAACAGAAAACTGGCACAGACACTGGCCTCATGAGGAGCAATTTTGGGGCATCATCAACAAACACCAGATGTGGAGACAGGAGATAAATGTCAAACATATTGATTCTATGCTTCATTAAAGCTTATTGTAGGGGAGGGGGGTAGCGGGCAGAGTTTGCCTGTGGCAAGACATTAAACAGTTCACAACATTAACGTCTACAAAGATCTTGTTTTATGCAAACATTGTTTAACACAGTTGGAGCTTCATTTCACTGAGAGCATAAACTGAAAACCAGAGGACTGTTTCATAAAGGAGTAACAAAAAGGCTCCTTCAGTCCCAGCTGGGAACTAAATTTTTGTGGTTGAACCGCAAACTGCAACTGCTGGAAAGAGCAAAAACTAAAAATAATGACAATATTATTCGATTTTAACTGTCATCAGTCCATTAGAGGTGTTTGTGCTTTTGTTAGTCTGTTGCTCTAGGGAAAATTAAACTTCTAGTTATTCACCACAATGTGACAACAGTGTCTTTCATCCACAGAGTGGTGGACATGTCTAAGCTTGTCACATGCTCTGCGAGAAGTGAAAACTTTGTACTTGTTCTCGTAGCCACATTAAAAAGAAGAGTCTTAGTTTTTAGGGGTCATGAACAACTGACCTGGTTATTTCATGTTTAATGAGAAACTTTGTCCGTGGCAGGGCGGGGGTTGTGCACGCGGCCGTGTCCGTGTCTTTAAACGCCACGTGTTGCATACGTTTTTGTACTTTCTCACCACCTTGATCAGCTGTTCATTAAAGCTATCTGTTCAACCTCGCATCAGCAGAAATGCGGAAGTGACAATTTTCTGCTTTGCGCTTTTCCACGTTAACCACGCCCACCTAAACTGTCCAACCAATCACACAATACTTCTCAGAGCCCCAGGAGAGGACCGTTCTGCTCGGTTGCTTTTTTTGAAAACGTACTGCAAGAACTCCCAAACCAGGGCCTCGAGAACAAGACAAAAGTTTTTACTTCTTGTTGAATATGTAACAGGCTTAAGTCTTGTTCCCAGGCAGAAACCTGATTATATTAGCTGAATTTTACAGCTGGGGAACAAAATCCTCTCAGATTAAATAAAACATCAGCTGTAAAATTCTTCTGGTTGGCAATTTTAGCTATTATGATATAAATCTATCCAGGT
Organism: Rhadinocentrus ornatus; assembly: GCA_037177495.1. Classification (NCBI taxonomy): domain Eukaryota; kingdom Metazoa; phylum Chordata; class Actinopteri; order Atheriniformes; family Melanotaeniidae; genus Rhadinocentrus; species Rhadinocentrus ornatus. Next base: position 9,492,379 of record JBAMHW010000001.1, read on the forward strand.
GTTGTAAAATATACCAATAGATCTTATAGTAGGCAGTCACACACGTCAAGTTTTTGATTGATATTGACTATGTAGCAGCATGAAGTTTGATAATTCAATATCTTTCTGCCAATTACATCCATTTTTACTAAACACCACTACAGCAAAGTAGCAGTAATGTGCAAAACTGTTTGTTGGCCCCTATACCAGCAAAAGAAGAATGCTTCACTCCCACCAGCTGCTGTTAAGATGCTTTAAACATAAAAGGATTAAATGGGTGTACAAATAACAGAAACATGCTAAACCAAAGACCACTTCAGACAGTACTATGGCCATAAACTAAAATGGTGGTTCGAAATTCACTGTGCAGAAATCTAGAAAATACGAGTAAGATCTTTATTGTATATTTATTTAAAATCTTTACAATCATTTGTGAAAATAATTACTTTGAGGCTACATTTCTCTCTAATAACCAACTTTACCAATTTTATATGTGATGTGTTTTCTATTTACATTTTACAATATAAAGAAAAGATAAATAACTATATATCTATATATAGGTGTTGAAATTAATATATTCATCATTAATCTAATTATTCAGTGAGTATTCCAGTATAAATTTTAACCAATTGCAAATTAAGTTTAGCCACATAAGTATAATTAAATGGCAACTACGATCTTAGCTGCAAAATTGAATTAAATATGCCTCAAAAACTAAAACTCATTGATTAGTTTTCCCCTTACATCTCTTCTGATTGAGTATTACCTTTGCTTGTAATACAAAAAAAAAAAAAATGTCATTCTCCTAATTTCAAATCTCATCCATCCATTCCCGTCACAGTCAATAATTGAAGTCAGAATATACCCTGCAGGCTTTCCTGTTTATGTTCTCAAGGACTACACTGGAGTAATGACTACATAATGACAATAACCTCAGGACTATTTTTCCAGCTCAAAAAAGAGACAAGACAGTGCTACAGCTTAGAAAAATGTCAAGGAGATTTTTGATTAAGCAGAGCAAAAACACATCACTTTATGTTTCAGAAGGAGAGTTTGAACCTGTTTAGCATTCAGTCTGCCACTTCAGGCAGATTGGTATTCAGTTACCTCACTTTGATTCTGATTTATTTTCATCAAGTGAACCATCTTTCACACCATCAAAGAAAACAGTGTGAAATATGTCTTGTGTTGTCTGTTTTCATTATTCCAGGTATGTGTGAGCAGCATACCGAGAAGAGAACACGTCCTAATAAAAGAGCAGGGGAAAAATAAAGGAGAATGAGAGAGAAAATAGAGGAGGCGTGACTGCTTCCCCAACAGTAGAGACTGTGTGACATTTAATGAAGTGGTCTGTGGACAGCAGTAGCAGGCCATTTCAAGTCTGGCAGATGGTTCTATGTATTTTTCATGCTGTGGAAAACCTGCAACTGAGGTTGGGTTGGTTGTCGTCCAGAGCCTGGGGGCCCTAAGCTGAATGCATTCTACACACCACTGCAGAATCACATGATGTCTGACCTCTCTGCCATGGCAAACTGCCCAGTAAGGAAGAGGGAGGAAGGGGAGGAATGTCAGCGTGTTGGTGTGTGACTGAGGTTGTGCAGAGAAAGAGAGACAGAGAGAGGAAAAGACATCTGATAAGTGAGCACTCTGTTTGGCGAGCATAAACCAAATTCTCTGCAATAGTGTACAATTTTACAGTGTGACCTGTAAAACATAATGGTAGAGAGAAAGTGGAGAAAATAAGAGGATGGAATGATGGAGGGNNNNGGGAGGAAGAAGAGGCGAGCAGCCACTGCTGAGGATTCACACAGCGTTACAGAGAGAAAAAAAAGGAAGGGATGAAAAAATAGCACTGCCTGACTTCCCTTCCTTTGGAATGCATCCAATATATCCTGTGTGAGGGAGTTTGTGTGTGTGTGTCCGTGTGTGTGTGGCATGCTGGCAGGAAGGCTTTCAGCATATAAATATCACATTACCACACAAGGAAACTCAGGCATCAGTTGGAGCTTCCAGCCAGCCTAACAAGCACAGGAGCTCCACTCTGGAGGTCAGAGGGAGAGCTTACACAAATGGAATTCCACAGGAACCAGTACTTCTCTTAACAGATAAGTGGTTATGGGGTCGGAGCTGTGTGCTGTGGTATGAGCCCGTTTCAGTTATCCAGTATGTGCATGTGTGCATACATCTATTAGACTGCTGTTTATATACACATACATATACACGTGTATGTATGTATATATATATGTATATATATATATATATATATATATTTGATTTTACAAAAGTGTGATTGACTTGGAGTTACATTGTGTTGTTAAAGTGTTCCATTTTTATGAGCAGTGTATATATGTAAAGCCTTGTTTTATTAAATTAATGTTAAAAACATATAATGCTCAACAAAGGAGGCAGATACAAATCATTTAAATGGCAATATGACTCCATGATCAGTAACCAGTTTCAAATGGAACATTGAATTTTGTTTTTTAATTTTGATTCCAACAATCTCCAACGATACCACAACCTGAATCCATCTCTACTGACAAGAAGAACGAGGAGTCCTGCAGCAGATGGTGTGGACCCAAACAAATCCCAGATGCCATCAACACTGAGTCAATCTGGGATTACATGACAAGACAGAAGACAATGAGCTAAAATCCACAGCGGATCCAGGATGCTTTCAACAACCTTTCTAAAAAAAAAAAAGGGTGGTGGCACCAAATACTGATTTGATTGAGTTGTTTTTTGTGTTTGCTGCACCCTGTCTTACCTTTTGAGAGGATTATTTCAAAACCAACTCTGATTGTGTATGTACTTACGTGATTACTGCTACTTACTGCAGTTAAGTAAAACATGATTGAAGAAGTGTCTCCCCAACCATTTCTCAAAGGTCAATTCAAGGTTTACAACTTTTATATACAATGATCAGCAGTTAGGAAATATTAGTTTCCAACTATGCATATCATGCTGTGACTATAGTGGTGAGCAGTATGACCCAATTTAAGGCTGGGGAATATATCAAGATTTTCAAATGTATCGAGACTTTATCACGCAATATAGAATGAAGGAATATTGTTTATATTGAGACAGCCTGTTTGGAGTAAAAAGAATCTTTTCATTTTACATTTTGCATAACTGTATTTTTGTTGCAGTCATTAAAAAGTATTTTTAATTCATTTTGTTTTAAGACCATTTAATTTAATATGTAGCTACTTTAATTTCAGTCAGCTGTTTGAATGCACATGTGCTGCTGATCTTTAATGAAAGTGCATTTAGAACTCAAGGCTGTAAATTAGAACGGTCTCTTTGGTTACTTGACAAAAATCTTTTTTCGAGATATTTTCATGCATTTCATGTAAACCACATTTTCCTTCTGACTAAAAAATAATTACTGCAAAAGATTGGCTAAAAACTGCCTACTTTGATGTCATGAGAATTGTACATGCCTTGTTATGCAAAAATGTTAACAGCGTCCTTATTATAGCCACGACAGTACACAGTACTTAGCTAAACAATGGGTTCAGCAATATGGATTGTGATGCTGTTAGTTATCTCGATCCACTGCTTGCTTTTTTATTTGTTGTAGGCAACACCTGTAAGAAACACATCTACAAGTAACATCTGACTTAAGTGTCCTCAGCGGTTGCAGATTTACCTGATCTTAGTTTTGAACATTCTTGGTACTCCAAAGTAACTATGGGGCAAAGGTGGCACAGCAAATTAGCTATGCTGCCGTTTCAGGCAACAACTTAAGCTTAACAGCATTTTCTGTAATTTCTTTTGTCTCCAGAAAAGAACAGATAGGGCAAAGATTACCTTTTAAAGACATGAAATAGGTTTGTCAATTGTGCTAAAAACTGGTCAATATTTCACAGTAAAAAATTAGATACTGCATAACAATAATTATAATGAAAGTAAAAAAAATAGACAAAATAATTAATTGAGCTGATAAAGCCACAAATTAAGTCTTTCAAACATTAGTCACATTAATACATGTACTTTTTCTTTTTACAAGAAAGTATTTCTAATTTAAAAAATGTGACTGATGGTATAACTTATTACCAGTTGACACTTGGGACACACCTAAGCACTAAATGAATGGCTTGTTGTTACCAAACCATTTACTTTAGATAGTGATAAGAATGTATCACATTCAGAGTTTTCTTACAATATGGAGCATGTTTCTGGGGCTGGTGTAGGGGGAGAAAAAAAAGTATCTCTTCAAGACTTTGGTTTTGAGCAGTGCTGTAGTTTCTCATCTCACACTCGGTGGAGAGGTCATCATGAGGTTGTATAAAAGATGATGTTTTTCTCAAGCTGATAACTGTGTTAACATGTACAAAATCTACTTAACTGAAAAAAAATCCACTCATCCAAATAAAATAAACACAAGCCATCCAAACAAAATCCAAACATAACACTGCAACACCTTAATAGAAGTAAACCAACTCAGGTAACAGTGGTGCAATTAAACCCTCCCGAGTGTAACAGGGATTATTAATTAGAAAATATTTTTACTGCTTGCTTGTTATGCGGATATGAATAATGATGACACATTGTAGAGGAAACTGTAACTCTGTATTGACTTATTATACGTCTCTTAATTGATTGTCCAGTCATGGATTTGCACACGAACTGTGGCATTGGCCATCACTGGTCTGAATAAAACATTAAGTAATGTAATGTAAAAGTGACCAATGCCTGAATGCCATCTCTAACAGCTGTGTCTCAAGTCTAAAAATGACTTAGGATTCCCATCACAAACTGTTATAGAAAGGCTCCAGGGATACTCATCCAAACATGACACAAACACATTCAGATACCATCAGATTAATGGAAAGCAGTGAATGTTTTCAAAGGGTCTATTAATTGCTTTATCAAGGGTTTCTAGCCCAACTCAATAGAGTGATAATTAATCAGCATATTTGAAAACAAGACTCTGCGACTGAAGCAGTTTAATCTAATTCAGTCATCATTCATGATTATTTAAAACATGAGCTTAACCGGCTGGGACATTAAAATCTCTTCCTCTTTGCAGATTTCTTGGCTTTTTCTTTATTCCTTTATTTTTTGCCTGCCGTCTAAGAAATAAAACTACCTTGGCTTAGCCTGAGTGTGCTAAAGCAATGAAGGAAAAAATGTGAAACATGAGTCCACACCAGTTGGGACCCGCTGCTGTAAACCATCTAGTACAAGACATGTCTTAAATATGTGTCCATCTGATATACATTAGTTCTACAGGACCTGTTACATGTCAGGCTTCAACACAGCTAGGCTCAATAACATGCTTATCTATAAACCATTACATACTACTCAGAATATTACAGTTAAAAACAGAGAATGATGCAACCTACATTTTGTGTCACTATGTTAACATTCCATCATTTTCGACATTCTTTGGGCTATTCGATTAGATAATACACGCACACATCATACACACAAAAATGCCTATATTGCCTTCTTGCCATCGTAATCATCTAACGTGAATCATTTGCTTATGGCACAGCTGTCTAAAAGGTTAAACTTCCCTGACTTGCATTCACGAAGACATTTAACTCTGCAGCTGGTAATATGGGCTTTGGAACGGGGTAACAAATCTGACCAGAGAGACTGTGAATTGACCCAATCAATTTTTTCACCGCAGGAGTAAGTTGATGGTGCAATTCAAGCTGTGTATGGGGTGTGATGTGCCTTTGCTGGATGTGTGAACTCACTTAAAGACAAATAACGTGTCTGTGCATGTGCAGATAAATGTTGTACTCACATATATAGGCATGCTGTTTGATATATTGTATGTTAATGATAGTGATTGCAGAATATCCACTGTGCACTTTAGTTTGGCTTTTGCTTATTCTTTGTAATTAGTTCACTTAGCTTATTTCAGCTAAAAATCATTCCAATTTCATTGCGTAATAGAAGTATCTTCTACACCACTTCCACATTTAAAACAGGCAGGTCAGGCGTGCATATCCACCCACTGCTTAGTGAGCACTGGGAGGGAGGAGTGGAGAGACGAAGCACAGATCATAATGGCTGGCCAATTATCAGTAGTAAGGAGGGTTGGGGGGTTTGAAGGAATGAGAGATTATGTGGAGAATAGATCAATACACCAGTCAGTTTCTAATGAGGGAAAGAATTGGTCCAAGTCAAGCAGATGAAAATCCTGCTCTGCCTTAGGCGGTCTTCTGTCAGCATGGTCATCAAGTCTGTGGTGGAGAATTGTACAACAGCACCCCAACAGGGGAATGACTGCTATGACACAAGATCATGATACTGAAGTAGTTACAACATTTACTGCATTTTTTGGGTGAATCCGTGGAGTTTCTCTTGTGCTTTCCTGATCTATCAACATTCTACTTTCTCTTAATATTTCATAGATCATTCGAGAAAGATTTAAAAAGAGCCTGAAGATAATGGCCTTCTGTCCACCCCACTTTTAACCACCCACAGCTGCCAGCACAGGAAAGTAAATCCTACACCTCACCCACCCGCCCTGCCCAGCAGCACAGCTATGTGCTACTATGCACTAACATAACATGTCACCTTCTAATATGAAAGGAAGCTAGATTAAAAGCCTAAACAGCTAACAGCCTCTGCTATCTTTCTAAAACTAACAGAAATAGGTGCGAACTAACTGTTCAGCACAATCATCAGGCATTTAGTACCTTTATATCCCTCTAGTTGCTTCACCATTTTCTACATCTGCCTTGCTTTCTTTTTTCTAAGGGGCCTCGTGTGGGATGGGGGTGTTATTTATGGCTGCTCTGTGTCTCTCTCTCTCAAACACACACACACTCTTTCAGAGGATGAAAGGGCAGTCACACAGCCTGCAAACATGATTTTACAGCCTTGGGTGGAATGAGTGGCAGAGGAGAGAATGAGGACAGAGTACAAAAGGGGGAAAGCCCTTAAATTTACAGGTCCCAGCAGTCAGAATGAAACCATGTAGCAGCACCCATTTTTAAAGCTTTTCAGAAAAAAACCCCCACAACTGGCTGTATGAGGAAAGACACTTGTGTGAGAATGAGTATGGAGATACATGAAAACAAATATGATGTCCAAAAAAAAAAAAGGAAGTGCTGCTTTTTATTACGTGTGTGTCTGTTTTTTTAATTGCAACAGAAGAGTGTGCCATTTCCATATGTGATCCATTTCAGGGAAGGTAGACAACACACATCTGTACAAGGGCTTGTAGTTCTGCAGGCCGAGGCATGTTTATGTGTAGAAATTTGCACAATTACCTGCTTTTTTACTAGAGTTTAATAGTAGACTGTGTGTGTGCATGTTAAGAAACCATAATGTGAGATATCACATCTAATTTTAACTATTTTATTATTGTAAAGCAAAGCATTAACATTAATATTATTGTGATATTAATACAAAAATTGATCACATAAATTACTGTAAAATTCATTCATCTGGCTTTCTTTTTCTTATGTGTTCTTTTCTTTGGTAAACTGAATTACATCATTTGATTTTATTAGCGGAGATCAATTCACACCATTACTATAGGTGTGTACTCCTTGGTATCAACATTTTACTCTGCTAATCACATTTATCAGCAGGACTGTTGTACAACAGTGTGTGCGTGTACACAACACAGGAAAACTGAGAAGCAACTAACATCTTATCAAATATGAACCTGAATTTGATTGATTTGAATTTTTCTGACTGCAGATGGCTAGCATCCCTGCCATAAAAAAATTTAATCACAAATTAGCAAAAACATGTTAAACAATGTTAAACAACGGAATTCTCAATATCCAATATATGACCACATTACACTGAAGAAACTGTAGAAGGACTTTTACAAACAAATGCAGGTATTTTGATAACCACATAATTTCCTTTGCATCTGTTCCAGTTATTTACATGAAAGCAAATTTTGGGAAAACACCTTCCAGTATGAAAACCTTACTAACTCTAAATGAAACGTCGTTTTAATATCTGAATATGTCTCCCCTATGTTTACATGTCAGTGGAAGAACTAGCCTTACGAACATCACTTTTTACGTGTTTGCACATAAATGTACAGTTATAAGCTGACAACATTAAGGAATGTAGGCACCAGATCAGCACGGACGGACGGATGGGTAGATTCAGATTGCTCTATGGAGTACACCGCTTTATAAAATAACACTCTAGTGACACAGAACCTGACTGCAGTGTTGCAAGTTTTGGACCAGACCCACTTGGACTTGAAAAAAGCTGGTTTACACTAGAGTTGGGCCGATACCGGAATCAGAAATACTTGCCAATCCTGCCAAAAGCGGTTTGCGGTTCATCTCATTTTTAACCAAAGGTATTGTTATGGAAGGCAATAGCAAAACTAGATCAGTCTCATGTTAATCAGATCCATGTAACTATCACGTGAAGCTGAAGAATGAAACAGAATTTATAGACCTCGTAATAAAATAACACAGGTATCATATCGGTACTCGGTATCGGCAGATACCTAAACCCCAGGTATCGGAATCGGACAGAAAAAAATGGCATCTGAACATCCCTGGTTTATATTAACGAATGGTGAGAGAATTTTTGAAAGTCAACAAATTCATTAAAACAATTGAACTAATACCCTTTTAAAGTGTATCTTAAATATCAAATTTCCTGCAGCTCAACCAGGACAAGACTGAGGTTAAAGCCATTGGCTGGTGTGGAGAGAGAGAAACTAAACCACAAACTTTGAATTCTGGCAGTCGAACTATGTGAACAGGTAAGAAACCTTGCAGTACTAAAGTTCGATATTCATATCAAAAATATCACGAAGACTTTTTACCACCTGAAGAACATCGGCAGAGTTAAACCTTTTCTCTCTCTAGCTGATAGAGACATTGTCCCATGTCTTTTCACCTGCAGAATTGATTATTGTAACACTCTTTGTTCTGGCCTCCCAAATAAAACTTCAGCACCTCTACAGCGCGGCTGCTGACGGGGACCAGAAAGAGAGCCCACATCAGTCCGATCCTAGAGCCTCTGCAATGGCTTCCAGTCAGCTTCAAGGTCGATTTTAAGGTTCTTATAATGGTTTTTAAAACTCGTAGCTGTCTGAGCCTTCTTATCTTTCAGACATTCTTAATTAGTACGAGCCCTTCAGAGCCGCCAGGTCCTTTAATAAGCGACTGTTTCATGCTAAACATTCACACAAAGACTCACGGTGAATCTTATTTCAACAGTCTGCCAGAGAACCTGAAGGTGGCTGAGGCTGTTGAAGTTTTTAAAACCAGACTAGAGCCTTATTGTTTTTACTCTGGCTTTCAACTGAATGCTTTCTCATTTAATGTAATACAAATTGTTTACTCCTCTTGAGATATTTTTATTATATTCCTGTTAGATATTTATTCTTATGTTTATAATATTTCTTTAGAGTTTTCCTTTTATTCTTTTAAAACTTAGTTTAATGTGTAATTTTACCTCTTTGTAGTGATTGTAAACTGAACCTTTATGCTCCCAAATGATGGAGCTTTTCAAACAATTTTTTTATTATGCTTGAGAACATTAATTTTACTATAACATTTCTTTATTTAATTTCTTTTAATATTTATAATCGTATCAAGCTTTTATCTTTTTACATTTACTCCAGTGTTTTACTTAACATGGTGAGTTGGCGCTCTCACAGTTCCAACCTAAACATAGTTTGCTATCCTTTGTGGAGACTGTCTTTGTTAGACTGTTCTTGGCTTGTGTGAGAGGGACAATGTTTGCATGTGTGCTTGCATTTCCTGTTTTCAACATGTAAAGCACTGTGTAATACAGTCCCTATACGTAAAAAGTGCAATATACACAAAGTTTCACTGATTGATCGATTGCCGTTGCATTTAATTTAGCTGCTTCACACTTACACTGAACAGGGAGGAAACTGTTAGGAGGCCACCTGTAAAGCCAATTTGTCGTTCTTCAAGCAGCTTGTAGAGCGAACTATCTCAGAAAACAAGACAACTGTGAACTCCGCCCTTTATGTTTTCTTTCTAGAACGTTTTCTTTTCAGCTAAAGAAAATTGTTTATTCTGGGAAACGTGGAAGTTTGCTCAATGGATGCTGCACAGCATTGACTCACATGCACCAACATGCACACGCAGCCATGCTGGCTACCACAACATTGAACAAAGCAGCCTAGATTACAACACAGGGAGAGGAACTGCACAGTTTTCAAACTAATAACAGATAGGTGTTGCTGTTACATAAGCTTTAAAATACATTAAAGCCCTATATTAACAAGCATAGGAAATTCTGATTATTCCTAATCTGAAAAATGTGAAAAGTAAATGAAAAGACTTATCACAACTTCTCAGAGTTTGAAATTACATATTCAAAATAGTTAATTCAAAGATGTCTCATATACAATCATAAACGTCAGACATTAATTTTCTTGGAATTGAATAAATCAATTGTTTTAGATCAAGTGATCATATTAAAAATACACAAAGAAAAGTCTATTAACGAAACAGTGAAGTCAGCTGCAGACAAACAGCCTCTCCCAAAAGTTGAGGCCAAACAGCCCAGATGAGCATGGGAATGTAATCAAGTTTTTATATGTTAAACCAACAATAAATGGGAGGGAAAATTTGTATCCAGCAAATAATTTCATGGGGAGCGGGGTATATTTTCCAGTTTATTCTTGCTAAAAATGTAATTAATTACACTAAATGGATATAAAAGCTCATGTAAACAGTTTATGAGACTCAGAATGAGACTTACTGCCAACAGAGCAGAGCACTGCTTTGCGAAAACAGAGTCCATCTTACACTCTGGTTAAGGTTGGGTTTCACTTAAAGTCTAATTCTTTTTTTCTATAAAGAAATTTTATATAAACATAACGTTTAGCAGTACAATAACAGTATATTAACTTGCATTTGTATTTGTGCATGTATTCCTGAGGTGCATACTGCCTCTAGTGGTATGTGCTAACGTCTGACAAGGATTTGGTGGTTTTAAGGTTCACTCTGACCTCTGCTGGTAAGCAATGGTACTGCATCCAGATGATAGCATTGTTGTGACAGGATGAGACAT
>JBAMHW010000001.1:9503701-9515113 GCA_037177495.1 Rhadinocentrus ornatus
AGCTACAAAATGGTGCAGTATTAAGAAATCATCATGAAAAATATGATTAACTTACCTGTTCTCTAAACTGCTCCTGAGACAGACAGTCAGTCATGTTGACGCAACCCAACAGGCAACCAGTGGGATAGTCTTTAGGAAATCTGGGCTCTGCAAAGCCAACGAGAGCTATTACTGACTCGTGTTCATGTGAAACTCCAGGAGCCACCAACACTTATTACAATGCTGCAACCTCACACCACCCTGCTCAGCATTTATATAATAGTTGTAAACAGTGTAATGTGTAGTTTAACCACAGATCAGTCTCATGATGTTTTGTTAAATTGCAATCCCTTCTGTGTCTGTATATCAGCATACAGCACACAAGTATTAAGATCAAAATGCTGCTCAAGTAATAGAGGAAAAGTCAAGATTTGACAAGTACGACATCTTATTATTAATCCTGAAGCTTCAGCATGTAAATCACAGATAGCTGCTTTACCACCTGCAAGTGGTTTGAATGACACATAATGTGGTCCAGGGACAGTTAATAAAGCTCAAGCTCAAGACAAGTACTGACACAAATCTGTTTTCAGTTTTTGAATATTTCCAGTAATTTAGTGAAAAACTGGGTCGCTTCAACATTTTTTTTAATTAAAATGTGAAAAACAGGTGAAGCTGTTAAAAGCTCAAGTTGCTCTAAGACAGGGATCACCAAGTCCAGTCCTCAAGGGCTGGTGCAGGTATTAAATATTTCTCTATTTCAAAATACCTGATTCAATTAAAATGGATCTCCAACAGCTTGTTGACAAGTTTTGCACAAGTCTGTTAATGACTTCATTTGAATCAGTTGTGTTCCTGCAGGAAACATCCAATATCTACAGCACACTGGCCCTTAAGGACCAGACATCCCTGCTCTAAAACAAATGTGGTGGAAAAGAAAAAAACAACAACATTTTACTTTGAAACTTTATGAAAACGAAATAACATGACCAGTTTTCATCTCGTCCTTTCCATTCCTTGCACAGTATTCCATGGTATATCCTAACTTCGTAGAACTTTTTGTAGCCATCTCCTAACCTCCAACAATGAGAGCCATTTGATGCTTAGCAACCTCTCTGAACCATGATTTTAGCTGTAGCAGGCAACTGACTAAATGTCATGAAAATCCTGCTAACTGACCTTCATTTGGGGTTAATCAGTCTCAAACTGATGGAAGGTGTGTACACAAGAAGCTTAAAAGAAAGATACTGGAATCTCTGGTGCATTGTTTGTCATTCTGTTAATCACATTACCCACTCATTCATGGATTTACTTGCTGTGCCGAGTGGGGATACCTTTCTTGTAGATGTGGCGGTACATGGCATCCACCTCTGCGATCTCCTGTGGTGTGGGTTTCTTGGCTGCAGCTGCAATCCAAAGTCGACCCCGATGCGACGTGTACCAGGTCCGTCCTTCAACCCTACACACAAAATGTAATTTCCAGCTGCTTTCATTGCAGTAACAGAAAGTAACTGCATGAGTAGTTTTGTCCATTTTAAAAGTGTGTTGTTTACAGAGAGTCTTTACCTTTTAATGCCTTTGACCAGCAGGGATGCCCATGGCTGATGCATGCTGAGGCACCAGCCTCCGTCGGACATTTCCTGCAGCTCTTTATCTTGGAGCCGCAACCTGTTACGTTCCTCTCCTCCCTTATTCTCCATCAACTGTCGTTCTTGCGCCTTTTGTCTCTTGGGCTTTTCATTGCCTCCAACACTCACCCACTAGAAATTGTATACGTTTTTTGTATTACATTAATTACTTCAATTTTTATTATGTTCAAGTTTATTTTCTTTAACTTAAAAATACAGTATTATTGAAAGTGACAGCAACAACATCTCTTCAAACAAAACTCTTGAAAGATGACTTACTTCTGGTGCAGACTGTATAATATTTGGGTTAACCAGCTCTCTGAGGGTCTGCCGTCCACCTTTTTGTGGAGAAAATCCTGGTGACTGTGACTCATTGTTCATAACTTTGAGGGTCTCATCCAACCTGGAAGTTATTGCAAAATTTAAGAGATTGGATACAGTGGGGCAAAAAAGTTTTTAGTCAGCCACCAATTGTGCAAGTTCTCCCACGTAAACAGATGAGAGAGGCGTGTAATTTTCATCATAAGTGAGAGACAAAACGAGAAAAGAAAAATCTAGAAAATCACATTGTCTGATTTTTAATAAATGAATTGGTAAATTTCTCGGTAAAATAAGCATTTGGTCACCTACAATCAAGCAAGATTTCTGGCTCTCAGACTTCTTTTTTCAGAGGCTCCTCTGTCCTCCACTTATTACTTGTATTAATGGCACTTGTTTGAACTCGTAATCTGTATAAAAGACAACTGTCCACAACCTCAAACAGTCAGACGCCAAACTCCACTATGGCCAAGACCAAAGATCTGTCAAAGGACACCAGAAACAAAATGGTAGACCTGCATCAGGCTGGGAAGACTTAATCTGCAATAGATAAGCAGCTTGGTGTGAAGAAATCAACTGTGGGAGCAATTATTAGAAAAAGGAAGACATACAAGACCACTGATAAATCTTCCTCCATCTGGGGCTCCATGCACGATCTTATCCCGTGGGGTCAAAATGATCATGAGAACGGTGAGCAAAAATACCAGAACCACACGGGGGGACCTAGTGAATGACCTGCAGAGAGCTGGGACCAAAGTAACAAAGGCTACCATCAGTAACACACTACGCCGCCAGGTACTCAAATCCTGCAGTGCCAGACTTTTCCCCCTGCTTATGCCAGTACATGTCCAGGCCCGCCTGAAGTTTGCTAGAGAGCATTTGGGTGATCCAGAAGAGGATTGGGAGAATGTCGTATGGTCAGACGACACCAAAATAGAACTTTTCGGTAAAACCTAACATGTCGTGTTTGGAGGAGAAAGAATGTTGAGTTGCATCCAGAGAACACCAAACCTACCATGAAGCATGGGGGTGGAAACATCATGGTTTGGGTCTGTTTTTCTGCAAAGGGACCAGGACGCCTGATCCGTGTAAAGAAAAAAATGAATGGGGCCATGTATCGTGAGATTTTGAGTGAAAACCTCCTTCCATCAGCAAGGGCATTGAATCAGACAATGTGATTTTCTCTCATAGTTACACTTATCATGAAAATTACAGGCCTCTCTCATCTTTTAAAGTGGGAGAACTTGCACAATTAGTGGCTGACTAAATGCTTTTTTGCCCCACTGTATGTTCGGCCTGCCTACACAATATCAATGTGCTTCGCTGCTTTAATCCATTTTTTTGTCAGGATATCTTACTTGTCGTAGTACTCATTCAGGTTGTTTCCCGCATCTAACACTTGTCTACCAGCAAAGTCCAGTGTGATCTTCCTGTCCTTGCGAGACGCATGGCGAAGTTCTCTCAGCTCTTCTTCCTTTTTCCTCAGCTTTTCTCTCTCGCTGGGGGACAGCCACTGATTGGATTCAGTGGCAAAGTAATCTGATTCATCATCCAGAACCTGCGTTCTCCTGACACTGGAGTCGAAGGGGGCAATAAATTTGACAAGTAAGTAATTACTGGGTGTCACAACTACCTTCTAGAGTAATTGAAATGTTCAGATGACACCGCACAGCAAGCAGTAAACCTATCCATTCTTTGACTGAATCCCTTTCCTTGACTGTGTGCTTTATGATACCTGTTCCTGTCATATTCCAGCAGTTTGTCTTTGTGCTGAACTGCTTTCTCCAGCCCAGCCTTCATCTTTGCCTCCTGGTGTGGGAGAATCTCTCTGTCTCCACAATCTGTCAACAAAATAAATATAAACTTACAAAACCAATTCCTAAAAAAGTAGAGTGCTGTGTAATAACAACAGTAATAACAGCAGAATACAATAATTTGAAACAACAACAGGACATAGAAAAACATCAAATGTTCAAAGTGAATGATTTGTGGGATGTCAGAAAAATATTAGCTCATTTGGAATTTGATGCAAGCAACGAGCTCAGAAGTTTGGGCAGGAAAAGTAAGCAGTAGGTACTAAAAATAAACAGCTGGAGAAACATGATGCAACTAACGAGGTTAATCAGCAACATATATCGGACTAGATATAGAATAAGCACCATAGAGAAGCAAAGTCTCTTAGCATTAAATATGGGCAGAGATTCAGCAATCTGCAATAAAATGCATCAGCACTCAACTCACAGCCTCTGTCTCTGATGGTATGAGGGTGCATTACATGCCTAAGAAAATGGCAACTTGCACATCTGGAAAGGTGCATCAATGCTGAAAGGTTTAAGAACAAGTAATGTTCCCATCCAGACAATGTGGTAAGGCCTTTTTATATTTCAGCCAAACGATACTAAATTGCACACTGCAATTCGCTATAGAGGAGTCTGGCCTGGCCTGCAGTCCAGACTAGAAGACACTTAACTGTAGGAACGCTACAATTCAACATCAGTCAGGAATGGGACAATATTCCACTTTCAAAAGTCTAGCGAGAGCTCAGATCCCACATGTTTAAAGACTGCTGTTAAAAGAAGAGGAGATGCTACAAAGTGGTAAACATGCCCTGTCTAAACTTTTTTGAGAAGTTTAGTTACCATCAAATTGAAGAAGAGCTAATATTTTTCATGAAAAACTGAAATGTCAATCTTTTATGAGGTTTGCGAATTGTGCTTTTACTTACATTTTCCCCAGCATCCCAACTTTTTATTAGTACATACTGTATAGTACAGCATCCTCATTTCACATTTCTATTGTGTAAGTTTAAAAAGTTTTGACTCTCACCTCCCATAAGCTTTTTTCTGAGTCTCTGGCTTTTGTTGGAGTCTCGTTGTAGAATCTCTTGCTCCTCTTTTGTGCAAACCTGAATCAGAAAAGGTGACTAAATAGCATGATGCTAAAATGTGAGGAATATCAGCACTAAAAGTGGACTGAAATCAATTTTGTTTTACCAGGCTTCCACAAAAGAGACACGGTCCTGAGCCCTCTTGCTCACACACAATTCGGCCACAGCTGATGCAGTTGTTGATAAGTTTGTGTTTTTGGGCAAGGCAGTCACAAGCGTGTCGACCTGGGAGTAAAACAGCCAGCTTGTCCTGGCCCTCTTTTGCATAGAGATTGACAAACTTGGTTTTCTTCTTTGTTGAGGAGGTATTACCGCTTTCTTGGGCCTAAAACGGTAGGGGATTAAAGGAAGAAAATGAATAGATGCATTAAGTAAATGAGCATAACAATAAAACAACAAATTAACGTTAGATCAGCATCGGTCAGAAGGTTCTGTTAAAGCTCTGTTAAAGGGTTTGCAGCATTTTATTTATAACAGTTCAAAACAATAAAGAAAACACAAATGGAAAAGGTCAGCTTCTTGCATTCTCAAAACATTTTCGACCAAGGTTTTTGCTAAGTGAATGTTTCACTATTTTAATAATTCAATAATCAGTAATATGACAAGGGCCAGCCAGCTTAGTAAGAACGAACAATAGGCTGTTTCCACCGTTAAGAGCCAATCAAAGCAGCAGATGATGACATTTTCTTATAGTGAAGCTACAAAACTTCAAATTCTTAATCAAAGCTAGTTTTGATGAGGAACAGGAAATGGCTCTGCTGCAGCGAAATGAATCAAGACTCAATTACGGCCTCAGAAATTACCACTTAACAGATTAGATTCCACATTGGGGCTTTAAGTTCAAATAGCAAAAACAGGAAATCAAGTAAATACACCTTCATGTTTGAAAAGCAGCAAAAAAGACGCCACAAATGAAGACCAAGAAAACTGCAGGGTCCAAGAAAAAAAACTTGAACCTGTGTAAACATGTGTTTTACTTAGCTTAAAACAAGCAATAAGCACTGTTAGATCAAAGAGTAAAGATGCACAGCCATATTGGATATGACCTTCAAAATTACCTGACCCAAATCCCTACTGAGAGGATCTGAACTGAGTTAGACTGCAAAGTGAAAGAAAAGCAGCTGGCGGGTGCTCAGCACATGATACTTACTTAACTAGGGAACAGCCTCATGAAGCTTGTTAAACCGATTAAGTTCACAAAGGTGTTATCAAAGGAAAGGGTGGCTACTTTAACAATCTTACATTTATAACACATTTGCTTTGCTTATTTTTATTTAAAAAGATATTTTAAATAAATTTATTTACGTTTTCAATCTTTTGACTAGCATTATATGTGTTGTTAACACAACTAGTGTTGAACTACTCTACTAAAGTAGATGAGAAGGGAACAAAGATGTGTGTTGGCATGTGCTCACCCTCATCAGATCGATGGGCGTTTTGACTGCTTCAGGTTCAGGCTCTGTTACATTAACAGTCATCACCTCCTGTTTGTTTCGACCTTTGCGCTTAGACTTCTTCTGGGTATCTTTGGTCGTGTCTTGTACATCTGATATAGCAAATTAAATTACTTTTAGAAAATTCAAACACACAAAACATAATGGATGATTGAGTCATACTTTACTCAGTTCTGCCCAGAGGACTGCAAAATCATTTCATCAGGGTTGTTTTTGGATACTCGAATATTAGTTGCAGACATTCATACCTGTTGATGACACAGAATCTTTGAGGACAAAGAGATCTGCTGTATCTGTGGTCTGTCTTTGAGTCTTTCTCCATCTGCTGAGGAGCTCATCTATAAACAGCCCTTTTCTCCCATCAGTGCCTTGAAGAAGGTCCCCCACATACTCCTCAATCTCTTCAGCCTTTTCAATGGATAGAATGTACCTATACAGCACGATGGTACACAAAGCACACAACAAATATTAAAAACCAGAAGCTCCCCCAGATTTTTATGTAATACTTAGGATTTTAGCAGTGCTAGATGGTTTGCTTATGCATTCCTCATTAAATTCTGTCCTGAAATCCATAAGATCACTTCACAAACAACCAATTAAAGTCTTGGATTGAAAAACTTAACATTTTCACAATTGTAATATACTTACAGTTTGCCTAATTTTGATCATTTAATATTGTTTTCTGATATATAACTAGTACATAAGATCACTCATTATGAAGCTCCTCTGTACCTGAGAAATTGTAACTTGCCCTGCAGGACTTCTAGATCTGTCATAAGGGGAGACTGTAATGTGCCTAATCGCTGTTTTGCATTTGCACGATTAACCTTTTCCTATAGAGCAATTAAATCAAGCAATAGTCTCCCTAATAGTTTAAAAACTTGCACAGATTCCCATGTCTTCTCCTGGAAAGTGAAAAAAAAAAGGATTTTAAGTACAGCCTTCTGTAGTTAGTTGCTACATCAATAAATTTATACACTGATACACATTAGCTTTTATATATGGTTGAGTATAAATGCCACATGGGTGTGTGGTTGTGGGAAGAAAGAATGAATGAATGAAAATGAATTAAAACTTTATTGTCATTGCAACAGGTGCAACGAAATTCTTTTTCCAGTACAAACCTGTACGATCAGGCAGATTGAGGCAGCAGCCATGTTACAGTGATTGTTTTGGGGAGAACGTGTGTATGTTAACTTGCATTTTATCGTTATTATTTTTACCTGCCCTGGGATTGCAGATGGAAACTAGCCATTAGTTAAATTTAGCGCAAAGCATCTTCTCACTCAATGTAATTATTACATTTGGCACATAGTCCCTGTAAGAAATTAACACTAACTAACTCAGTGTTTATCAATCCAGGTCTTCGGGACCCACTGCCCTACATACTCCAACACACCTGATTCAAATTAATGAACTTCCTCATCAAGTTCTTTGCTGTCTGTTATTGAGCCATTCATTTAATTTATGTGTGTTAAAGTAGGGTCACTTCTAAAACATGCAGGGCAGGGGGTCCTGAGGACCTGGATTGAGAAACAGTGATTAACTAACTAACTAACTAACTAACTAACAAGAACACATATGTTAACAATGCTTTGCGTGTTTCAGCAACACAATGCCAGACCCCATTCTGCACGTATTGCAGAATGTGGCTCTTTAGTACTGTGTGTTAAGAGGTTTGCCTAGGTCCAGACCTCTTTTCCTTTTGTTGGAGATTAAGTCCTACAAGTGAGAAAGGACTCACTGTAATTAAAGCAACTTAAGAGGTAAAAAAAAAAAAAAAAAAAGAAAATTAAATATTTTTTTCTTACCTATGGTCTGTGTGCATAACTGTGATATTAATTTTATTACTGCAGGAGTGTCTTTTAACAGCTCACAATCTTTTCAATTTACAATTGCGAAAAGTGTGGGATTATATGCAAATATTACATTTCTAATTAATGAAAACATTGGATTTTTAATTTCCAAAAAACACTAACAATGCACTCATGACAAATGCCAGTGCCACATGCATTTATGGGAAATAAAGATCCTTAGAACGCAGCATGCCATGGGATATTTTCATTCAAACCTTTCAGGGATAGTTTTTGTTAATTAAATATCCAGGAATGATCCCACCCCTCGCTGGGCGCTTCACATTTTTATTGTCCTGTAACTTAATGGATGAAATGGCACCATGAGAGATGTCAGCTATACTGACCAAATTAAACAAAAGCTAGGAAGGAAACAGCTGTTCTCATCTTTAGTTTGGTTTAGTCTAATAAAAAATAAATGGCATTTAAAAAGAGTGAAAAGGTTTAGTGATTAAAGTATTGCATGATTACACGACGACTTTTATAGATGCTGACCAGGTGTAGAGTCAGGACATTGGTTAACCGTTAGCCAACAAGTAGCTAATTCACCTGCCAACCAGCTGTAAAGCTAACAGGAAATATAAACCCGTATTGCACAAAAGTTAAAATGCGACATTTTCATTAAAACACAAGTAATGTCATTTACATGACAGAGCAGTACAGTAATTCAAAGTTAACGATCTAAACTTGCATGTTAACGACAGCCAGATGACGTGACAGTTCAAACAGAAACATCTCATATAACTTACTGGACGATCTCGTCACACGCCTCTAAGCCAAACTTGTGGTGTAACTGGTCCACACACCACTGCAATAAAGCTTCAGACATTTTACCAATTAAATTAATTGGCACTGTGAGGCCAGAAATACCGATGAGTCGTGTCAAACCCAAACTTATTTCGTGCACGTGTTTCCAGTCGGTGGAATAACATGAGCGCACAAAGCAACGCGGATTCTCTTCCTGAGGAAAACGCAGGCGCTTGATGACGGGTTCCCACTGATGGCCACTTAATCATTAACAATAATAATAATAATAATTATTATTATTATTATTATTATTATTATCATCATTATTATTATTAACGCTTATCTGTTGGAGAACAAGTCATTTCTTAGTGTTGGTGTCTTTGGGTTGTACTTGTTGCATTCAGTCACTGGAGGGCAGTATTGTAATGCAATCAACTGATGACTTCAGCTGATATCTGAATGTTTACAGCAGTATGGAAATTAAGCTTCAGATTTTCCCACTATTATTCACTGACAGGTTTGGCTGGGTTTACAGGTAGAGTTGAGGCAGCTTTGCTACAAATGTTCATAAATTTTAATTACCTTTTTGTTTCTGTTCATCCTGTTTAGGATTCAATTGCAAATGATTTTTGTTAGGAACAACAGTTGGCTGCAACTTATTGGTACTTGATATGTGCAAGCACAGACCATCCGTCCGTTTGTCCATCCATCCATTTTCATATAACCACTTTTATCCTAATCAGGGTTAAAAGATTGCATTAGACTCATTAGACAAAGCAATGTTTTCCAGCCTTCTATTATCCAGTTTTGGTGTTCTTGTGCAAATTGCAGTCTAAGTTTCCTGTTCTTCGCTGACAGAAGTAGGGCTTATGTGGTCTTCTGCTGCTGTGGCCCATTCGCTTTAAGGTTCAACATGTTCTGAGTTCAGACATGGTATTCTACATACCTGTATTTGAATTAAAGCTGCCTTTCCATCATGCCAAACTAGTCTGTCCATTCTCCTCTACTATATAACTACATAGTAAATTGACAATTTCTAGTTTTATTGTTACAGACAAATCAGTGGTTGTTATGTTTTCCATCTCAAATGAAAAAAATATGCAGATGTTGCTGCTGTGTGGCTGAATAAGAATATAAATAACATTTTCAACATGCTGAATCATTTTCAAAAAGTATGTACATTTATTAGGTAAATGTCACAGTGAAGAGCAAAAACAAAACATTAAAACGTACCAACACAAAACAGACTATTTTTATTATCATAAAATGCTATATTAAGAGTAAGTAACGCAAAGTTGAAACATTAATAAATTTTTAGTTTTACAACTCAATTTGTGTTTATATACAAAGTTAAATAACATCACTTCCATTTTTGGATATTTGAGAAGTTTTACATTTCAATACAAGATACTGCAGCTGTTTTATATGTGGAAAACATTTTGTGCGATTTCTGCAAGGACACACATGGTAATGAACAGTAATGCTTCAAATAGCAAATTAAAATTGCATTCTTGTAAGTTAGCAAATTACATCGCTTAAACAATGCTTGGGTTTCTTTTCATAAGCCCCACAGGTGACTTTAGGGTAAATGATGGCTGAGATACAAATTCCAAAGTAGCAGACTTTACTGTATTAATATCACAGGACTATGACTTTATAGTGGTTACTCTTTGAGAAAAGTGGTTGGTCTCACATTTAATGTACATTGACATATTTATTTTAACTTCCTTACTAAACCTCAAGTGAAAAAGTCTTTGGAAATGGCTTCTACAAAATTGGGTGCTGACATAAGGATCCCGATAGTGCAGAGGATAGTGAAGAGAGAGAACGCCATGAGACAAAGCCTGTCAATGACAGAGGCAGCAAACTTCCACTCGTTGCACACCGTCTCATCCTCATCTTGATCACGAAAGCGTTTGGCAATGTAACGCACCTCATCAAGGATCTTGGCAAGCTCTGCTTCCATGATTCCCGCAGAGGAGCCCTGACTTGAAGAAAGGAGCAACTCATCCTCGCCTGCTCGTCCAAGCAGCCGTCCACAGAGGACGGCGGCGTCAGGAGAGGTAGCAGCTGTGGAGCTGTGAATGCTCTCCAGGCCACGGACTCCAACGTAGAGCATGTTCCCATTGTTGGACTGGGAGGCTGAGATACTAGCGTTAAGGTCCATGCTGGTCAGGCTGCTCCGTCGAGTCTTGTTGTGACAGACTGAACGCACTCGATCCTCACCTGGACGTTTCATGCGCAGGAACCAGGCGCACCAGTTCAGCAGGACCATACGAGTCTTTAGGAGGGAAGAATACATAAATTAAATAATAAATTATTTATAAATTGCCTATTAACCCCCTAATCACCATGATTGCACTAAGCAATGTAACACACAACTGAGAGAAAAGGCCAAATCTCCAGAAAGAGAGCAAAACCTGTTTGCCAATTTATACCATTAGATGACAGACACGTGAATCTTCAATCCTAACTCATTTTTTCCTTTTTATTAATTCCATCATTGTGATTTGGGGGGGGGGGGGAGGGGGGGGATACGCATACTG
>JBAMHW010000001.1:9528499-9543514 GCA_037177495.1 Rhadinocentrus ornatus
TACACACACATACATACATATATATATTCTTTATTAATAATAAAACTGGTAAAATGGTAAATGTTCTGTATTCATATAGCACTTTACTGTACCTAAAATAATGATACCCTGAGCGCTTTACATTATAAATCACATTCACACGTGACCCCTATATAGGGCACTATGTAGGGAGTTGTTGTCTCCCATATGTTTTGCTTGCAATACGTCATTATATATGGATGCACCATTATTTCCAAACAGAAGCATCACTGTTTGTTTATGCCATGATTCAGCTACATTTACATGAATGATAATCACACAAAAAAAATTGTTACACAATATTTCAATGTTTCCACTCAGCTCGGCCTCCTAAGCACAAAGACAACACTGCACAGAGATTAAACAAGACAGTGTTGTTCCTACAGGAGAGAGATCTTGCTCTTGGGTGTCTCATAATGTTTGTCTCATAAGTCACCAGATTTGGTAGTGACTTTCCTTTTTAGAAAATTAAGTGATCAAGGAGGTCTAAAAATGACAAAAAATTTAATAAAAAAAAAGGACATTGCTTTGATGGCTGCATGTCATGTGCCAGTCAGTCAGCAGTAATGATGTCCTCACAGATATGGAAATTACCCATAAAATATGCACTAATGCACAGTCACAGATTCTGGCATTTGAATCGACCCATGGATTAAAATGTTTGGTTACATGGTTTGTTGGAAAATAGCCCAGTTTTGATTTGAATTCTTCAAACACAGACCACCTAAGTCTGAAATATTTGCCTTACAGTTTGGAAATGTGACAGATTAAAACTCCTACCTGGTGGTAAGTAGGAACAGGAACCCGAAGAGTTGACCAAAATGTTGGTGTGAAACGTTGCGTCAAACCTTTCATCTGCACTGAAAACAATATGACACCTAGTCATTATTTACTGCAGAATGATCTATAATCACAGTATAACTTCAAACACCCAAATTTCTCAAGCTATAGACAATGAAAATGATGTGGGAGAATATAAATATTCCTCCAAGTAATGATTACTGCAGGAAGAAAGGACACAAGAAGTCATATTAGATGCAGCACTGATTATGACTATTTATGGCTTCTCACATTCTCCCCTCCTAAATTAACACAGGCTGGGGTGAGATGGAGCTCAAGTTGAGAATAGCAACTACCTGATTCAAAATCTAAAATCAAGGATGTACTAAGAGGCACGATGACCAATGAAGTAAGAAGCTATTTCTCATATTAGTGGATGGGAGAGTGGAGTGCCTTTTATGTGGCTTGTTCAAAACCTTTAAAGGTTGATTAATGGTGATCTATGTGGTATCTTCCATTAGGGACATATATTAAAGACCATTTCTCCCGCCTTTATTTTTCTAAATGTTTATTCACTTGTCTAAATGATTTATTGCTCTGAGACAATGAATTTAAAGATAAAAGCACAGTTAACCTTGAAGTGTGGTGTCCTTCTCGGAGAACCAGCTTACCTAACAGGGTGAGTCATTAGGCCAGAAAATGACTCGCTTTACGACATCTTTGATTAGCCTCTAACTGTTAAAGAAAATCATTTTAAGAAAACTGGTCTAGAAGACAGAATTGCTTACACCAGCAGAACTGCTACAAAGAGGTCAGAAATATTAAGTCCAATGAGGGATATGGGATAATTTTTAAATACAATAAGCCTCCTTGGTTCCATCATCAGGCTATTGTAAGATGCGAAATGAAGCAAAACAATGCAACAATATAAGACATT
Source organism: Rhadinocentrus ornatus (assembly GCA_037177495.1). Classification (NCBI taxonomy): domain Eukaryota; kingdom Metazoa; phylum Chordata; class Actinopteri; order Atheriniformes; family Melanotaeniidae; genus Rhadinocentrus; species Rhadinocentrus ornatus. The sequence continues at coordinate 9,530,235 of JBAMHW010000001.1, forward strand.
TCTGTCATATAGGGAGTGCAGTGAAAGGAAAAGAAAAAGCATCAGCTGCATTTTGTTTTTAACAACAAGGTAGATGCAGTGCATATTGAAGGGGTTTATCTATTTTCTTCTGTTTATGAAAACCTCATCATTTTCTAAATACATCCTGCACCAATATGCATGCTGATGCTGTTGTGACCTCATGAAAATAGTGTTGTTGCCTGAACAGCACAAGTAAAACCCTGACAAGATAACGCCTGGTTATATTTCCTTATTCATGTTCAGATTATTAATACATTCTATTATTTGAATCAATTAAATACAGGAAAAGACTGAGATTATGCTGTTTGGAAATGCCCTCTTTAACTTGGAAGCCCTCAAAAATTCTGCGTCCCAATGTCACCAGCCTTGGCGTCACCATGGACGGTGAATTTAAACTTGAAAATTTAAAAGCCGTTTAAAATATAGTTTTATCACCTTAGCCTTTTATCAAAAGTGAAATAATTTATCTTTTAATCCTTTTGAACAGGTTGTGCATGCTTTTACTTTTTCTCGTCTGGACTACTGCAACTCTTCACTCAGGCATCTGTAATACAGCACTTTCCCATTTGCAGATAGTCCAGAACTTCCCAACACGACTTTTAACTGGGGCCAGGAAATGTAAACATATCACACCTATTTAAGCATCTTTGTACTGGCTGCCTGTAGGTTTTAGATTTTAAGATCTTATAGTTTGTATTAAAAGCTTTAAATGAACTGGCCCCCCCAATACATTACTGCCTCCAAATTTACACTCCAGTGCGTGCTCTGAGGTCCGAGGGCCAGACCCAGCTCATGGCGCCTAAGAAGAGACTTAAAACTAAAAGGGACGGGGCCTTCTCTGTAGTCGGCCCCAGACTCTGGAAAGCTTTGACTTGTGAGTTGTGCGGTCCTGTGCCTTTATATTTATTTTGGAGCTAAACAGAGAAACACTTGGTGATTTTATTAATCTTTACTGCTGATTTTTGATGCGCAGTACTTTGGAGACATGTTTTTGTTTTTAAAATGTGCTTTATAAATAAAATGGATTTGTATTGGATTGGATTAAGTTTTCATTTCAAAATTAATTATATTCATCAACAGAATATGGTGAAAAACATCTATGAAATTATGTCAAGGTCTTGTTTTTCAGAAATAAATGTGTTGATGTCACCCTTACCTTTACCTCTATAATACTTGTATATGATGGTCCACAGCCTGTGCTATTTTAGCATCTGTTAAGATCTACGCATTTGTTTTGAAGTTTTGTTGAATTGTGCACAGGATGACAATTAGGTACACTAAGAGAAGATTTTCATTTCACATATTGGTTAATTTATGATCACAACTGGATACTGAGGTTTTCAGCCAGTGACATGTAAGTGTACAAGGAGTATAATTCATTCTGAGTCAAATTCAATGCATCTGAAAACACAAATTTTAAATTCTGGATGACAAATGACTCATGACTACCTTTATTATCAGATTTATTTTGGTAAACATTTTAGCCAAAAGAAACAAAAAGTAGAAAATTAAGAAGCCACTGTAACTTTTCCATTCTTAAATATAGCAACAATCACACTATTGGAGATAGTTTTTGGTTATTTTTAAAGCAGCTCAATGTATACTACACCTTTAACCTTTTAAACTCTTTTTCAAATTTTGACATTTGAAATTTAAAATGGTTAAAATGAAGTGTTGCATGTGTTAGCATGTGCTGTGCTTTTGGTTTACTAAACCTAAACAACAGTATAAATAAGCTACTTGGTAAAAACAGAAAAATTAAAAATGCTGCATGCTGGAGTTATTCTGCTGCTCCAACGTTGGTTGGAGTAATGAGGTACAAGCATGTCTAGTACAAAAATGTTGTCGCAATCAGATTTTTACATTTTTTTGCTGTTTTTTTCTCATTCTGAACTTTTCTTATTTATTCCTTAATTTTCTTTGCTCCTTATTCCAATTCAGGAAAGCTGGAGCCTATCCCAGCAAATGGCAGGCGAGAGGAAGGGTACATCGTTGGAGAGGTCGCCAGTCTATCGCAGGGCCAACACAGAGACAAACAACCACTCACGCTCAAACTCGCTCCTTAGAAGAATTTAAAGAGACCATTTAACCTAAAGCCTTGTTTCCACCAACGGGTGTCGGTCGGGACAGGAGGGTTAGGGTGGTTTATGGTTATGAATATGGTTTGTAAACTGTAATATCGACGCGTACCCACAGACAACTGTAACCTTCAAGATTCAGGGTGTTTGCCCAGTAAGGAAACAAGTTAACCTGAACAATGAAATTCTTACTTTGCCATCCAGGCTGAATGCAATTAAAGATTATAAAATAGAACCAAAAAAACTTTACACAACAACAACAACCAATCAATGGATTGCAGTATGTCAAGCTCCACTCTTTTTGGGTCAGATCAGTTAGATTGGTCTCCCAATGAAAGGGTCTCAAAAAAGTAGTACAGGCTGTGTCAGATATTAGGGTACCCTTCCCAGTTTTCGCATGTGGAAACGCAAAAAAATGCAACCGACCCACACCTGTTGGTGGAAACTAAACTTAAATTGCATTTCTTTGGACTGTGGGAGGAAGCTGGAGTACCTGCAAAAAACCCACACATACACAAGGATGCAAGCAAAGCCCCCAGCAAAGGCTTGAGGTGCTAACCACCACACCACCCTGCAGCCTCTTTTATTTACTACCTAGAAATTCGTACAGGTATCTTAAGTCTGATCGAGCAAAATTTCTTAACAGCACAGAAGTGTCACAAATCTTGTTTCCACTTAATAAATGCTATCTGCTCTTGCTACCAATTCTGTCCTATTTGTCAGAGGAGGCATTAACTGAGAAATTCAACGTTCAAGACAGAAAGCAGAAAGTAAAATGTGCACCAAATTCCCTTTGAAGAGAACTATCCCAAAAAGCACATTGAAATTAGAGACCAAAAACCAGATGTCAAGCAAAGAGGCACTTAAAATGGAATACACTCAAGTTTTATCTTTAATCATTCTCATTTTTATTCTGCCTAATCTATTAATCTTTCAAATATAAGTCCATTCACAAGTAATATAGTGCTGAAGTCGATCAAGCTTTTATCTTTGCATTAACATTCTGTTCATAGAGTGAATGCTAAAATTTCTCTTATCTCTCTTGTGCATCCACTTGAGAATAAATATTTTAGTGGTATGATTCCAGCCCAAACACAAAATAATTCTTTTTGTTCAACAATAGTCTCTTCTGTGGTGTTTTGAATCCCAGTCAGCAGAAGTAACAGCCTTGATTTGTGTTTGCAGCACAAAAATAGAAGAAGAAATCATCCCGTCTAAGATACCTCCATGCATGGTGCAGTCTTGCACCATGCATGTCCAATTACAGAGCAGCAACTGGCAGATTGCTTACCTGTTGTAGAGCAGAATGTCTGGCTTCCAAATGAGATGGTCAGGAAATCTCACATTAGTCACACCTGGATAGTCCAATGGATTCCACTGCAGGTAATGGTCATTCCAGTACTGTGAGATTTAAAAATGTTACATACTTGTAATGATTCACATATCCTTTAAAATTCCCTGCACGGCGCTCTCCTTTGGTAAGCCTAGGATTTAAGACATCTATTCTGCATAGCAGAAACATAAATAAATACATCTGTGAAAGCAGCTGTTGGTCTGTTCATGCAGTCAGAAGCTACAAGAAATAAGCTTCATCTCTGAGTTTCAGCAGCATGTGGGAATGAAATTACTTTTGTTATAGAAAACAGAATAGAACTTTAAATAGTTTGTCACAATAGTGGAACAAGAGAATTGTCAAGGTATCATTGCAGTGACCATACTTCAACCTGATGAAATGTCACAGCAATTATCCAGAAGCTGTTGAGATGCTTCAACTCAAATTCAAGTGATACCTTAATTTATATTTAATCTAAAACTAAATTTTTAATTGCCAATGAAAGTTTGGTACAACTATTTTAGTGAAATTCCTCATTTGTGACAAATGCATAGAGATATCAGAAATGCTCAGTTATTGGTGGGAACACTGGCACTATGGACAGAAACTGAAAGAACCTGTTCAAACTGATAAAAACAAGCAAAACAAACAAGTAGTTTTGGAATGAGGGGAGCAAGAACCTCTCAGAACTGTGGTGGAGATGAGGAGAAAGCTGCATGCTATAATGGACAACTACAAACCTCTTCTCCACGACATTGTGATTGGACAGAGAAGCAGCTGTAGTGGGAAGCACAACTGTAGGACAACTGCTGTAGCAGCAGGACCGCTATCTGGTCCTTCGTGCAAAAAAGCACAAGAGGACTGCCAGCAATCTAACAAAATTACCTCCAGCAGGCCACCAACGGGCATGTTTCAGCTCAATCTCTCGGAAATGGACTTCGAAAGGGTGGTATGAGAGCCTGACATCCACAAGTGGGGCCTGTGCAACACCGTGCTGGCTGATTGGTGTTTGTCAGAGAACACCAGGATTGGCCATTGGTGCCCCGTGCTCTTCATAAAAGCAGAGTCACATTGAGCATGTGTGACAGACATGAGAGTCTGGAGATGCCATGGAGAACATTCTGTTACCTGCAACATCCTCCAGCATGACCAGTTTGGCAGTGGGTCAGTGATGGTCTGGGATGAAATATCCTTGGAGGGGCCACACAGACCTCCATGTGCTAGCCCAGGGGTTCCCAAACTTTTTTTGCAGGGCCCCCTTTCCATTGACAAGAATAATGTAAAATCCCCCCCCCCCCCAATTTTGCAATTGCAACGAAATATTCTTTAGTTTATTGGCTGCTTATTCGTTAACTACAGTCAAAACCATGTCAGTGGCAGAAGGACTGATTAAGTCATCTGCTATAGTGTGAGATTTTTTTAAACCAGAAAACTCTGCAAACTACTTGAGTTGAGCTTTCAATAAGACAGATGCTGCTTTAGTAAAACAACTCTGCTATAGATGATAGGTGAGTAGTTCTTTGTGTTCAGGATGACGAGTCCCAAAGTAGCGTTATTACTTATTTGGCTTCATACTGTCAGATGCTGATATTTTGAGACATACAACACGCTGTGGTCTGTCTTCATTACCCACCATTGACCATTACCATTACTTCATCATTGTTTGCGCATTTTTACTTTCACAAATGTGTCCATGTTTTGCTAGCAGTGTTTTATTTTGCCTTGCTAAGCCCCCCCGGTTACGGCTCTGGACTCCCCCTGGGGGGCCTGCCCCCCAGAGTGGGAAACACTGTGCTAGCCAGCGGTACCCTGACTTCCATTAGGTACTGGGATAAGATCCTCAAACCATATGCTGCTGCAGTGGGACCTGGGTTCCTTCTGATGCAGGACTATGCCTGGCCTCATACTCAAAATTTTTTAAATTACCATACCTTTGTTTTCCTTTGAAAATTCAACACGTAAATGTTTTTCATAATAAGAAACTGCTTCTAAAGCTATATTGCTTAATTATTGTCTGGTCACAAACACTTATGAAAAGTAGGAGGTTAAAGGTTGAAAAACACTATACACCAAAGACCGTTATGCAAGAGAAATGAATCTAAATGCCATCCAACTTAATACTGATCATTAAAAAAAACATTTCCATCACAAAATCTCTGTCTTCACAAAGTTTTAACATGTTTTCTCACAGGATCTTTGCGAGACTTGACTGGGTTTTGCTGAGTTACTGCAAAACCTGATAACCAGTATAATGGAAATCCCTCTACCCAATGATTAGATTTTCAGTTTGGACAAAAGTGGAGGATAAACACTTAGACGTTTTCATCCAGAGGCCATGATGCAGCAAATGACAGCTGGCCAGTTGTACACTTTCACTGAGATGCTTGTTTGCTTTCAGCCTCTACAGACAGATACATTTTCAACTCAGAAAAACAGATGTGCAGTCCTGCAAAAGCCTTACAATACAAAGATGTCAATCCATCACTACAGATAGACTGATGGAGCTTAGTGGCTAATCAATGGCTTGAACTGGAAAGGGAGGCTTTGTCAAATGAAGAGGATGGATAAGAAAGAAGTGTGAAAACAAAAAAGATGGAAAAAATATCAGTACACACCATGCATGAGATTAAATTTCTGAGAAGCTATCTGGACAAATTTGGTAATACTTGAACTTGTATGACCCCTTCAGCTCATATCTTTCAGTACTCAGTTTACAGTGCTTTATTTCTCCATAAAAGTTAATAAACTCTTTTCTACATTCAAGCTAAATTTAAGAAAAGTTCTGTATTTTAAGAAAACTGTTCCAATGAGGCAGTGCGAAGATAACCACACAAAACCAACCATGGGAGCAGCTGATAATGGGATTGGTCACCTCTGCAAGCCTGATTTGAAAAGCCAAGAAGAAAACAATCCCCTTTCCCTTATTTTACTGCTATTCCCACCACCTTTTTATGTCGCTTGTGGTTGATAAGTCGATCTGTCTTCTCAGTCTAAATCATTCAGTGTTTCTCTGTTTACACCCAAATTTGTTAAATAAAATCTTACAAACAAAAAGAAAAACAACAAGAACTCTGACAGCAAAATATGAGGCAGTCTGAGGGGAAAAAAATCAGTTCCTCCAGCTACTCTTAGTACTACCAGTGTGATTAAGGAGGGGTTTCTCACACCACTTTCAGTTGCCACGGAAGATTGTGCATGCATGAATTTATTTCTAAGATAAAACCACCTTCCTCTAAAAAAACAGACCAAGTTTGGCTTTAAGTTGTCAGATTGCATTGTTCTTCTTTGTAGAAGCTCCTGACCTTTACTTGCTTTTCTTCTTTACCTCAGTCTGTTTCTAAGTGTAAGTCAGCCTAGCCTGTAATCTTTGGACTTCTGCAAGTCTGTCTTTTCTTTTTTAAAATGTTTTCCTGTTGTTTGTACCTTTTTACGTCTACTGACTAACAACCTGTACGTGACCTTTTCTTTTCAAGTCAAGTTTTGTTATTTATTTGGTTTTTTGAGAGTCTTTGAAATTGAATGAAAAATACTTTTTTTTTTTTTTTTTTTTTTTTGGACCTTGGTTTTTACAGCCATGTTTTCCTTATGGTGTGTAATATTATTTGAAATCAACTCTGTGAATCAGGGAACAAGTAGAAAGCAGATTATCTCACCTTATATGTCCTTTTAGAAAACCCTAAATCTGCAGAAATGAACTGCAGATGTGTGGTTATAATGACTCCAGCCGATTTCCAGCTCAGTCCAGGAAAATGTTACAGGCAGTTAACATTGCTAAAACATGATACATTGATCTTTCTTGATTAAATAGCTTTTCATGATGATTTTTCAAATGGAGTGCATAAATAATTTTTAATTAATTTGAACCATCATGTTCTTACAATCACTGTGAGCAGCATAAATGACTTTAAAAGGTCAGTCTCTAATAAAAAGTATAAAGAAAAATTAATAAAACCAGGGCAGAATTAAACATGCAGCTCATTTAGAATAAATAGCTCTTTCTCACAGATCTGATTCCACTCATTTAACAGGCATTAACAAAACCATTTCAAACAGTTTGTCATTGCAGGCGGACAATAAGAAGTTTAAAGCAAAACTGAAGCCATTCAAGTATTACGTAAATAGCCCAAATGTCAGAGTGTCTATAACTTGCTCATCTCCCCACTTTCCCCATGGAACAATCTTAAGTATTTCAGGGACATTCACAGATGAATGCATCTTTAAGATATTCAAAACACAATTCTGCACTGAGGCAGTGATCAATGCTAACAGATGGTGGACCTTGTAGATGCTTGTCCGTGTGCCTGTGTGTGCGCAAGGCTGCTGCTGTGGTTCCACAGGATGATTTAAAACAGGCCAAGCAGCCTTGGTAGAGCTTGCTGACGACGCAGCAGCAGAGAACTACTGTCATAAAATGGACAAGCTGCAATAAAGCATGCACTTCATCTTACTGCATGGAGGAGAAAAGCGTGTGAAACTCGTGAGAAAAATTAAAATAAAGGATGGGTGACCACCCCAGTAAAGTGTGGATGTTCTTTTTGTTTTTCAATTAGACTGATAATGATGTGCAAACTGAAGATCTCCAAGGCTGCTGACAGAGTTACAACCTTTTTTTTTTTTTAAATGAAAGTGTGAAAAAGATATATTTTTTGGCATTAATTCAACTCCGTGGATGCCAGCTGCTGTAATACTTCCAGGAAGAGGAAGATCATTTTTGGGAGAATTATGTGAAACGATCCTGCTCATAATCCCAATATACTGAGCAAGGTGTAGCTTCTTGCTCATCCTGAGCATGCTTAGATAGCCTCCGTATCTTGTGACCATGAACAGGATTAAAAATGTAATCTTTTCTGACTTTACATACATTATAGTAGAAACTGACTTACCAGCTGCAGCCAAATGTTGGTTGTTAAAACCTGGTTTTTCTCATCCTGTTAGAAAAAAAGATGTATTCATATTATTTAAGTCTTGTGCAGCTTGAATTTTTTTTATCTCTCATTTTAAATCTTCTTAAGCAGAAGCCATATGCATGCATCAACAGAGGCCTTACATCTTAAGGCTGTAATAGAAAAAGTGAAAACATTTACTTGTAAATGTTTTAAATATATTCTGCTTCTACATTCTGCTTGATTTTAAATGCTCAGGGCTGTTTAAAGAAGAAAAGCAACTGGTGAATGATTGAAACCGCATCTATTTCCAATGAAAGTTAATGAACACTTGATAGTCTGTTGGCATTGTCTTCACCCACACAGACACATTAGAAAAGCAAGTATTCTTCCACATTAGAAATAAAAAGCCAGTGACAATATTTTATGATAACTGATCATGTACGCACCACATCCATTATCTGCATGAGGCTGAGGCCAAAGTGAACTGTAAGACTCTGGGAGTCATTGAAGACTGGTCTCTCCAGTGGGTTGTAGGATGACATCAGGTCTTTGTAAAGTCTGCGCTGGTTTGGTCCTTGATGAGAAACTACAGAGGACAGACACACTCATATATTAAAGTATTTAAGAGAAACTAAGTTAACAATAAAAGCAAGTCTTATTTATAACTGGAGTATTTGAATCTCCTAGTTAAGTGTCACTCAGACATCTTATTCTCACTGACTAATATTAGGAAACAGGCCAAAACTCAACAGGATGACCACAAACACGGTAATAAACCAGCAGCATAATGTAGTGATTAAGACTGGGCTTCTTTTCCTTATGTTACCAAGCTTCTAGCCGTAAAGAGCTGTTTATTTAGAATAAACAGAAAGCAAGGAGTAAGCGCCTGAGTTGTGATAACCATTAACTGACAAGAGTGAAACTCAAACTTCAGCAACAAATGAAAAGAGGATGACATTAAAGACCGGAACCGTTTAATAATTTAAATGATTATGTGGTAATCACAGCCAAATACATCATATGGTATGGGGTTGTCAAAGTAATGTGTTTTATTGCTGGTCTAAAGTAGAAGATCCTTAAAAAATGTAATTTGCATTTTCTTTTTCCCCCCCTTATCTTCCAAATTGGAGGCCAACATTTAGGTTTTGTAAGAATGTTATGCTTGTGAAATTGGGTTTTGTGAAAGTTTACTGATCCTACATCTAAAACATATTTGGTAAATTTAATCCTTAAGGATGAAAGCTTTAAAGTTGCACCCGACGTTGGTGCGCCAGCACTCCTAAAGGGATCGCCAACATGTATAATATCAGGAGGGATGAGGATCCCATCAGTCCTTAAGGGTTAAATATTAGCTTCATATTGGTGCAATGTGAAAAGCCAGGGGGTCAAAATGAAAAGACTCTAATAATCTAATAATGCCAGGCTTGTAGTCCGAGATTTTTCACTTTAGAGTTGCATGGCATTAGAAAACACACTTTAATACTGTGAAGACCACATATTATTTGTAGAACGTGCACAAAAACAGAACTTCCTCTAAGCCAAATTAAGTCTGTAAGTTAATGAATAAGAATAATCTTGCAACTCCAGCTGTCAAGAGCTGAGGCGGAGGTGAGGACCCAAATGCAGAACTGAAGAGGCGGGAAGCAGACCGGTGCAGGAATTAAGGATTTTTTCCATGATGCAAAAAAAAATTGGAGACGAAACTGGAAACATGATGGGGAAACCAGTGGTTGTATTAAATCTTCAAAGCAATTCAGTCCCAATTCAGTTTCTGCTTGATGTTGATAGACCACAGAAAATTGGAGATATGATCGTGTTTGTGGTTTTTGTTGTTGTAATAAATACTATGGTGTTTTGTTTTTTTTGTTGTTTTTTTTGGATTAGATGAATTTAAGTATTTTAGGCCTAGTGTGTTCATAAAGCTGGTCAATCAAGATAAGTTCAGAGCCCTCACGGTTATAAGGGTGTTGCTGACAGGTTACCCATGAGTTACCCTTCTACAATGTTTTAAAGACGTATTACTGAACTTTCTGACCTTAAGACGCCGTGTTTTGAACTGGTTTGATGGCACAGTGACATCTGATATGTGTCATGACTAGATGCAGACTTGAAGGCTGATCTTCAGGCAAAAACAAAAAGGCTTATTTGACAAAAGAGCAAAGTTAACAAATGCAAAGCCAAAAAATACAGATAACCAGAGTGGACTCAATACCACAGGGAGGGTTGTTATAACTAGGGCTAGGTTATAAAAGTGATTAATTGATTTAAAATCAGTTCAAATCAAATTAAACCAAAATCTATTCATAAACCTATGGCGGGACAAGGCAATACAACACCAGGAGATCTCTGCACATTAACTCAGGCAGACATAACGGCGGAAGATGTGATGAAAGGTCTTCAGCCCCTGAAAGCAGCCACACTGGTTATGTCTGAATAGAAGACCCCCACTCTGTCAGGTGTGACACCCCTGCATGCACAGCAGGAACTGGAGATGAGTGGTGCAACCCATTACAGAGCTGTCATCAAAGACCTTAAGGCTGCTGTTTACAACAACTTGAACTCAAGGTAGGCTTACTAAATATACATTACAAAATCTTTGATACTATAAAATCAAGTGGACACATATAATGTGAGTTACAAAGTAGAAAAACTGATTTTTTTACATTAACAACAAAAGGCTGATGTTGAATTTTTCCTCTTAAGTCATTATTTTAACAGCAAGCTGATGGAGGAGAAATACACCTCTCCAGGTCCTGTTAAGGATTCCATCCCTCCTACACCAAAGAGATTCAGAGAATCAGTCTTGATGACTCTCTTTAAATCAGCATACGCATCTAAACCTGCATCATCAGGAGACTCCAGCTGAAGAGGCACAAGAAGTGAGCAGATATAAGGAGGTAAAACCAATCCTACTCTCTGAAAACCCACTGACCTGGTGGAGAGCAGATGCAGGGGGGTATCCCCTTTTGGGTCAACTAACATGGTGGTATCTCTGTGTACCAGGGACCAGTGTCCCCTCAGAGTGTGTTTTTTAAACAGCATGGGGACATTGTAACAGCACCAAGAAGCTGCCTCGCTCCACAACATGCTTCTTTTCCTGCAGAAAAATCTTGCAGTTTCAAAGAAATAAGAATGCAATCATAAAGGGGTCTTCGGTTTCATGGACTTCGTAGTTTAAATTGTCTGCAGGAGTTAACACTGTCCCAGAGGGGAAAAAACTTTTATGTTCTTTGTTTAGGACTATTTTAAAGCAAGCTCAGAGTCTTTCCAATTTTGATAGTCTATATTCTTCCCAAATGCTTTTCTGTTTGGGTCCATTCTCAGGTGATTTCAGACAGAAATGAGTGGGTGTCCCTGGGGGAAAATGAGGGAAATAAAAGGTAGTGTATGTTCTACAGGCATCAGTAATGTTCACTTGTTTTTAGTCACTTCATCTTCACTAGCCGTTTAGTCATTCAGTTTAAGATCTCACTTTATTTTTCACACACCTTTTATCCTGTTCTCATAAAAAGAAAATCTGTCAGGCAGTTTTTCGATATTATATGTTTAAATGTTGTTACCTGCACAACTAATGCACAGGTAATATAATTGTACTGTACAGTTACAACTTATTAGCAACAGGTGTAAATGCAACCTTAACGTAACACCAGTTACGTTACAGTCACGTGGCATGTCACTGCTTCGAGACATTTTTTTAAATGTAAACTTGAATATTATTAAAAATGTATATATATATATATATATATATATATATATATATATATATATACTTGCAAGTTTGCCTCAGTGTTTTATATAAAAGTAGCTATCTGAGAATCTCTTTAAATATTCAAGAAAATATGTGTGTTACAAAAATATCTGTAAATGAATCGAATTTAATCGAAAGCTAATTGAAACACACTCTTGAAAATCTAATTGATTCTGGAATGTGTGGTGATACCCAGCCCTACTTATAACGAACTGGCAAAAGAGACTGGAGAAACAAGAGTTTTACGCTGCAGAGTTTGATAGGTTGATGAGGGACAGGTGCGCTACAATCCTGTTGTGCAGCTGCAGGTGTAGAGGGAGGAGAAACTGAGCAAAACCAATAAGCACAGGGGAAGCCAGAGAGACAGGTCATATGTGCATTTCTGGAGCCATCGCTGCCCAGCTGCATCCCGAAGTTAAGAAATAGCGCTATGCAACATTTCCTTCCGGGACACCGCGTGGCATTGTAGCTGAGTTTCACTTTACGCACCGCATCACACGCACGCAAACGGGTACCACATTTTTGAATGCACAGATAAGACTGTGCCACATCGTTACCTCCACCAAGGCAGGGGTCATGTATTCAGCGACGTTGGTTTGTCTGTCTATCAGCAACATAACTCAAAACATTAGGGACAGATTATGATTAAATGTTCAGGATATGTCAGAAATGGTATAAAGAACAAGTGATAAGATTTTTGGGGTAATCTGGATCACCACCTGGATCAAGGCTTCTTAGAGGATTCTTTACTATAGGGAGATGAGGATAATTTTACCATTAGAGCTTCTAAGTAAAAATAATGTCCACAATCATTGGCAAAACACAAAACAAAAACATTCTAGCATGGCGGAGGTCTCCTTTCTCTCAATGCTTCTAGCTTTTTTATTGGGTTTTAAGAATTTCACAAAATATAAAAAGAAACTTAAAGAATATGATGCAACAATTTTTTCACATCAGCATTTTCCTCAAATTAAACAAAGAAATCCTGGATGTCATAACAAAAGAAATGTAAGCACTTTCACATCTTCTATCTTACAAATAATTGCTGCATTGATAGTTAATGGATCTATTCAATTTGAATTGGTGCTCTTGTCTTGTTGAACACCGAACTGATGTATCGATGCAGATCAATGTTGTTACTATACAGGACTGTCTCAGAAAATTAGAATATTGTGATAAAGTTCTTTATTTCCTGTAATGCAATTAAAAAACAT
>JBAMHW010000001.1:9546713-9572792 GCA_037177495.1 Rhadinocentrus ornatus
TAATAAGAATAGTTTATTCATTCAGATCTAGGATGTGTTATTTTAGTGTTCCCTTTATTTTTTTGAGCAGTGTATATATATATATATATGTATATATATATATATATATACACACACACACATACAGTTACAAAGAGCAAAGTCAGAGAAGAAATTAGTGTTATACTGATCAAGCTCTGTGAAATTGTGATTTGTCTTAAGATGCGATGTCTCTTCATCCATTTGTATAAATGATGCTCTGCAGAGGAAACCTGGGTATTTGTACTGTATATTTCTTTGCTTTTAAAGTTTCTATTTTCTATTTCTATTTTATTCATTTCATTGTTCTATGTTAGTTATTTTTATGCTTTTAATTTTACATGTTCAGCACTTTGTTTAGCTGTGACTGGTGTTAAAGCGCTTTATAGTAAAATGATGTTTTCCACATCTAGATATCTATGGCGTTTTGAAGACTGTGCGACCTTGCAAGGGATAAAATGCAACTATCATTCTATCGTTTGATGTTCCAGATCTCATTAAATCAGCAGAATTCTTACTACACATTTTTCCAAAAACATGTGCATACATGATCCAAAGAAAGCATTCTCACCACAGATTCTTCCTTTATAAATACCAGTTTTGTTTGGAGGAAAAGTTGGACAAAAGTTGGTTTGTGCATAGATATATTTCATGCATCTGGCCCCTGGTGTGTGTGCATTCTGAATAGTACTATATAGAAGTCAAAGAGGGGTCATATCCCATGGATACAAGTCCTTATAAGGAGTTGTTTTTCTGATTTCTGTAAAATTGCTTCTGGGATTCCAAGAAGTTCTCCTACTGCAACTCTCACATTGTACCAGACGGCCCAACTGGAATGAGTTTCTTGTTCTCGCTGCTCTAAAACGTTGTGATGTCATTCAGCACTTTGAGATATACACAAAGTCCTTGCAATTGTTATCAGCTCATCACAGGGCCAACAAAGAGACAGAAGATAAATAAATTAAACACAATCGCTCCTTGTGAGGAAGCTGTTAAGAAGCATTTACATTCTTAAACACTATAATTTTGATCTACTCAGTAACATAAACCCATTGCTTCCTCCGCCCATCTGAGACCACACATTCACACAAGTGTAACCCAAGTCACAACTGAAGCAATTAGGTGGTAGAAGTTGTTCCCTGAATGATTCAAACAGGTACTAATTTAGAGTCCACTATTTGAATGACTAATTTTGACTAATGAGTACATGAAGACTGGATTAAAAGCTATAAAACAAATGTGAGCTGAAAAGGGAGAGATTAAAACAAAAGGCTTTTGGTCTTGTAATTCATTTGAAACCATAAATCCTTTCATATGTTTGCTTTCAACTGAAATGCACACAGGGAACAGTGGAATAATTTAAAAATATTTCCCACAACATGACGTACAGCCTTACTGGACTAATTGTACCCTCTAATTAGAGCACTGAATCAAAAGTGTAATGGCATATGGGCTACTTTGATTTGTTGTTAAACCTGTCATCGTTATTTGGTGTGTGCAGATGGTTTTATTTGGCATCTTCTCTCTAATGCTGCATTTACAGTGGAGCAACATAAACTTTTATTCCTGTGATTACATTCACCTAGCTCCTAGGTGATATGCCCCTACATAACTCTGTGCTGACAATAAAAGAAGTCTAATCTGAGAGAAATCAAAACCACCTCAATCCAAACCTTTTCCACGTAGACTAAAAACTCTGTTTTCTTCTAAATGTCTACATTTAGAATATACTTCTTTATCTCCAGGCTATTTTTTTTATTTTTTTTTATCTGACTTACATTTCAGCAGGTAAGGGCTTCAATAGTGCGTGAAGGCCAAAATGAGAGAAAAAAAACATAATCTTGAGCTCCATTGATAAGAAAAACATGTTTTTTTGTTCTTTTTTTCTTCCTGCCCTTATCACCTGGCCTTGTGGGACTGACATCTCTGCATAATACAGATTGCAAAATAGAGTAAATAAAAGCTCTACTACACACACAGAGATATATTTACACGAAAAAGATATTTTAAGAAAGAAAAGCTTATAAAGAAAGTAATAGCTCTAATAGGCCTTTTCAGCGAATGTGACATGCCCAGTAACTTGTGATAAACAGGACTGGTTGCCACTTCTTCTCATAAATAATAGAGTTGTGGTACAAGAGCCTCCAGGTCGAAAAGAGTTAAAGCAAAAGGAAAAGTGAATTTTGATACAGAAAAACCCCCAAAGAAGTAAAATCTACAGATTAAATGCAAAAAATCAGCTATTTATAGTTCCTTGAAAAAATACTCCCCATTGCACCTGACCCTGGATATAATGAGTAAGAAGAAATTTCCTTGTGAGTGTTGATTTTTTTTTATAGACACTGAATTATCAATAAAGTGCAGTATTATTGTTTCATTTTCCAGTAGACCATTTCTCTAGTACCTTGGTTCTTCAGCACCTGACGCAGACCTTGTTTGACCGGGCAACTTCTGAGCCTTAATGGCTTTCTGTTTTTAAATGTTTTATAATCAAATTCAATTGGCTTGAATTGGACACTTTAAAAACATTTTCATTCTGTTTTATTCCTTTTGTTGTTTTGTTTTTTGTTTGTTTGTTTAATTTTTCTTTTGTATAAACAAAACTTTCAATCAAAAAAAAAAAGAAAAAGAAAAAAAAGAAACAGAGACGTTTGCCTTCAAGTCTACACGTAGGTGTAATTTCCCACTCATTAATCCTGATCATCTGCTGCAGTTTGATTGGTGGATAACTTGGATGGGCGTGGAAAATATAGGAAAACAAGGAAGTGAAATCGTTTGAGATGTCATAGGAGTTGAGTCCCGTTAATTTCTAACGTCGTGTAAAAGCACCGTCAACTAATAGTTTACGCAGAATTGATGATGCAGAATGTACGAAAAAGGCGAGGCAACGATTTACACAGGTCTGTATTAATTATTTAAAATGAGCCTTTTGAGTCGCCGTTTTGTTTTCAGTGAAGCACAGTCAGTTTAGAAAACTAAGGTAGAAAGTAATGAATTTCTTCGAATCCCCTGATAGTTTCCGTTTTGCTGTATTTTCATGTTTGTGAAGGGTTGCCTGTATTTGTTGTTAGCATCTATACATAAACTTCCGTCGAGGAAAATGCACGTTTACAATTATTTTCACACCGCACTGGGATATCCTCTTAAAATCTGCGGCAACTGTTGGTTGCGGTTCTTATCACATGATTTAGGAATTAACCAATGAAAAGTCCGCATTCCTCGTCTATAACTGAAATGTCTTTTTACACCCCTCCTTATTTTTTTTATTTATTCTCAGCTGACCTTTCAAGTTTTATGTTAGGTTAGCTAAATATTTTAAAGGCAATGGGGATTTTTCCCTTTAAATTTGTTACACGGTGGGGGTGCAGGGAAAATGGTTTAATAATCTGGAATGAAGTTGTTTACCTACCTGCTCACATTAAGGAGATCTTCTGTTTTTCTTTATTCTTTCAATGCACGAAGCTGCAGCGAAATTTCACTTCCTCCACAGTATCAAACGCTCACAATAAAGGGTTGGTAGTTAATTTGAAGTTTCACTCTTTGGAAAGATTGATCAGCTGTTTTCCCATGTATTCCTGCTCCAACACACCTGACTCAAATGCGTAAGTCATTGTGCAGAACTTGATAGGTTATTCGAAGACCCAGTTGACAGCGAAGCACAATTACTCCGCAGATATCTACGTCGGGAAATGGGGATCAGACCCCGTTTGGATGTTTTTTTAGTCCCGCATGATCATTTGTTTGAGCGTTACCGTTTTTTCTGTACAATCGATCATGCATCTGAACAATATTCTCTGTAATATTTCGAACATATCCTGTAAGCTTTGTATAAAGACATGCGGGTTTGTTTCAAAGTGGACAATATTAAATACTGGTTAACAGCGTTGAGATAGCTTAACAAAACCCTAAAGAAAACTTCTTTTTAAAATTAGGAAATTCCAAATAACTAGATCTTAGTAGATTGGAGCCACCGAATGCTGTTTAATTGGGTAGAAACGGGGCCTGAAACGGGGCCCAGGACTCTGTGGCAACCAGGGCCCTTTTTCAGAAAGCGAGTTCAACAAACTCAGAGTTTAATGCGCAACTCTGGTTTGATCAACTCTGAGCTGTCAAACTGAGTTTTCGGTTTCAGAACAGGCGATAACTATCAGTTCAATCAACTTCAACTCTGAGTTAACTTACCCCTGAGAACAGCGCATGCGTAGGCAGATAAAAAGCCTTCATCAATGGAACACGATTTACCATGGCTACAGGTGCAAAAAAGAGTCGCTCCTCCCATTGTGCTTCAGTGGAATTAGAAATATCAATTAATGCATATGTAGAATATGACCATATATTTCGGAAAAAAGCAATACTGTAGCGGCAGCAAAATAACTTAAGCTGGCAGAAAATAGCTGATCAAGTCAAAAAGTGAGTATTATTATTATTATTTTTATCTCGAGTGTTCCACTTATTAAACATGTATATCTGCTTTAATGTTTCTTGTTATTAAAATTATCAAATGATATTATTTAATTTGGTGTTCTGTAATTGTTTCTGCACTGCAACCCTACCAGAACGTCCCTAATTGTAGGCAGATTGTTCTCGTTGACAGTCTGATCACATCCTACAATGACAGTTACCTACCTAAGAGTTGCTCTTTTTTATGCTCAGTGTCGCCGATGTTATAAAGAAAAAACAAAATGCAACACAAAGAACTTGCTCCGAACTTAGAGCATGTCCACGATGTTTCAAATAAAAAATATTAAGAATATTGTTCAGATACATGATTGCTTGTGCAGAAAAACGGTAACGCTCAAATAAATAATCACGAGGGATAAAACATCCAAGTGGTGCATGATTCCCCTTTCCAGACGTAGATATCTGCGGTGTAAATGTGCTTCGATGTAAACTAGTTCTTCAAGAAACGGACACGCGATGTCTGACAGTTCCTTCAGTCTGCAGCTGAAGAGAAGAAACTCAGGGTTAGTTGGAGAAAACATGCCAGCGAGCAGGTTAGCTTCACGGAGTCTGTTGCCACAGTAACTGACTCAGAGTTACACTGAACTCGCTCCCTTAACTTTCTCTCTTAACGTTTCCCTTAACTCGGAGTCAACTAACTCAGAGTTTTCGTTAGAGTTTCAGGGCGTTTTTTAAGTATAAACCGTCCCCCAGCTGGAGATCACCCATTAGGTGGCCAATACCATTATTCTATTCTATTCTATTCTATTCTATTCTATTCTATTCTATTCTATTCTATTCTATTCTACAGTCATTTGGCAGATGCTTTTCTCCAAAGTGACTTACATCTGAGACTATATTTAATAGAAGAGGCAGCTAACCTCTTCATGCATGCCATGATCTTTTCCCACATATCTTCTGTTTTACTAGTTAGTCTCGAGCAATCAGGACAACTCTGAAACCCATCAGTTACCGTCAATGTTATATAGTTAAAAACATATATAATTTACTTAATTTTGAAAATCTATTACATTTTTATATGTCTCTTGTTTTTAAGATATTACTGCTACCTCCACCATTGCATGAGTTTGTCGAGCAGAAAGATAGCAGTGGTAACAAGCAGCAGAGGAGACGGTGTTGTACAGTATATACGCAGCATGTTTGGGCAAAGTGTTCTCAGTAAGTGCTTCAAACTACTGTACTGGAGTTAGTCTTCCCAGTGAATTTAGATTAAGCGCCCGCTATCCAAGTTTTACAGCCAAACTTGCTTCGGATGGATTAAAAGTAATCAAACTTGCCCTGATGAATAACAAAACTACTTACTATGACTTATTTATGCAGGTGTTTTATATGACCAAGTATTTTGAAATTGCATCAACATTTCTTCTATAAAGTGTGTACTGTATGCTGTTGTGTTGACCTGCCAAGGGAACATCCAGTAACCTTGAAGAGTCCACAAGAATAAAAGGAAAATTAGTTAAATGCATCAGTTATGTTTCCATGTGAATTAATAATAAATTAATATATTTTTTTAAACAAGATATAGTGTGTTTCAGACAGGGCTGGAGGCTGGCAGCTCTTCTATTTAGGTTTTGCTGGTGTTGCTGCCCATGTTCCTGTATGTAGGAGTTGAGTGGTAGGGTGGAAAGGTCCATAGTGAATTCAACATCACTCATCCGGCATGCTGTCTGTGTATAGTCTGAAACCACAGTGAGTTGGGTCACAGTGAGTGAGGCATTTTACAGGAAATTACACAGATGTGTGTGCATAGTACACAGTAAGTTGAAATGGCTTAGCAACTCTACAGATGTTGGATCATCATCACATTGTGATTTTACAGAATGCAGAATGGTAAAAAATAAACAAATACATAAATAATAGAAATGTAACTCTTAACATTGAATGATTATGATTATGAATGTGCAAGCTTCTAATTTTCCTCTTAACAGTTAGGATGTGTTTGTTTTAAATATTTATTTTTCAGGCAGATAAACATAATATCTATACTATTGCTAGACAAAGTGCTAACAATGACAGCAGTTGTAAAATGTATTAGTAAAAAGCAGTAATAGCAACATGTTTCAACCTAACTTTACTACAGTATTAAATGCCACAGTAAAACCTTACATAAATGCAGCTTCCCCAGCCTGTCTGTTAATTGCCCTTCGTCTATACATTGCTTTATTTTAATGACTTACCATCACTGCACATGTGTATTGACAGCACTCCTGATGTTACTAAGGAATGTGTGCCACAGGGGAAAAGGCAGCATTTCCACTTTGACCTGTGGTTCTGTCTGACCGTGCAGAACTGGATACTTGACTTTGGAAGGCCGATAGTCATGGTAAGGAAGTGGAGTGCACTTAATTTGTGTTGCATGTGATTGAATTGGTTCACCTCTAATTTATGCATCTATAAATGTGAAATATTTCCTTGTATCATTTATATTAGATCATCTTACCCCTGGAGTGGTTCCCCCTGAACAAACCCAGTGCTGGAGACTATTTCCACATGGTCTACAATGTCATCACACCATTCCTAATGCTCAGGGTAAATCTTAAAATAACAAAGCTTTTTGGTTATTATGAAAACCTTGAAATATAACAGTTTCTTGTGATTAGTTTAATTTGAGCTCAATCCTTATATTTACACAAATGAATAAATGAATGAAAATGAATAAATGATTTGACTTTAACGATGTGATCACACAACATTTGTGGAATTGCCCGCAACCCTTCATTGGACAAAGCGGTGTAAAATATGGCTGGATGGACGCATCTGTGGAATTGTGTACCACACTGATTAATGCTTCTACACTACATTTACCTCTAAAATGTAGTGGAGTTGATGTATAATGAAGCATACAATCCTCACATAGAAGTTCCTCTACAGCAGGGATCACAAACTCTGGACACTGAGCCAGTGTCCTGCAGATTTTAGAGTTTTTCCTGCTGCTCTACACCTAATTAAAATGAAATTGTTCTCCAACAGCTTGTTGATAAGCTCTGCACCAGCCCCTTAATGATCCATTGATTTGAGTCAGCTTTGATCCAGCAGGGAAACATCTAAAACCTGCAGGATAGTGGCCCAAGAGTTGGTGATCCCTGTTCTACACTTTACTAACTCCACCACAATTTTGTAAAAACTTAGCGTGAAGTAAACACACTCCAGACATATTTTGTCACTGCTCTGTTGTCTACTTATCTGAACAGAGATGCGCTGCCATGGCAAACAGAAACACAATGAGTCACATAGGGACTTTTGTTTAACATAACATTTGTATGAACATCAGTGTCCCCTTCAAAGGTAAAAGTTACACTGTCAGAACTTAATATCATAGGTTGTGTGAATGCGTCAGACCCAGAAGTAATTTGTCTGGGGATCTAGGGGATTTTCTGGCATGGGCTTTGCCTAATGCACACCATGTTAACCGCTCATCAAAAGAAACTAATATTATGCTGGTGATTTCCCTTAGAAAACTGAGGAAACTTGCAGACAAGGACACCCTAAAAGGTTAACAGTAAATCTAAGAAGACATTCTCTAAACAAAAAAGTAAAAAACTAAGATGAAACTATTTGCCACGTTGTACTCTTTGATTACACTATATTTGCTGACTCACCTGCTAGCATGCCACCCAACTAAGGCAGTGGAGGCAGCACATTAAAGCGAGTCAGCACAATTTTTTCTACTGGCGGTCGTCTGACTGCCATGTATTTGAGGAATTCTATGTTTATGTGCATAAACATATAATTTGCACATTTCTCTGAATTAGAGCTTTCTGAAGGGTGACAGTCCAAGTAAGTAACTTAAATAGAAAACATAATTTGATGTCACACTATTGTTTACTCTGCTGTGATAAGCAATTTTTTTTTCTTATTATGGGCTATAAATTAAAGATGGACATAGCTGCTGTGGTTTCACCAATCCATTCTGAATTTGCCCGTTTTGGTCTTTCTGGAGATCAGAATGTAGGAGAGTGATAATTTAAACTCTTTCAGGATCAAAGTTGCAAGTTTTGAACCAGTCAGTTGGACCCAAAGATGTTTGGGAATGCCTAGTGGCTATCGTGACTTTGTATTTCAAGATACTTATTGTCAACAGTAGATAGCTTTATTCATCTTAAAATATGTTCTTAATTTAATCTGTTTCTTAACAGATAGCAGTAGTCAGATACTCAAGGTTCAACAATGGAGTTTGGGCACCCTCTGATGGATAAAGTGCACAATGAGTCCATTCTAAAGCTTCCCAAGCATTGTTTCCTGCATATGAAGTCTGTTTTCTTAACAGGATAATGCTGTTGTATCTGCGATAGGCCATAACTAGAAGAGTAAATCGACCAACCAATTAGTTGGCCAGCCTGTAGTATTGTAATACTTTATTTGTATGGCCCTTTTCAACAACCATCAGGTGACTTTACAAAAGCTAAAACATCAGTTTCTGTTGTAAATGACTAATATCTTCTTTTGGTTTCCTTGAGCAGGCTTGCCTTGATGCTCAGCAGCTCCGTCTCTGTTTCTTTCAGCACTGCATGTAACTGGGTTGGAATTACAGATCTTGTTTCATCTTTCATGATAAGATGTTCAGATGAAAGATGAAAGAACTCTAGATTAATTAAGGTTGATTCATTACTAGATTTTACAAAGTCATCCAATGGGGTCATTTAGGTTCCTTTTTCTAATCTGTTTCATAAACCAAAATTTCTGTAGTTGAAATTTTGTTTTGGTGTTCCTGCATTGATTTGTCCTAAAATGGTGCTTGAGGCAAAATCACACTTACCTGCATTTCAAGGTAGATGGACTGTCTGATTTTATACTACCTCTGCTTATATCTGCAATAACTGCAGAACAAAGAGAAATAGAAAAAAACAAACAGACAAAACAAAAACAGTCCAGAACATCTGAAATAAAGCAAGCTTTCCTTTTCCACGTTTTCCTTAAGGGATTGAGCTGCTGTGTGTGATTGTCTCATAAAACCAAAAACAACCTTCTTGCGATGCATTATTCATCATATTTACAGCAGATACTTGTTTGGAACAAGGGAAACTTAGGCAGCTGGCAGTCACAGCAGAACCCACCTGAGGTTAGCAAACAAAACGGGAATTCTATCTTCAGAAAATTCAAGAAAAATTTGAATCTCACAGTGCTATTAATGACGCGACTTTTAAAATAGACTTTATAGAGACTATTACTGTTAATTTAATGTAACCAAAATAATTATTTATCTTAAGATAAAGCTGTTACCATAATAACTGTATGTATTGTTGCTCCATTCAGCTGATTGAGCGCAGTCCCAGAGCTCTGTCTCGCACAGCTGTCTACCTCTGCATCATCACATTTGTTATGGGAGCCAGCATCCACCTGGTGGGAGACTCCATCAACCACCGGCTCGTCCTGAGTGGCTACCAGCTCCATCTGTCTGTCAGAGACAACCCCATCATCAAAGACCTCAAGCCGGCTTCGCTGGTAAGGCTCTATGCCTGCGTCATGTCTGGCACACTGGGAATACACCGAGGCGACTGTAAAGTTGACTCTGCAGTGAGACTTGACAGGGCACGGGGGACTTGGTTGATCACTTGTCAAAATGTTGCACGCCAAAAAACTGCATGTGTTGCTTGTGACACTTCAGATGTATTTTTGACAAGGTTTCCTTGTTTGCCTGACAAGAAACTGCACAAAACAAACCTGTGCTGACAGAGAGTTGTTTGATCCAGCTGAGTTTAACCTGCTGTATTAAAGCTTATTTCTCTCTTGCTAACATATCTTTTTCTTGTTGAAGTGCAGAGCATCATTCATTTGGCAGTTCCCCTTTTTTTTGTGTTCACTCTCTTTTCAATCAGCTCCTGCGATCGCTTACCTGATTCAGTTTTTTCTTTATGTGCCAATCATTTTAATCTGAAAATAAATTTCATAACATGCGTCCTTTTGGGAATTATTCTCAACCCCAGTGTAAATAACGCCTTCCATCATAAGACATGGGCCAGAGACTAATATCATAGTTGTAATTGATTCAAAATGCTGCATAGACTCATGCCTGGTACTTGTCAGTGTGAATGTTTTTAATGTGTTTATATTATATATTCTTCTTCACTAACATAGCTTCTGTGAATGGGATGTTGCTGTAGTTTGAGTGCATTAAAAGAAGACGTTGCAAAAAAAGGCCAGTTTAGAGATGCATTATACTGTTTTTGGTTTTTACTTAATTGATTAATCTGAGTTATGTTACTTTCTTATTAACATCATTCATTTAACTGAATTTAGTACATGGACAGCTGCAAGAAATAATCTACTGATCCCTCTAAACTGCCGTTATCTGCAAATATCAAGCTGTCTATCATCTGGGTTTATCTTAATCCCTCTTGCTTATAAGAAGACAGCAAACGTCTGCATGCTGGTTGTTGTTTTTTTTAGCTCAGCTGCAGGGCAGAGAGGTGGGGCAGAGTTTCAGGGAACAGTGGGAGGTAAGTCCTTTTAACACAGCTGTAAGGCTTCATTAATCAGCCTCCCTGTCTATATCTCTGCAGAGAGTTAAGGGGCCTGGACAGCCATTCCTTGGAGAAAAGCCAGCCTGTACATCTCTATTAGGAACTGTTTGTAAGAGCCTGTGTGGTTCGCAAGCCACACAGGTCATAAATGGACCACACAGGTTGTGCTTATTCAAGGCTGAGTGGGAGCAAGTAGAGAAACACATCCTGCAGCAACAGGTGCACTTTTACAGTCTGAATTATGTGAGGTTTTGGAGAAAAGCTGGCAAAAATCAAGTTACTGAGCTACTAAAACAACATGGAGACCACGAGAGTAGGGGATGATCTCTAAACAGATGTTTTTTAGGTCTATTAGCAATGTTACGCAAACATTAACAGTTTGTCAGGTGTCCTTGCAGGTATATTTTTTTAAATATAGGTGTTATACATTTATCAGTCCTGTTTAATGTAACTAGGTGCTGGGATAGGCTACAGGCTGAAAAAGCTTTAGGATAAACAGGTGTAGAAAATAGATAGATGGATGGATCTCTGTGTACCTATCATGCTAACTTTCTGTTTTCCATACTAAAATGTGTGGAAATTAAATTCATGTGAATTTATTTTAAATTAAACTGTTGTCTGAGAGTTTTTGGGTCGGTCTAAAAAAATTAGAATTTCGAGAAGAAATCATATATTTCAGTGCAGGTTGTTGGTCTGTTGCAGTTTTTTAGTGTTAAGTGATTCATTTGTATAAATATTTGCTTGCTTCGTAGTGCAAAATTATTTCTTTCAGCTTTCAGACACACTGGCATGAGTGGAGCAATAATAATAAAGCAACAGTCCATCTTTTTCATAGATCAGCTTTAGGTTCCTCAAATATTATATTATCAATGACATTTATAAATGATTTCATAAGATTTCCCTTAACTAAAGGGGCACATAAGAGCTGAGTTTATTATCCCACATCTTATTTTCTTACAAAAAGAATACTGAAAAAGAGGAAGATTTCTGGTTTAGATGCTTAAATAAATATCTTTTCAGAAAAGTTTAATGAGAAAGCTTTTCCCTTGCCTGTCAAAAAGAAGTATGTGAAAATGCATTCTGCCAGGTGGAACAGGCTGGTACTACAGATGTTGACTAATTAACAGGCATGAGCAAAACAAAGGGTTTCAAGTACCTTCAGGGTGTATACCACGGCCTCGTTGAATGTTTTATTCAGGGTTGTTGATATTCTGGCCTCTTGCTGAAAAGTGGTAAGAAAAGTCCACATCCGATGAGTGAAGTCATTTAATCCTAATTAATCCTCTGTATTCAGCATGTATGTGTATTCTATGTTTCTATACACATTTTCCTATGTTTTTGCTTATTTTTTTCCTACCTTGTCTCTGTAAATGTGATTTCTACCTGTCCAAGTGTAAATTTTATTCAAGCAATAGGTGGCACTGTTGCATAATGTTCCAGACAAAGTAAAACACAGTGCCAGCAAAGCATACTTGCAAATGTTGAGTTCCTGATGGTAATTCAGCCTTGTCCTTCCTTCACAGATTGACTCCTTCGAGCTGCTGTATTATTATGACGAACAGCTGGGACATTTAATGTGGTATGTGCATACACTGCGTGCATGCCAAGAAATGACTGGAATGTTTAATAATGCAAGATTTTATGCTTTGCAGTGCACTTAAGTTTTTTCTTCTTTACCTTGTACTGGCAATAAGGGATGTTTAAAAATGCCTGACGGCAAGATGGCTTTTTAAAGAAAAAGAACAATAAAGGAATCTGGAAATGTAATGCCTGCAGGTGGTTATTATATTTTCTAAAAAAAAAAAAAATAACAACAAAAAAACAATGTGGCTATCAAAACGAGGAGGGAAGTGTGTTTGTAAGCAGTGACAGTTTACAGTAGCTGGAAGATGTGTCATGCAACATTCAGGAAAATGGGGAGGTTCAGTTGTTTTGACTTAATGCTTTACAAAAACAGTTTGAGAACAAAAAGTTATCTCTAGTTTCTTTTTTATGACAGTAGATAAAGATACTAATATTTAAAAGCACTCAAAATAAAAACATATATTTCTCTATATTTCTAACATTTTTTACTCTGAATTGCTGTTACTTAATAGGCAAACACAGGACATTGAGGTATTTGTTTGCAGCTACCATCACTGAAATATTAATCAAGTTATAGAGGATACCAGATGAAAGCAGCAAGCCTCTGCCCAGTAGGAGTTCAAGTCACTGCATTAATTGGTGTTTTAAATTAAAATAGGGGCTTAAAATAAACCATCTCTCATTACTTTGAAGAAATTTCTTAAGGCTCAGCTTCAGAATTAGAGAATCTCAAATTACCAAGCTCTTTCTTTTTTCTGCTCGTTCAATTTAGTTTTCTTGTGTTTTCCTGTCTTCATTGTTGTGTTGCATATTTTTTTTTTTTTTTTTTTTGCTGTCTCTTGGCTAGGACATCATTGTAAATGAGAACAGGTTCTAAATTGACTCACCTGGTTATAAATAAAGGTTAAATAACAAAATAAAATCAAATTTTAGTTTTTTGGGTTGATGCATTATTCACAATGGATTCACAATGGGACAGAAAATACAGCATGTTGAATTTGATGAAAGCAACACACACACACGCGCATATAATCACACAATAATAATAATGAATAAAAAATAAAGAAGAATTCATTGAGGAGCAAATATGGATTTTATAAATTGTCTTCCTTCACATTGCTGCAGGCAGATTACAGGCATCAATTATTGATTTTTAGCTGTCTCATGGTCACAGAGATGCCAAGAGACTGAGAATATTTTGATTATAGTATGTATTTATTTAGAGACAAAATCTCTTGGGAAATGTAGAGGATCATCAAGAGACTTTGCTCTTAGGTGCCCTTTTTAATCCAGTCGTGCTACTGACCTGCTGCAAAATAACCTGATAAGCTAGGCGTGTTACTGCCATCAAATTCAAGAAGAGGTCATGTTTCTTTTTTTTATATATAGTAAAATGTCTTACTTTATAAATAAAATATTGGTTCATGTGATTTGCAAAAAAAATAAAAATAAAAAATAAATAAATCTTTCTGTTTTTATTTTCCAGTATTTTCACTCTTGGTATTTGACATTTTTATTTTTAGAGAAAATGGAACTTGTAGATTTGCTGAAAAACTTTAGGATACCCAACAGAGAATTTTAATCAATGATAAGAATAAAGTTTTGCTTTGTGGGGAGAAGAACTGGACAGTGGAGTATTAATGACTCAAATTTACAATGTTTCAAAGCCACTTTTTAAAGCCAAGATATACAAATACCTCAGTTTAATAACAGCCAGACTGTGTTCTGTAGTGATAGAAACAGAATATTAAGGAGAGTTGGTCAGTTTAGAAACTGTAGCTGATGAGCCGCAGAAGTAAACTACATTCGGGAATAATTTCTTGTTGTACAAAAGCACTATTTTGACCAGGTTTTACCAGTTGAAGTACTTTTTAGGCAGAGTTGCTTTTTTGTGCCTTCATACAACCCTTTAGAACAATTATTTATCTGTAAAGTGATTTTAGTAAGGTGTTCGCTTTAAATAACGCATATTAGTTGTTACCTTTTTCACATCAGTACATTGAATAACACTGAGGGAAGCTCTTTCTCAGTCTTAGTGAGCTCTGTTGGTTTGTTATATGCTTTTGAATCAATTTTTGTCCTGCTGTATTTTTCACCGTTTCAAAGCTTTGCTCTTTATCTGGTGATGATTTGTGGAAGTATACAATTAAACTAAATAATAATAATAATAATAATTAAAAAAAAACTCTTGTGGCATTTCCTCATAAAAATGTGTAAATTCAGTTGTGATCCAGAACAGTTTAATAGAAGATCTTTTTTTGTTTAGGTATATTCCTTTCTTCATCATTCTGTGCATCTACTTCAGTGGCTGCTTCTCCAACTGTGAGGAACAAAAGAAGCTTCCTCTCTCTGGTTGGCTGTTGTTGGGACCCAGTGCTCTCTACTATTGGTGAGTCATCTGAGATTTTTATTACATTCATGATTACACATTGCATACAATGCGATACAATAATACACTTTGGCATCAATACATAAACTTTGATGTTAGAAACAAAACCCTCCCTATTTATCCTTTTTTATTGTATTTTTACATCCTGCCAGAGTTTTCATGGCATCTTGCAACACACATTACTGCTTTAAAATCCTGCTTTGGGCTTGATTTTAAAAGATCAGGTTGCTTTTTTTTCTGTCACAAGGTCTGGCAGCAGCAGCTCCAGCAGAGTTCACTTCAGAAGAATTTGACTGCGGTAAAATGAAGACACTTTTAGGCCAAGAGAGAAACCTGAGTAACACTAAAGCTCTATCTTTTGAGGGATACGGCTGTAATGTGTGTATCATTGCGGTTGTGTTCGGGGGTGTAATGTGAACATGAGTCATTACTCTGTTCTGTAACATGTCAGAGGAAATATAAATGGGATATCTTCTATGTAACTCATTTAAACACCACAATCAGAATAGTGTCTATTATAAATAAGGCCAATTATTGTGATACCTATTTGCGTGTACATATGGCAAACTTGTACACAACTAATATTTCAGCCAATTTATCTACAGATTTTCATTCTTTTCTTTTTTTTTTTTTGTTTAATTTCATGCTAACTTTTCTACTTTTGAGTAATCAATAGTATATAACTGTCAGTAATCCTTTACCATGGTTGAATCGTTCCCATCTTTAAAATCAGTTAAAATTTTTACTAAAAAGTTTTTGTTTTTGTTGTGCCAGAGCGATCCAACGATGTGTACAGAAATTTGTTGTAAATTAAATGTTTGTGTTGTTCTCCTAACATATTCTGCACTTTTGTCTTCAAGGTACTTGGTCACCGAAGGACAAATTACTGAACTCTTCCTGATTACTTTCCTTTCCATGGTTGCCATGGTGATATTTCAGCACAGTAAAGGCCTCAGTCTGGACAGCAATGGCCTGTTTCTGTTCTATAGTTTCAGTGTTACACTGCTGCTGGTGGCTCTGTGGGTGGCCTGTCTGTGGAACGACCCAGTGCTGCGCACCAAATACCCCGGATTCTTTTATGTTCCAGAGCCCTGGTCATACTACACCTTACACATCAAGAAAAGCCAATGAGTTTGTTTGTGTACATAAAGACAAAAGTAACTTACTTCTTTATTATCTGCCTGGTGCATATGTTTTAAGCTTATTTCCTGTGATGAAGGTCATGGGCTGTGCTCTGACAACCACAATCTCTAAAACATGCTGATGTACAGCAATCTTTCTTTAAACACTGCTGACTTCACAGTGGACTTTTACATTTCTTTGCACTGATACATGTGACTTGTTGAACCATTTATCTCACAATGCAGACTTCTGAAACTCGTATCTTGTGACGAGATTTGAGGCTACAAGGGGGAACATCTGTAATTACCTGACAATGTGGAGGGAAAAATGTTCATTGTATTTTTGACCTATTAAAATGTTTTTGAACACTTCTTTGTGAGTTTGCTTGTGCGT
Source organism: Rhadinocentrus ornatus (assembly GCA_037177495.1). Lineage (NCBI taxonomy): Eukaryota > Metazoa > Chordata > Actinopteri > Atheriniformes > Melanotaeniidae > Rhadinocentrus > Rhadinocentrus ornatus. Next base: position 9,563,142 of record JBAMHW010000001.1, read on the forward strand.
TTGTTATTAAACCTTAAACCAGGACTGGTATTTACTTTTAAAAGCTAAAAGTGAACTACATGGTCCATTTATCACATCTTTTCAGTCAGTTTTACCCAGTAACAAACCAACAATTCTCCAAGTGCACTGTATGTCAAGTCTGAGCTACTTTGAATCAACATTACTTTGTTTAAAGATATTCATTAAGATAACATGTTAACAAAAGATATTTGCAATGCATTAAACTTGACTAAATGGTTTGATAGGGTTTTTGCTATGTATTCAAAAATATCTAATTACTTCTAATAAAAACATTTAGGAACCAGGCTCAGAATTAAATTAAAGACATCAGTTTGTTTCTGTCTAACTGTATTTTCTTTTAAATTTATTTTAAATCAAGCATTGCAGAAAAATTCGTGAAAAACTGGCTGTACAACTGTTCCAGGGATACGTACAACATGGCCAGAAGTACTACATGAAAATTTCTCTGCCTTTATGTGATTGTGAAACCATAAGAATTTCTCTTCTGGTTTCCAGATGTTGAAGGAGTAAATTAGTGGGTTCCAAACACTTGTATCTGTCTGTATGTTTGAGCTCAATGCAATCAAAGCACATTTAAAAATTTAAATGCAACATGTGGAAAATCTTAACACAAAATTTAAGGTAAATTGAAAGACCCGAAACCCCCCGTGATCCCAGGTTACATCACTGATGATGTGTCCAAGGGCACCATAAGGTGAATCTAAGAGCTGTTTTTACTGGAACCACCAATGACTACCAGGAACACTCTGGTTGACAACCAAGTACAGATTGGTGACAGCTGGAGAGACGGCTCTGGGGCAGTGAGGGGTAGCATCCCAAGCTGCATCTTCCGAGAGGAAGAAACCCATAACAAGCTACAGATCGACCTACAGAAGCAATACCCCCAGGGATACATCTGCACCAACACGGGATTTTGATGGGAAGGAGCCCGGTTGGAGAGAGATCCAGGAGGTATTCAAAAGGGCAAGAGCAAGCTCTGCTCCTGTACCTAGTGGAGTACCTTACAAGGTATATAAGAATTGCCCCAGGGGCACCATAAGGTGTATCTAAGAGCTGAAGAGTTGTTTCATACAGCCTCCGTCTCTCGGCTTAATCACACATAAATAAGAAAATAGAAATATAAGAGGTACACATGAATAAGGAAAAAGATCTATAAGATATGAGAACACCTATATCAATTCGAATTCTATTCAGCAGCTAGGCCACAATTAAAAATAAATTATTTTGTGGACCAGAATAAAAAACCCTCTCACTTCAGTCATGTCAGTGCAGCTTCCAGTGAAACTAACGTTACTACCTTGATGCTAATATTGCCAAATAAGAAGAGCACAAGTTTTGTAGTAGAAGTATTGTACATATTATAAATGATCCAGAGATAATTAAACTCCTCCACTTGAGGTGAAGACTCAGCTCCCCACTCTTTTACAATTAGAACAATGGCTTCTGATTTGAAAGGGTTGCTCTGCATTCAGGCACTTCACAGTCAGCTGTGAACAGCTGCAGTGCACGCTGGTAAAGGTTTGGAGTGCTCCCTCCGAGTGAGGGGCTACAGTGCCTTAAGTGGAGGACTTGTAAGTATCTCAGGATCTCATTCACAAGTGGCAAGTAGGAACAACACATGGAGCGATGTACTGGAGCTTTGTAAGCTGTAATGAGGGCATTGCACTTGATCACTGCAACTTGAACATCAGGGGGTTATAAACATTGCTCTTTCCAAGAAACTGGAGAGTGTTACAGGGAGAAGGGATATCTGAGTTTTCTTGACCTGTTGACATTTCTACTGCACATACAATCTTTAGATATCAAATATATATGATAAATATATGATGCAGATTCTTTTCAATGTTGTGTTTGCCTATTGTAGCCAATTTTTTTTTTTACTATTTAGGATTATTAAAATAAAACAAATAATAAAAAACAAATTCTTAGTTGAAAAAAATAGAGAAAACAAATATAAGATAAGCTTACCTTATATAATCCTATAGTTGGGAATGCTGAAATACATGTGCAGTGGAATGCTAAGTAGGAAGATATCACTTTTCAGTGGCTATTTTTGTTTTGTAGCAAAAGTGGCTCTTCTGATGTATTTCTTTAGCTAGTGTGGCTGTAATGTTAAAGCGAAAATTGAAAAAATCATTAAAAAATAGTTTCCATTTACTCTTATTACACAATCTAGTTAGACACATTAAATGTGAACGTAAGTGCATTTAACAATTCAATAAAAACAGAATTTAAGGGTGTGAGCAACTTGCTTCCATGCCGTTCTCAGAAGATCCTTTTTCATAATTATATGTATGTTCATTTATGATGAAACCTGCCCAATAAATGTGACTTAATATCCATTGCCTGTAGCAGTTTAATCTAAAAAGACTCCATTTAAATAATGCATATTTAAGTGTGCATATTTTTACAGTTAAATAAAACAATAGCAGCATCAGACGGCATTTCCCCATTTTGAAAAGCTGTTGGTCAGGATAAAGGGTCAACAAAGAGGGCTGGTATGGATACCTCCTGTCTCCAAACAGGCAGTCATCAGTCTCTGCTGTAATTAAAGCAAATACTTTTAGGTGTGTGTATTTCAGATAAATCGTTGTACAAAGCTAACAGTTACTTAACCTGGAAATCTCTTGCTCAGGCTACACTCACAATGCGTGAGTCATGAATGAATCTGGGCCACTTGGCTTCCACTTTTGTGATAATGTGAGTGGCACAAATTATCTTGATAGCAAAGAAAAGCCATTATTATTATTAGCTACAGTTTAATGTGATGTATACTGTCAAAATCAATGAAATGGTGCAGACAACCCATGTCTGTAAATTCCAGGTGGGAGGAGACAAGTAGAAACTCAGTTTTTTTTTATTGTCAACCAGCCAGCTGTTACAGACCCTCAGTTATGGCTCAAACAGGTTAGTAACAAATCAGGCAGGGTCGATATCAAAATGGTATAAATAAGGAAATAACAATTAATAAACACAACACGATCTTCCTGTAAACACAAAGAAAATAAACACAAATAGGTTCAAGTACCACTTAATACAAAATATTCTATAAAAAAAATATACCATTACCGGCGAAAAACAAACACAAAAAAATACACAAAAACCAAGATAACCAAAAGGTGTCCAATTAAGGTAATACTCTCAAAACCAAAAGAGGGTCAACCAGACTAACTCTGGGACTTCACTCTAATAAACAAAACTAAACTCAAACGGCTTCTCAATAAGAAGAGCGTCTTCTCTACTATAATTACTATTATCTACATAAAAACAAAATCTACTCCAAAAACTAACCCAGCTGACGCGCTCCTGAAGTGTAGGCAGCCAATCCGGACATAGGAGGGAGGAGTTCCGGTGCTGATTCCACAGCCAATCCTTGCGTCGCTCCAGCGCAGCAGGATTTACATCTCTGGCTCCAATACAACAGGCCAGAATAGGCCAGGGTACATAACACCAGCATGACATTTACTTCATGGAGTCGGTTACCATGGTAACAGACATAGGTAAGACTCAGCTCTTTCTGGCAGAAAACCCAGAGTTTCCCCTAACTCAGGATTAACATGCAGTACAGTAGAGATTTAACATAACCCACTTTCTGGAACAGACCCCTGTGGTGCAGTCATCACTGCCCCTGAGGTCACTGGATCAAACATGAAAACATGTTTGGAAGAATTTTGGCCACTGACAGCCACCATCTCTTTAGCATTTGAAAAAATTATTTGCTCTTCTTTACCACTAAATTCCAGTAATTCTTACACATTGTACCTGTTATAGGAACTAAAGCAAAACTAGTACTTATTGTCTGAGCTTCAGCAACAACAGTGCACTATCCACATGTGCCCGCTTGTTAATTTGCTTATACTTGGGTTTCAACCAATGTCATAAAAAAAGGCAACTCATCCTGATTAATTGAATACCTATAGTTTTATGTGTCAGCAGTAACAGTGTTACAAAATTTTCTTCTGCTTCATAACAGTCTGCAGAGAACAGCCTTCTGTTGAAAACTAATGTTCTACCCAGTCATGTACAGTTTGACAGGAGCATGTCTGCCAACATAGATTATTACCATATACCAGAAAAATTATAGATGATATTAGGTAAAGAATATTAAATTTAAACCATTTCCAAAGAGACAAAAATCTGGAAGCAGTAGGTTTCAATGTCATTCTGTCATCAGTGGGCTACCTGTCACATAAAGTGATGACCTGTCACCTTTCTACATTTCATTGTCCTTCCAAACCTCCTGATGACACTGTTGTTGTATATGGCAGTAGTCTGATAATGGGTTCAGTTGACTGGAGGAGTGGTAGGAGATCTGGTATCAGTGTTTCCACAGCAACACATATTAAATTGCAGTGCAGTCTACGAGTGGTGGACTTTAGACAGGTGGAGGGACAGGTGACACTGGCTACAGGAAACACTCTCCTTCCTGAAAAGACACGCAACAGCTTAAAAAATGGTAAGAGTAAAAAATAAAATTCCCTATATTATGCCTTTTTATTTATTATACTGTTTACCGTATTGTCAGCTTAAAAAGTCACACTATGTTGCTTTGATCTTGCAGGCTAAATTTTTCACACCAGCTCAGATCAATGGTAAGAAGTGCCAAAATGTATGTTTTGTTCCTATTACTTCTGCCAGTTAAGTTGTTTTCTTGCCACATAAGTAAGAAATACAAACCCTGAGCCGTGTTCCTGTTATTTAAATTACTGTAATTTCTTGCTTTCTTGTTTTCCCTTTGCAGAGTTCAAAGAGTGCTTCTCCTTGTATGACAAGAAGCAAAAGGGAAAAATTGATTCCAAAGACCTCATCACAGTCATGCGCTGCCTGGGTACAAGCCCAACATTCGGTGAAATTGAAAGACATCTACAAGTTCACAAAATTGGTATGGACAATGTGCAGTTTGGCCAGAAAAGCTCTGTCTCAGTATGTCGTATATTGATACTACGGAGTCTTACACCATCTCGTGGGTTCAGATATGTTACTGTGTTATACAGGCCAAGAAAGTGCAGCTTGGCCTGAATTGCACAGTGTTTTGTGCAGCAGAAGAGGAGGGGGGTACAGCGAGACAAAACAAAACTTATAGTTTTACTGTGCTGGCAAAACATGGACAAATTTTCGAAAGTAACAATAGGCAGAGATTTCAACTACAACTACAAAAAAACCCACATTATTGTTGTCATTGAAAAGGGGGACCTGCAAAAAAAGGTTTGGGAACCACTTTCCTGAGGCATTTAGAAAGGAGGAAAATCCACACAAAATTGAAAAGATGTCGTTTCATCCAAACACAACAAACAATCCCAACATCTTTATGAAGTTACCCATTGTGTTTGCACAGCTGAGTTATATCAATAAATAATGAACTTATTGTAAATAATCTGTGTTTAGAAAAGACCGGTGAGCTGGACTTCTCTACGTTCTTGATGATGATGCACAGACAGATGCAGCAGGAGGACCCCAAGACAGAAATCCTGGAGGCCTTTCGGATGACTGACAAGCAGAAGAAAGGATATATCCAGGCGTCTGAGTTGCGAGCCAAGCTCACCAAGTTAGGAGAGAAACTCACAAACAAAGAAGGTACCTCATCTTCCTCACAAAAGAGCAAAGTTAAATTCTGCAAAGGATGCGAGCATTTTATTTAACCTTAAAGCAAAACACTACACAAAGCAGTAGGGTTAAAAATGTTGACTTGGACCAACTACTATTACAGATTACTTATTAATTAACACTGTATATTTAATTACAGACATTATTCAATAATATAAAGAACACAGGATGGTTTTCAGTTCTGTTGGGACACTGTTTGATATAAAAAACTGCAAAACCAAAAGTCTAAACATGAAACAAAGCACCAAAAATCATTGCATAATAAGAAATGTTGTGCATTTTTATTTGCATTTTTAATGAAAATCTCAAAGCGAAAAGTAAAAATTCCACTTCAATATGACTGTCATAAGAAATCCAGTGTAACTTTACTATTATATAACAAAAATCTGTCTGTATGTTTGTGTGGATTCCCCTCCACCTCGCTTGACAATTCACCACAATTATTCTTTTCTTTCATTTGTCAAAAATGCCACATCCACTGTTAATATATCTAATCTGGCTTCAAAGCCGAGCTCAGGAACTCGCTGACAAATACAAGCTGCTTCCCTAAATCTGCTGAAATTTGCCAATGTTGCCCCTCCACAGCTGTCCTATAACCTGCTTGTGTGTAAGAGCTCCTCTCCTGGAATTTACTTCACCTCTTTCCTTCCGTCAGCGAATACGTTTGTAGTCCCAGAAGCCACCAGTCACTGTTTTCAATACAGACTCATTTGTCAGAAAGCAGCCAGGCCCTAATATAAATTCAGTTTTTACACGACACTTGTCGGAGATAAGAGGATAAATATGAAGCTACAACAATCAGTTGGCTTATTTCGTATAAAAACTAGCAACAAAGTGAAATTCTGCCATGGTTCTGTCTGCAGGTAACATTTAACCTACCAGCACCATTGATCAGGTATTCTACGACAAACACACAGATGAACCGTCTAATGGTCAGTTTTAAGTTCCTGGGAAGCAGCTTGCCAACACACAAAACAAAGTTTTCTCTTTTCCACATAGATATTGTTTTATTTTGTTAGCTTGTAAAGTGGACCTGGTTAATTTTTCTAAAAACCAGGATTGCCTTTTTCCTGTTTACGGCCTTTGTGCTGAGTTATGTTAACTGAATTCAGCTTTATTATTGGCATTAAACTGTGAATTTTCTTAGATTTTTTTTCACATAAATACTTTTGTGTTTTACTTTCCCCAAATACCAAGTGTAGAGGCTTAAATGTTTAATGCATTTTTAAGGATACATTAAAATACTGGATTTTCTTGTTTGCATATGGTGACAAGCAGCCGTGATGTGTCATCGTTTCAGGATAAAAACTTAAAATTTTAATGTCAAGCAGAGAGTTTCGATGAAAGGACTCCCACAGGGATGCTGTCACCTAGTTAAAAACCATCTCTTCACATTTGATCAAACAGTTAATGGTTTCATGTAGTTCTAAGCACTCCCGTGGGTGGGTGTAAGTGGGTGGGCGCTGTGCACAGTAAGCAGTTTTTAGTTAAAAAGCTCAACTGCTTCTCAGTAGGATAACATCCATCAAATTGGTGGATTCTTGAATTACTGAATAACGATGCCACTCCAGTGAAAGAGCAGACAACAGTGCTTTGAAGGCGTTCATTTTAATGACAGATAGTGTAAGATGTGGGGGGTAAAATTGTCTTGTTACAGCTGCAAGGCACTAATAAATTGGGATTCTAAAAATCAAGTAGGTTAGATCAGATTTAAAATTGATGGATTTATAGGATGCAATCTATGCCTTTTCAGTGATTCAGTTTTTGCAGCAATTGAAACAAGGTCAAGTTTAATTAAGTGCAGCTGTGTTAAACATAACATTGATGGATGCGCACCGAATCTAATTAGACAAACCTATATTTATCCACAATCAATACTTTTTTATTTTCTGTCAGTTATAAGATAGACTTTAATTCAACATTAATTTAACACTTTTAGTGGGATTATCATGTCTGACATCAGATTGTTTATTTCTTATTACCCATTGTGGGACACTTTTTTTTTTTTTTTTTTTTCTCTTTACCACTAGTTAGCTTGTTTTCTTTTCCCACTATTTTACATCACAATTTGTCTAGGGATACTGGGACGGAACATAAAGTGAGTCGAACACAGGATAAGATGAAAAAAACAACATTTAATTAACAATTAAATATAATATACAAACAATATAAGGGTTCCTAATAAACACAAATATCCTGGTTCAACTATTATTTAACAAGCAAAAGAAAACAAGCTAACTCTAGTGCTAAACAAAACAAAAACAGAAAGTGTCCCACAATGGGTAATAAGAAATATACAATCCAAACAAAAGGTGTCCCACTATGGATAATCTTATAGTCTGCACAAAAACACAATACTCTAGCAGATATATAACCAAAACTCATTCAACTCAAAACACAGTCAGAGAAATTCCTTCTACATACAAGATTCAAGATCTACTCCCAAAAGCAAACTGGTCCACAGTCCAGATGCAGGTGACGAATGGCAAACTGTGTCCCTAAGGCCACAGTCGCCTCAAGTGTTGTCACTGAGAAGGTTCTAAAGGTGGATATCTTCAGAGGTTGGTCAGCCTTTCCGGAACCAACTGGGCCGTTGACCACTCAAGGCGGAAAGGAGGCGGGGTCCGTCTATCAGTCCTTATTGGTTCCAGCTGCAGCTCGTCAGCACATGAGTCCTTAGTCATTGGGCTGAGCAGCTGACAGCCATAACAATGACAGCCAAATGTTTTATTGTGATGTTGCTGTCTGGGAGATCATTAGAAACAGTAAAAGAGCTATTTAACTGCAATTTTACCTGAAACTCAGTATTGAGGATTTATAATGATGCTGATTACTGATCACTGCATTGCTTCAGTCAGAAAGCACGAGTTGTTGGCGATGTTGGCATGAATTTACTTGAGAATGGCAGGATACATAGATGTGCCGAGTACAGAGCAGTTTATCATCAATGACTGTAGTACTGCTGTGAACACATAGAACTTACGAAGTAAAAACCGGAAGCGGAACTGCTTCTTAACCGCCTTCAGAATAAAACACTCATGTCCGTAACTTGAAGAATTTTTAGAATGGTGTCTGATCGCCTGCTGTCCACACAAGATCCAATACTGTCTCCGTAGTTCAGCATAGACCTGTTCTGTGCCCGGGTGTAGCAAACGTTCATCCATATCCTTAATGAGAAGTTTAACAGCTGGGTGCTTTGGATCCACCACAATTGGGTGAATTTCCCCGACACTGGGGTTCCGCAACCTCCGCAGTCTTTCCCCTACACCAGGGTTCTCCAATACTCAAATTAATTAGTCAATGTGCAGAACTTGATTGGCTGTTAGATCCATTTAATTTGATGCAGGTGTGTTGAAGCAGGAATACATGGAAAACCTGCTGGATTGCGGCCCTTGTAGGACCGAATTTGAGAACCCTGCCCTACACGGATAAGACCTGTTTCAGTTATCCACTCTGGAGCAAGACTGAGCAGGTGACTGTGATTTGGCACAGGTCTCTGGGCTTTGAGGGCCGTGATCTCTCTCCCGGGAAGCTTTGTGCTTGACATCTTCTCAGTAGCAAAACCTCTGCGTCTCTATTACTGATAAGCTGGTGGTGCATTGGATCAGCTGCTGCCGCCCCATGAGCTTGTCACGTTGCCTCCACCAGTTCCTTCCATGTACTATACTTAGTAGCGTCAGGATTGTCGTCATTGGAATCCATAGCTACGAAGCAACAGATGTAATACCTTTCATTTCGGAGGAGGCTACTGTCGAGGTTTGCTTAGGTTTCTGCGGCCAGTGTTTTGCGCTCTGTAAATAAATAAATAAATAAAGGAATCAGACTATCAAGAGGAGCCTTAAACTTATTAGCCTCCCCTTGGCAAAGCAAATTTGTTCGGCACAATACAGCAACCAGACTATCATTCTATTCTACAGTCATTTGGCAGACGCTTTTATCCAAAGGGACTAACATCTGAGAATAAGAACAACACAAGCAAGAATTCAAATAGGGTGCGACATCGTAATTAAGTAGTAGTCAGACTGC
>JBAMHW010000001.1:9591212-9615160 GCA_037177495.1 Rhadinocentrus ornatus
ATCTATCTATCTATCTATCTATCTATCTATCTATCTATCTATCTATCTATCTATCTATCTATCTATCTATCTATCGACTCTTTTCACAAATCTATTGACATTTAAGGCTGCTTGAAAGCAATAAAAGGTAGTGCAATTTTATTACATTTCCAACTCATTTAAGTGATTCAAGTATACTAATTAAAAGTTGTTGACAAAATGTCTGTCTAATGTATTATAATTGTACAAACAGGCTTTTTACAACTACAGCAAAATGAAAGTTACAACTGTACCTGAGGCTACATGATTCCAGTTAATAAGCTGGTAGCAGTAGAAGTCGATTGCAATTGTGATTTGGGGCCTATCGCTAGTTTTAGGGTCTCTTTTTAGACATACTGAACAAAGCTGACACATTCATGGAGTGTAGGGGAAAGCAGACTGCTGTTAGGACACAATTCTACGACCCCAGGCTGAAAACCTTCTCAGAAGAGATGAGGGGTTTGGCCACATAAATCCCAGAGATGGGGGAATGCTATCATGAACATAAGTATCAAACTCAATTACCTACTTTGCAGATGCTATAAGAAGGCAAGGCAAATTTATTTATAAAGCACATTATGGTAACCCAGTGTGCTGTAAATGATCAAAACAGACAAGATAATAAATAGCAAATTACATATACAAACAGACGTGAACAGGAAAAACATCATCAGCATCATCATTGCCACTATCATCAACATTGTTATCATCACCACCACCATCATCAAAATCATCAAATGTTATCCTCCTTGCTTTGTTTTAACTGTCCGGGTGGAAAGCATACCCAGATGATCCTAAAAGTCTCCTTTGCTCATATTGTATCAGCAGAACAGATAGTCTATTTTGGCCCAGAGCCATTAAGTACCAGTTCAAATCAATTTTTTGGTGTTCAGGAAGCCACAGTCATCAGAGTTCAGTTTGACTCATACGGAGGAAAAAACAATGTTTCAAGCACAGGAAGTGTATACCTTAATGACATAAAAAGTAGTTAGCCTTTAATTGTAAAGAGGGAAATCCCTTAATCCAGCCACACCTGCAAATATTTGATTTGTATGGATACAGAACAAAGCTTCAGGTCAACGTGCTGAGCCTTGTACCAACATGAAAGCAGTTTCCACCTGTCTGCATACAGCAAAGGAGCCAAGGACAAGCATAGAGTACGGTCTGATACAGATCTGATTGATTTAGAAGCAAAATGGTGCCAAACTATACACACAGCTGAAGGTGATCAAAGTGAGGACTGAAAAACAATATTTTGCTCTGCTGCTAACTGGCTTCAATGTATGAAACTTTATAGCAATTCGTGTTATGACTCATTAGTATTTGGTGACACTTTGTTGATCAACTAAATAGACATTTTAATTATTAGTATATGTCTGCTGTTTTTGCCCCAGCCAGAACTTGATCTCACAGAAAAAAAGTAAAAAAGGATAAACAAAACGTCATAAAATCAGTGTAAATGACTTTCTGTGAAATATTGCTCAAATAAGTTGGTCGCCTCATCAGTAAATAAGCCGATAAGACAGTAATAGAAACTTATGAAACAGTTAACATGCCCTGACATCACCGAAACATTGTACACTTCCTGTGAAGCAGCTGACATGGGGAGATGAATAGCTGAATCACCCATCGAAAGACCTTCATTACCAAACCTGAATGGCTGACAATGGATATGGCCCTGCTTTGAAAGCAGGTGTATAGTCCATGTGATGTACTACTATCCCCTTCATCTTGCCTCCATAAAAAGAAAACTAACCAACTCTGGCCTCATAGTGGGATATGAATAACCGGGAGCTTAGTGTATTGTCTGGCATACAGCAGTGGAAATGAGTTATGGCATCACACAGCTGCATGTGTGGTCAAACACGTTTTGTATGTAGTTCAAATTGAATTAAGGTCACAGTTTTTGCTTCTGCAGCATATAGACACAATTTAGTCAAAGCAACGTTCATGTTGCTTAAAAACATACAGCAAAGAGCAGTGCAATCCTTGGCCATTAATATGACTAATGAGCTATATTGCGCACAGTGAGGTTTCCTGATACACAAGATCTTATTTCAGTTGCAATTTTGCTCTAATGAAAAATCATTTGTGACAGCTAGATAGATAATAATACCATTGATTACTAACATATATGATTAAATTAGAATAAAACTACAATATATCATTGTATTATTTATATATGTTTTGCATGAATAAAACAAACCTCTGCTTCATTAACTTAAATTTTATCACACATAATGGGCTGTAAGGAAAGTTTCTGATATGGTACCAGTTACAGTTGGAACTGTCTTGATGGGGAGCAGTGGACCTGCAGTAACATCTGACCATAATGGAAAGGGAAGGCAGAAGTGATTAAAGGGAGGCAATTTTAGCACAGCTGAAGAAACAGGGCCATGAGACTACATGACGGACACACAGTTCACAGCCTGGTCACAGTGTTGGCAGGGCTTGTTTGCAACAGATGGTGCAATCATGAATATATCACAGAGAAGGATCCTCACTGCACATGGAAATTGGACTTGTGGATGTAACTTTTTGTCCATTTTGTCCCCCTGAGAGAATTCACTTTGTTATCTACTGACTGTCATCAGCACTGTTGTTGTCCAGATGCAAACACAATAACTCAGCACATTCTTTGTGATCTCTGAAAAAGATCTACCCATCAGCTTTCATTTGTCAAATGTTTTTTTAAAAATACATTTATTGACAAATAAATATATTTTCTCCTCGATATATGATACAAACGTTCTTTCAATGAGGGACAACAATTATACAATTTTCCCTAATTTCCCAGGACAGACAGGGGAAGATCAATGGGCCCAGTAATGAACTCACTCAGTTTTTGTGCCAACATTATAAACATGGCTGAGGGCTACAACTAATCCCTGGTTGGCTATTTTGTTTAAGACTTGTTGAATTTGATGGGTGCAGTCCACTCAAATTTCCTAACAAGTGTTTGTTTTTTTTTCCTTAAAAAAAAAACTTTTGGTTTTAAATGCCTACCTTTTTATAACTTGTTTCCACAGAAGATCTTCCAAATGGTTTAATGTGGAAAACCATCTGGTGCATCAGGTTTGTGTGCTGCAGATCAAAGGTAGAAATGCTCAGCACTCGTGTTGACTGCTCACTGCAATCGTATTTCTTCTAGCATATAAAAACCACCATATGGGCTCATTAAAAGGGATCAGAAAGACAGTCAAAAAGCATATTGATGATATATTAGTTCCATGTGTAAATCTTTCCAAAACAGACATCAGAACTGCTTAAAGACTGCATCACTGGTCTTTCAGGTCATAAAAATATCTCTTGCTGGTACCTCCATAAAGAATGAGATAACATTTTGGAGTAGAAAAGATTCAGGTTTTAGACTTAGCTGACATCCTGCAACCTTCAATTAATAAAAAATCCTTACCAAAAACATGAGAATCCATTAGATGTACATCAAAGTCATAAAAAAATATATGGAGGTCAAATATTAGAAAGTAACATACGATTTATTTCTGCTTGGAAAATTGTTGACACATTATGATGTCTGTGGCATTACTCATAGCGTAAGGGTTCTCTCATCTACAAATAGAAAAAATGTGCCTTGTTGAAACAAAGATAAATTCTTAACTGTGATGGAGGGTCACACACAGACCCAACATAAGCAATTGTTTGGTGCAGCGTTATCATATGCCTCAAATACTTATGATAACACTTTTATACCTTTATGCCTTCAAAATGTCAGCAAAGCTGGCATTCAGTTTCCCGGAGACAGCACTCTGTTAAAGACTAGTTTCATATCTGATCTATAAAACAGAAATGCCACTAAAGTGCTGCAGAATACATTAGGACCTTTGAGGAAAAAAAAGTGCAAAAGCAATATTTGTCGAGTTATAGAAGCCATTTACATAAAATGAACAGCTAAAAAGAGAGGAACTACATTTATAGTCATATCTCTTCACAGCATTTCCAAAACAAGCCCAAATCATTTTCCCAGTTAGTTTGAGGTGTCTGTGCTCATAAACTATGTTTTGCTTTCACCGAACATGATGTTGTGAAACCACTTTGGTGTCATCTGTTCAAAGCACCTCGTTCTAGAAGTCTTGTGGTTTACTCAGGTGCAACTTTGCAAAAGTAAGCTGTGCTGAGAAGAGATTTTCTCTTCTAACTCTTCCAAACAAGCAACCCTTGATCTTTTCTGAGCTCTGGCCTTAAAGTGACCTTGCTGGGATGTTCAATCCTGCGAAGATTGAAAACTGTCTTGAATGCTTTCATTTATGAAAAATCTCCTCATAGAGTGAAGGACTCAGTGTTGTTTAGAAAAAACTTTTTAACCTTTACCGGATTAATGGGCATCAACAAACCAGCTTCTAAAACCTGTGCTGATGTATTTTCTAAATGTCCTGCAGCAGCAAACTGCCAAAACATCTACTTTTATAGAGACTGATGATGCTGCTGATGAAATAGTTTGCCAACAATCATTTATTTAAGTGGATGTGATCAGCAGCACCTGGCATCTACCTGCCCTCTTTTTCTCTATGGAAGCAAAAAGTCTACTTAGCGCTTTACAGCCTGACCCATGAAACAATTATAAAAAAAGTCCAATACTTTGAATTATTTGGCCCTTTAACCAAATGTGACAAAAAAAAGTAAACAATTTTTTGGGGGTATATTTTTTATTTATTTCCATGTGGTATGTCAAAATGATTATTGTGTAGTTTCTGCTTCCTGGTATCAATTAGGGGGCAGAAGAGAAGTATCATATTGTGTTTAACAGGATTTTGAACAAAGTATTTACCATAGAGTGATGCAAAATGTCTCAGGACTCTATGTTACTTTGGGCTCTATTAGGTTAAAAGTACTTAAAGTGTATCACGTCTTGTGTTGTTAAGGTTGCTTTTACCTCTTTTTATGACATAATAAATGTCATGTGATTTTTAAGACTGTATAAAGCTGTTTTCCTGCTACACAATTCCTTGTCACATTTTCCCAAAAAAGCTAAGTAAGTGCTTGTTCTTTCAATCATAAAAGCTGACATAAATCATTACTCTTGCTACAGAACAACAACAACAAAAAAACTACTTTTTATTTTTGGTTAAACATCTGAAGATGCTAAAATAAAAAAAGAAGGAGCCAATTTCTTCCTTGGTGTAATATATCTTATTTGTCTCACCTTTGGATGGTCATAATGTTTTGACTTATTGATACTTACTGAATAATAGCTGTGAGGAACATTTAATTTAATAAAAAAAAAACTACTATCCCTTGCTCACTGAAAATAATCTGAACCTTCAAACATCTACAAGAGTACACATCAAATGCAGAGCCCAAATGGGAGCCCTTAAAAATCATCATCTTCAAAGAGGGATGCACATCAAAGCCAGAGATGTAGTTCAATTTATCTTAAGTAAAAAGTTAGGGATGAAGTGTAACAGCCTGACTCAACTTAAATCTTAAGACCAAGAATCTGTGGATCTGTTTTAAACAAAGGACATGCATCCTGTAATTATCCTGTCCTGAATAGTTGCTTTGATTGCAACTGTCTTACTCACGTTCACGAAACTTCACATTCTCCGCATGCCTTGTTAACAAAGAAGGCTTTTCAGGCTGCTGTAGTCAGTTTTTCCATTTGTGTCATCTTGAAACAGGCTGGTAAATTGTAAGAAAAAAAACAACAACATTTATTTAATAGTAAAAACTATAATTCATGGGCATCGCCAGACCTTTTATACAGGGCCATGTGCCAGTATAAGAGGTCTGTGCCCCAGTATAATCTCAGACAGAAATTCATCATCCAGCAGTAAAGGATAAGATGATATAATAGTAAAGGGGACAGAAGACAGTTATCTTAGAGTCATTTAAAATGAAACAAAGCAGTCATTCATTTTCTGTAATGCTTATTTGAATTCAGGGTTGTGGAGAAGCTGGAGTCTATCCCAGCAATTATTAGGTGATAGACAGGGTGCACCCTGGACAGGTCATCGCGGTCAAATAAAGCAGTTGCACGTAAATTTCGCAAATACACTCCCATATTAAAGTCCTTCTGGTGACATTTACATTTCTTTGCTGGTGCTAAGCAATATTTTTATTTGCCTCTTCCAATTATATCTCTTTCAGGTCTTTTTGCATGTGCGACCTTCGTGCTCTCCCTCTTAACTCTCCAAAGCAATACCATAAATCATGCTAAATCCTCATATGAATACTGCTGTTTGAACCGGTTATCAAATGCTAAATCATTCTTAGTCAAACACCCGAAAATCATAAACAAACAAATGCAATATATTTGCGTGCACATGCAATTTTGCAATATTGGTAAATTATGTAAATTAGTAAATAATTTCACAGCACAACAAAGTGACTGTCAGCATGCAGAATATGAGGAACGATGAGTGTTCAAAGATGAGTGCAATCATGCAATTGCAAAGGTTAGAGGCAGATTGAAAACCCGGGCAAATCCCTGCCACCACACCACAGAGATGACCACGCATCCACCCAGAAGGCTGCGTAAGAAAGCCCCAGCCAGAGGGGCTTTCTTGGCCACGGGACACAGACCCTTGTGGCAAGGATCAGCAGTCACTAAACCCGCAGACCATCAAATTATACTATTTTGTTTTGGGATAAAGACAATTGAAATAAAATGATCATTTTAATATTTGATTTTATGCACCTGCAGAAGTTTTGTTTTATGAGTAAAAAGTTTCATTAATGTTTACATTGTTTGCCTATTTCTTTTACCTGTAAAAGTTGCTGTTAAAGTTTCTGTCACGAGAGCCGTAGAGTAAGGGACCCAAGTGCAGGCTTTAAGAGGCAGGAAGCAGACCGGTGCAAGTGAAAGTTTTAATACAATTAAACTTAAACTACAGAACAAAAACATGGGCATGACATGGGAAACACTAAACAGGCCTGACAAAAAGCTAACGTCAAACAATGAACTGGCCAGGGAAGCCCTGAAACCAATGGCTTAAATACACTGAGAAACTAATGAGACACAGGTGAAGTGAATAAAGAAATCAGACCAGGTGAACTAATGAGCAGGAACGAAAAGACACAGAACATGACTCAAATATAAGAAACCTAGATCTAAATACAAGAAATCAAGAACTGAAAGTGAAGAAGAACTAAAATTCCCAAAACACATAAACCAAACAAAATCCAAATGTGAAACATTAAGCCAGAATCATGACAGTTTCAGCAGAAACTGTTTGTATAGAGCAGCAACAGTAGCCTAGCAAAGGGGAGAAAAAATGTGATCCTAGTAACAGTAGGCATGTTCCTCAGGAGAGGCCTATGTCTAGTGAAAGTGCTGCAGAAAATGCATTTTGGCTTTGGGAAAACCAAGCAATGAATGTTGTTATTCATGAGTTCTCTTTGCCATCCTTCTCCAAACACATGTTCAGGTGTGCAGCTCTTGGAGGCAGCCCAGGATTGCTGAAACGTCAGTTCAGTACCTGTAACATCTTCTTTTGCAGCCATATAATAATTGTGCAATAATCTTCCCATGTTCAGTGTATTAACTTGTATTTTTCCTTTTAGAATATTCTTTTATTTTAACTTTATTCTTTTTTATTTATGATGCTGTAGTGCTGCTTAAACACAATTTTTTTCTAAACTCCTAAATTTCCCTGGGGGATTCGGCCCAAGTGGATCAATAAATTTCTTTCTTATCTAATCTAATGGCTGTAATGTGTGCAGTGTGGTTTTGCATTGTCTTGTTGAAAAATGTACAAGTGTTTCTGGAAAATGTCACATTGAGAATGTTACTCTAAAATCTCAGAGAGCATTTCTGTATAAATGTTGATATCAGTCATATAATTTACTTTAGCAAAGGCACAGATACAACCTGGCATTTGGTTATGTTGGTCATCTTTGGTCTGTGAACTAGTGATTGGTCTAACCACTGTTCATGTTTCGATTTGGTGATGGTACATTCCAGATGCCTCTGGGTTCAAAGAAGTCAACAGCAACTTTGAGAAATTTTAACATAAGACTTCTTTTTTGCACAGGGATGTTTTAAGTCTTTAAGACTTTAACTTGAAATTCCTCCAGATAAATGGATGGTTTAATATTCTGTACTACAGAGGGAGAAAATCTTCTACACTTTTGTTTATGCAACACTGTTTTTATTAACACTAAATTACCCCTGTCAAAACTTCTATTGCGAATATTTTTGTGCTTCTGAATGACATTTCCAATATTCCTCTAATGTACATGAACAGTTGCTGTCCAGTAAAAAATACTGTGAACAACTCTGGCTTGGCCAGCCTCAGTAGAGATATAAATTTTACTTTCAGCTTAGTGCTTTAAGGTTACATCCCTTCTCCCGAGAAAATGGGATTTTCAGATGACCCAGAATCAAAGTTCTGCTGCAGCCACTTGACACATGGGTCATTTCTGATATCACAGCAAGAAGGATCTGACTGAAGGTAGTTAGACACTCCTACCTGTGGGTTTGGTTATAATAAATATAACAATTAAAAATAGAACCAAGTTAACAAAGCTTAATTAAATCTCAAGAGCCAAAATTAGCCAGCAATATTTTAATAAAGCCTCCACATCAGATGTAGTATGTAATGTTTGGTGCAGAGGTCACTAATCGTTACTCCTTTAATGGCAGTGTGACATCCATTATGTGTATTTCTGGAGCCGTTGCTTCCCAGCAGCGTCCTGATACCGGGATTTTGCACTATACAACTTTTCTTCTGGGACACTACATGCCGTTGCAGCCGACTTTCGCTTTACACACCATGTCATGCGCTAGCCAGCAGAAAATAAACACACCAGCACATCGGTTTTGAACATGCACTGTGGCAGATTCATCAAAGAACGTAAGAGTAAAGACGGTTTTTTACAGGATGGAGTTCATTGAACAGGAAGGATGGATGCTGAATTAGCTGACGAAAGGGGGCGCATCACTGTGAAAATCACCAAAGTTTTGTAGTGCAACTTTAACTTCTGCCTACTCCTTTTTTTTGGACAAGTACTGTATTTAAAGTAAATTTTATACATTATTTATTATGAGTATTGTTTGTTTTTAGACTTAGTCATCCCAAATGACACCAGTCAGCCAATCAAGTCTGTCTATTCCAGCCTGTGTCAAGTAAGACATGAAAGAAAAAGAAAGTGATGTAGAAAAAACAAAATAAACAGAGGAGAGAAATAGATGACCACACCAGAGAAAGTAAAAAATAACAGCTCAGAAACACCATAATCAGATAAAAAATAAAAGATTTAAACAAACATACCCACTGAAATCTAATGTGAGATCACAGAAAATAAGCAGTCTCAGTGCCCAGTATGACCAGTTCACCAGGATCCTGAACCTCACATTCACTGCCCAACAACATGCTCATCAGTGTTCCTTTCGTCATTTGGACTTTGGGTCAACACAAAAAAAAAGGTACTGAAGAATTAAGTGTCAAAGAAGGTATGAGTGCAGCAGCTAAAACACAACTGAAGGGGAAAATATGTTCCAGGATCACCAGTGAGCACGTGTACAAGAATAGTCCTGACTCCATAAAGGTCCAGGTTTCAAATCCTGGCACGATGAACTGGAGCCGAGTTCTCAGAGAAAAAAGTGGTTGAATAAATGAGGAGAAGAAAGTGAAGAAAGTGCTGAGTTGTTGAGATTTGACTGAAATTGATTGAGATTGTTGAGTCAAGATGTAAAACAGAAAAGGGGAACTGAAATCTAGTTAAGATTAATAGTAAATCTTTTGATGTGATCTTTTTAGTAAACAAGACATTATATTTATTATCAGTCAGAAGTTCAGTTCTATACTAGTGCAAATCCATGTAGTCAAAATAGTTTATAATAGTAATGAATTCACTTTATTTAATGGTCTGGTATTAATAATGTCCCCATCCTGTTTGATTTCTTGCTTGTGTCATTCTTACTCTCAGATGTAAGTTGCTTTGGAGAAAAGTGTCTGCTAAATGACTGTAGAAAGTAGAATAGAATATGCAAATATTGATGCAACTACTAGGCTACTTAAATATAACTCGCACTTCATAGAGTCTAACCATTAGTCATTATTATTATTATGTCTAACTGTTTGACATTATGATATGGTGGGCCTTTGCTTCAATGAATTTTCTCTAACTGGACCTCCTTAAATATTAATTAAATACCCCTGATGACCTGCATGGCTACTGAGCCCAATCTTGCTTAAATAATTAAAAGAAAAACCCCACAATCTGGAAAAAGTTTATCACAGTGATATAAAGGCCCTGCTTTTTGTCTAACATTTTTCTGACTGATAAAATGTAAATGTGAATACTGGAGTCTGGCAGCATAGAGAAACAACAGCATCTCTCCCTTAAAGTTAAGCGTTAAACCCTCATTGTTTATAAGGTGCATCAGCCAGCGCATACACTACATTCCCAGATCTAGCTGTACAAGCGGCCTAAGCCTCAAACTCTATCAGATATTAAATACATATCCAACAGTGATGTTGTCTGGATAACAAGCAACAAGTATTATTAAACAAAGGCTTCACACAATGTGCTTCATTCCATCAACCTGATAGCTGGTAACATTTTGTTCTCTGTGGCAAATTTATCATAAATAAACCTCAAAGGCTCTTACCAATCATGACTGATTTGACTTGACACCTTCTCCCGACAACAACATTTTTTTTCTCACCCTTCTACCCAGCATGTCTATCAAAATAACCCGTGACTGAATGGACCAGCCAGGTTTCTGTTCTCTAGAAAAGCAACTTGAATCTACAAAATTCATGAATGTAGTTTATTTTTATTGAATGTTGTTTGACCTAAAATGTGTCCTGTAGCATAGCATTTTAAGCCTGAAACCATGACAGGCTATAAAATTAACAATGTGAAAATGCAATTCTAATATGAATGACTTTCTGTGCTTTTCAGTTGGTTAGAAGCTGTTTTAAGCTGTTGTCTCTTGATGCATAATTGGTTTTCATGCTTAAACAACATTTAAATAATTGTGTTTTATATAAGTGCTTAGGTGGTGCAAAATTCAATTGTAATTTTTTGTTTTTCTTGTAAGTAATTTAACATACATCTGGCATTACCCATTTGAGTAATCAAACAAAATGGCCTCAAACAATGCAACAGTGCTTACAACATATTTTCTGTTTAAAAAAAAAAGTCACACATCCTAATTTACTTGGATTACAGCATGCTTGGGAACTTTAGGGAACATGACGGTTTCTAAACCACTCTTTTACAACTTGTCTGAAACCATTGTCATGTGATGAAATATGCCAGATCAATAGGATTAGAAAAATATCGGTTGATGAAAAACCATGTTGTTTAGTATATTCAAGTAGCAAAGTGACTTCATGTTTTTGGACACAATGCTAGGCACCATGCATGCTGTCATGATTTACTCAGTGTAATTTTTTTAATTAGATTTCAAACGTGATCTTCTATTATTTCACTGAAGATTTTCTTCTGATATTCTTACATTTCTTCCTACAAGATTATACTTGACGGCTTACTTTCTCTATTAATATTCACAATCTCAATTCTGCATTTTCAGTGCTTAGGTGTTTAACTTGCTTAATCACCTATTTTATTAGTTAAAACCAGATAGGGTCCAAGAAATTTTATCTCTTTCTAAATAAAACAAGCATAACTTAAATAAAGTGAGTCACAAAAAATCAACCGATGTGATTTTAATATGTGGGTGTCTTTGGCTTCTTCAAACATCGCCCAAGGCCTCTAGTAAAAGTAGCTGCTGAATGCTGAACAGATCCCATAAGGTTAAAACTAGGAGCTTAAAAAGAAATATGCTTAAACTATAAACTGATGTCAAACTCTTGTTCAAATATAATGTGTTTTATAACTAAGATAAATTGCTAAAACCTTTACAAAGCCATGTGCTTTCTGAACAAAGATGGTTTGAAGAATACATTGTTCCAATTCTGGGGTTTTGTGGACGTCACTGCTCTATCTGGCAACGCAAAGTACAGAAAATAAAATAATAAAATAAAATCTCAACCTGCACTACAACCCTGAGGGCAAAGAAATCAACCACAAAAACAGAGATGCCTTTTACTCCCACTGTCTTACATCAAGATAACGGGTGAATATAATATAAATGTTTATTATAATTCAGCAATGACCTTTAGGGCCACATTTTTGTTTTTTGTTTAAGATTTTCAGCTGATAATTCTACTCTGAACATAAACTTTTTTACTCGAAAGTCTCTAAAGATGAAGCAGGGTTTATATTCAAGTAAAGCAGTGGCTCATGAAGCAATACTAAGACAGAAGACTGTGGCACAATAAAGGATTTATAGATTTTTAGGTATGAAGTGAAACATCATAATAGGTGTTTTGAAAGGAAAATAATACTGGAAAAGTTTTAAGACTGAATACATTTCCCATAGCAATAAATGATTTCCTGCTTCTTTTTTTTTTCAACGTAACATTACTACCAATGCTGCATTCCCTTTGAAGACAAATAGGTTTAAAGGTTCTTATAGTCTCCATTTAATCCATTTATCCTTTGAAGGAGCAAGATATTAAGAAATTCTCTGAAAAAGAGGCAATACCTGGGTCGTTATCTTACCTTTAATTTTGCTAAAAAAAAAAAAAAAAAGCATAAAAACTCTTATGCTAAAACATGGTTACTTGTTTTTGTGTTATCTTTAATTTAGTCTTTTAATAACTTACTTTCAGCTTATAGGGTCAGTTCTTTTTGTTACCAAAGGCCTTGTAATGCAAGTCTGAAGATAAAATGTTTACAATCACACAAAAAAAGAAAGTGCATCCTCTTTCAATTCTAAGGTGTAGCTCTTGAGTATTTTGCCATTTCTTTAATAAAATCTTTCTTACTATTTAAATGATAGACTCTGAATGTTTTGGAACTTATAATCCTTCGCAGGTTGATTGGCAGAAGCAATTATTTCCTTAAGCTAATTTTATTGATGTCTTCCTTCCTTGGCATTGCGTTAATGCTTCAGACCAACAAACTGCAAAATCTCTGGCTTTAATTGAGCTGCTGACATCTGCTGATGATAATTTCATAAAATGCTTTTGATTGGCACCTGGCTGCTATGGTTCCAACAGATAGATGTGCTTAGTTTTTCTAATAGTTTCTGTAATTTGGCTTTTTTTTTGTTAAAGTAGCCATAAGCGGAAATTCATCATTTCTAGACTGAAGGAATTTAATAATTTCTATGTGAAAAACTAGAGGTGTCATTTCATCTGGAGCAAAGCTTGACGTCACAAAACGTTTCTCTGTGTTGATCTCCAGCCCCATGTCCGGCCGCGAGTTCCTTCATTTGAAACTCCGCCTCCTCTGTCCTCTCGGAGCTTCGGCTCTATAAGTAGCTCTATCAAGTGAGCAATGGCAGCTCAAATATTCACAGCAAAATGGCCAAGAGCTGAACTTAATGTTCACCTGCAGACAACCCTGGATTAACAGTGGCCAAGTATTTCCAAAGTGGAGAGCACTGCGAGAGCTAAAGAGGCTATAATTCAACTCAGAGCTAGCTCTTTTCCTGGACAGGTAAGTGACAACATAAACGTTGTTAGTTACTTCGACATGTTCCACAACATGGTGATATAGTTTTGCTCAGCGTGTTTGCACTTTGCAGATTTGTTCGCAGACGAGGAGGGGGTGGGAGGAAGAGGTAGAGGAAGGTGTGGCTTATGACACACTTTGCTTTGGTCTACAGGCAGCACACAACAGCAAACCTTGCGGTGAAACATTTTAGCTTTTCCCCCTTTAAATAAATGATGACCGTTGTAAAATGTCATATTGTTGCTTCTTTGAGGTTGTATTTATTTAATTTCTAAACCAAGTAAAACTAGAATTTCCTGCATTTTCTCCAGCTTATTTTAGGAAACATCTGATGATGTGAAGACCATTCCCTCTATGTGGCAGCTAAAATTGTTTTTGCTGAGTATGTGTCTTTACTTCAGTAAAATTACATCTTTTGCATGCTATTATGTTTAAGCTAACATGGTTGTCATAATTTCTAATAAAAACTATGGGTTTAATTTGAAAGAGAGGTCTTCAAACAAACTAGCAAAAAAAGGTTATTTGTGTGTGTGTTTGCTTAAAAGGAAAAACTGCTATTGTGCTGTTTAATTTTTAAATTAACCAAGAAGGTGATAGGTAACTGCTGATCTGGGATTTTCACACACAACCATCTCTAGGGGTTCAGAGAAACTGTTCCAAAATAAGAAAGACCGTAGTGAGTAGAAAATTTTTATGAAAATTCCTTGTTGGTGTTGGTACCTTGGATCAACGCTTCAGACTGGTATTGGTGATATAGTGATGTAGGGGATATTTTCCATGTCCAATCCTTTTTGACCACAGTGTCTTCTGATGGCTACTTCCAATGCTCCTTGACATTAAGCTCAAATTATCTCAAACTGGTTTCTTGAACATGACATTAAGTTAACTGTACTCCAATGGCCTCCACAGTCACCGGATCTCACAATCACCTTTGGGATGTGGTGGAACAGGAGAGTCTCATCATGAATGTGCAGCAGACAAATGTGCAGCAACTGTGTGCAGCTATGGACCATGTTTCCAATACCATGTTCAATCTATGCCATGAAGAATTAAAGCTATTCTGAAGGCAAAAGGAGGGTCCAATCTTGGAACCAAGTGTATTTTAATAAAATGGCCGGGGAGTGTGTTTTGTAGCAAAATAAAATAATACAGTTTGTGCTCAGTGAGAGCAGCTACTGATGCCATCAACAGCAAAATGCAAATTCCCTCAGCTTAGCAATCAGGAGAAGAGCATCAGTCTGATGATTTTAACCTCTTGAACCTGAACTTTAAACACTTTAACCTTAGCTAGAAGAATACAGCCCTTAAATGCTCTCTGCAGTCGCAAAAATCATACCTATGAATATATTAGTAAGCAATCACACAGAAACCCTTTAATTACTATGCAAACATGCAACAAAAAACCCAAATAATGGTTGTTTACATTGTGATTTACTCACCAGGAGGGGTGCTCTCGCATTCTTCTAAGTGACACTTTTGAGTGCTTACAGGCTGTGGCTCATGCTCACACTGAGCTTGATCCACCTCTTCACCCGTCTCAGTCTTGGTGTTAACACACTTGATGAGTCGATGCTGCACGCCGCCACCGCAAGAAGCTGAACACTGCATAAAGAGGTTCGGTTTTTACAGTATGGACTGGCTGTTTTTCCTTTAAATGGTCAACCTTACATTTTCTAATCATTTTCTTATCATTATCATATTTGTAATAGTATTGTTGTTTTTAGACCCTTCTCTTGTTTAATCCAGTTATTATTGAAACTGACCAGGTGTTGAATTAAACAAGCTCAATGTGGAGTGATCAATAACAGGTGGAAATAAAAGTGAAAATAATTAAATTTATTTTTATTTTTATTTGTACTTACAGAACTAATCTTGGAGACAAAATTACCTGTTCTTTAATTTAATTAATTTAGTATTATTCATGCTACCCATGAGACAACAGAATTCTGTTTTCAAAGCTTTCCCTCTCTTTAGACAGAAAAATTCTCCTTTTAACACAAAGACACCTATAAATGCACACAACATATAAACCCCAGTAAATGGGCAAAAGGTCTCATGTTTAAAGAAGTTGTAATGGCAACATTCCCCAATCAGAAAAATAAAGTAGTTAAAAGTATAGCAATTCGTCAGTATTATCAGGTAGAATTATTTTCTCAGTTTTGATGGATTTTGCGGATTTAAACGCTCCAGGTAACATTCAGTGTTTCTGAGCTTCTGCTGTTGCAAAGATAAAAACTTAACAGGCATAACTAGCTGCTCTGTGCTTAAGAAAGTATTTGAAAAGGACAAATTTAAAAATGCTTTAAAAGGTGACATTTTCAGACAATTGCTGATAGTTACAAGATTATATTTATATGAATGGACACCAATCTTTTTTATTTCTAAATAACAGTTTATCTACACGCAGCCAAATCCTGCTAAAACATGGACGCTTATTGCTTCTCGGACTACATCCATCCTTAGTTACTGTCCAGATGTCTCAGGTTTTTGGAAGAAGGATTAGCCTTGACTACAGATTCTGTTTATTTCATTATCCTGTAATATTTATTCTAATCAATACATTTTAAGAAGTAATAAAAATAAAGCATTTTCCTGCGGGCTATTTTTTTAAAACTTAGTTTTGTTTAATTTTGTTTGCATATATGAAGACTGGACAGTGTGTCACAAACATGTTATTTCTCTGCCTTTGGCATGATTTCAGAACTAGTTTACCTGATTTCAACAACACAACTTCTATCGTCTTCATAACCGTGTCCAGATTTGGGCTTGGTAGGTTTTAAAAAAAAGAGATATAAAGTCCTGCCATCACAACCACCGGATTAAAAAAAAGAAACCAAAGAGCTTCTGGTTATAAAAATCTTGCTCCTAGCTGACAAAGTTTGGATATCCACAGAAAGATATCTGTTGAGATAATATTGATCTCTAATCGCCACAGTGTCTAGTTTAAGTTCATGAACCTTTTTTTCTTTTAAATGGATCACATCTTTTTAAACACTGCATGAATCAGAAAGACCACAAGCTTTGAAAATGAACAGATGGGTGGGCATTATAAATTCATAGATTTGTATGAAAGTTAATCAAAATGTAACTGAGACCCCTTTATGACTCTGGAAATAAAACCACATCCAGATTAACTCAGTGTTTTTACATTTCATGAAACTGGTCTCGAAATACAATCAAGTGTGGTTGATGACAATGAAGTACCTGTCCCCAAGATCCAGTCAGCCACTGAACACACGGCTGGCTGTTACACGACTGGATGTTGCTGGGCTGAAGGTCTCTGTCGCATCGATTGTCCTCTGGACAGGTGACAATTCGCTGCTGCTCACCCCCACCACACACCTCGGAGCACTGAGAAACACACAATATCAAATGTGTGAAATCTGTGTGTAGGTTGACTGACTGATTTTATGGAGCACAGACAGATGAGAAAAATTCTAAAGACAAAACATTTTATTAATGAATCATAATGCCCACATCTAAAATAAGCATCAGCTGATTGCTTAAACAACTGTTAAGAGTCCTGATGAGCCCCACAGTGATTCACCTTTGTTGCCAGACTGGGGACTCAAACCCAGGTTCTCGTCTCCTTGTGTGATGTTGACCTATTTATTGTAGCTTGTGCAGAAAAGAAATTTTGCTCACTTAGAGGCTTATGAGGATGTTAGTAAAAACATTTTTTGGAATATTTTAACACCAATCAACTGTGACTCTTCCATTTTGTTAAAGAGACAAGCAAAGATTGTTCTAAAATGTGACTTGATGGTGAGTTCAAACTCTGGGAAGACTTCTTATTTGTCATGGCAAAGCACTGCACTAAAGTTATTAGGCATATTCTTTTCATGGCAAATTTTCTTTGTTTAATAGCTTGTTATTAAATGTAATTTTGTTTAGCCGAAGCCAAACTTTTAAATCTAGACCAGGAAGACGGTCTAGATTTAACTATCAAATAGTAAACTAAAGCGCTGAGTGTGCCATGTTTAAAAAACGCATTAATTATCATAAGTAATTCTGCAGGGCATTTTACATCCTTTGCGTTGATGTTCTGTTTAAATGCTTTAGTGGTTATCAGCCAGTTTATTTATGAAAACACATGAGATGGTTTGACAAGTATTTCTATTTATCCATCGATTTTAGAAACCCACTTATTCCAGCCCACAGCAGCTACTAGGCAAGAGGGTGTGTACATCCTTGTTAGGCCACTAGTCAAGTATTTATAACATCTATTTTTCTTTTTTACATTGCATACAATATTTCTATAAATAAAAACTAGGACTTAATCAAAAGTTGCTGCAGGGTTGTTGATGCAAACATCAATCACATTTCAGAGTGGTATTAATGTCCTACCATCACAATGTTTAGGTTGATCCATCAGAGCCACTTCCGATCAGTGAGTGTGTTGTTACAGATATTATGCATGTATATTTTACAGAAAAAGCATTGCTAAGACAAGAGTATTCATTTACCACAGTTCTGTAAGAGTTAAGGATGGCAGCGTAATGTAGAGGAATTGCTTCCATTTCACATGCAGAATATAAATACTCTTCATGGTGTCAACAAAGTGGAGAGCTGGGTTGCAGAAGCTTTGCAGGACAATCCCTCTCCAGGAACTACACTGCTCTAGGCATGAGAGGCAAGAGGCGGAGGACAGCCATCTCTAACAGCACAAAGGTAGCAAAGAAAGCCTCCAGGTGGCTCTGCATAAAGAGAGCGAATTTGTGGGCGAGCTGTCAGGGCTCATTCTGAGGCCTTGGCAGGGTCACCTGAGTGAGGGTGTCTGGTATTAGAGAGAACAAAAAACATCCAGTATCTGGATACATTACTGATGACGTGTCCTGGCTTTGCATCAGAAGATGTATCATTCCAAAAAAGGGAAAATTTCTCTTCTGAAATGAGAAAAACTAATCTTCACAGTTTTTCTGTCAAGTTGTATGAAATGTGTGCACAGCACTATAGCGAGTGAATGATATAATACAATACAAAAGTAAAAGTTAGTTAGGTGTTGTTAAAAGACATACAAAACACATTTGTAAGTATACAATTTGTTTTTTGCACAGCTTTCCATCATTTCAACACCAACTGGTTAAATTTATCTCTTTGATAAACCTATCATTAGTTTCTCCGTTTTCCAAAACATTGCAGTCCTGTCTCTTGCAAATGTCAAAAATACTTTTTTCATGAGGGTTTTTGGATACAAGTGGCCTTTTTTTATACATGCATTCATGTGTGGGCCAGCTGTGTTAAGCAATCAACTGAACTACGCAAAAGTTAAAAATCTTTAACTTTCTCTAGGGAATTTATGCTTTATGCGTCGTCTGCGTCCCCGCCGTAGGCTCTGCGTAGCTTCGCAGAGGCTCAACGCGCACCTCTTCCAGACCTGACGAGCACCCCTGCTACGCAGACGAATGACGCGGAAGCATCCCCTTGTTATTGGACAGTTTGGGATCACGTGCTGCCGGATATCTGGATCTTATGTCTGAATTTGTGTGGTAACCACCGTTTCTAAAAACAATAACCAGTGGCTAAAGTTGTTGAGAGGCTCAATGAATTTTTTATTCATTTTCTTCCACAAACTAATAAAGACACTTAACCATACTGGACGCCATTGTTGTTTTAAAACAGAAAATACCTACCGAACTGAAGTTAATCATCAAAATAACTCAGACCTGGTGAGTTTACCGGCCGATGCCACCCCTGCTGCCACCTTCAGATTAGGAGGAGAAACTGCAACAGACACCAAAACGATGCGCACCCCTACGCTTGAGTGCAAAAGCAAACTCACCAGCGTCAGCTACGCCGTGGCCGGCTGTACTCAGACGCCGCGCAAGCATAAATTCGCCTTTAGGACACAGTTCCCCAGTTTGGGTGGGATTTGTTACCCTGTGTAGGCTTTGAATACAATTTGTAGTAGTAATTCCTGAGTAAGTTGTAAGTTCCTGAGTGAAGTTGTTTTAAGTTTAATTGAACTGAGTGAATTTGAGTTGCCTTTCCTTTAGTTTGTTAACCAGCAGTGTGGGCGTGTAAACCTGAAAAGACACTTTTAGTTGTTTAGTTTAGTTGCTTGGCCCATTTCTGTTTATTGTATGTAGATCAAAATGCTTTATTGTAAATAAACTGGGTTTTATTGTATATTCCTCTCTCCGACCTGTGTGTTACTTCCCTTTTACACCCCTAGACTAAAAGGGTGCGTCACAGAAGGATGAAGAGCAATGAATGTACAGGCTAACATGACTAACCTGCAAAACCAAAGGTACAGCAGGCTATGTAAAAGTTACGGGTAAATTACTTCACTTATCCAGATGTTGTTTTAAGGTACCATAGCAAGGCTTTGCAAAAATCATACTCATAATGATTAGAAAAGAAAATAGAGACCTGGTACCAGAACCAGACCTTGGCCTTAATTTGAGAAAATACAATTAAGTAAAATGTGTTAAATTTCAATGCTTAATGTGTCAAATGTCCAATCTTTTTAAAATGCTCTACCCTTTTTGCACTTTCTTTTGAAAACATGTAAAATGTTTTAACTGTAATTCCACTGTCTATCATTTTGATATCACTATTTAAAAAATACTGAAAAGGCGTGATCTTAAATTATTTTCTACCCAACGTTTTGCATCATAATTTAATGCTTCATTGAAATTTCTTCTATCCAGCTCAGAAACCAAAGTATACACACCAGTGCATGTTTTCACCAAGTTTAGAGTTAGTGTTTTTTGCTCACCTGACCCCATGAGGAGGTGTACCAATGGAGACACTGCTGAAGGTTACAGGGCATTTGTGTTTGTGGCCTGGGGGACATGGCTCGGCAGTGGAAAGGTCGGAGAGGTCGCTGATCCCTGAGGTCAAAACATTTGACCTCTCGTAACTTAATGCCACCTTCACAATTCTTGGAGCACTGGAAAAAGACAAGGTATGATCTGTATAGACACTGCAGCAGCTCGCAGGTTTGTGCAAGTCTGATGTAACTGGATTTACTGTGAGGTTCTAACAAGATGTGTGCCTCATGAACAGAGCCTGGAATAAATTCCAATAAGATTGGTGATAAAGGAGCACTGAGATGTACAAACAGCAGTCCCAGCTGCCTTTGACTTCTCAAATCAAATCAAATCAAATCCAGAAACATTAGTCCAGGACAATTTCTTCACAAGAAATATATCTCTTATTTTTCATATTTTTTAATGAGCATTTGTCGACCATTTCTGCATATCATATTTACAGCTTAGGTTATTTGATTTCAGTTTGTTATCTATTGGAGAGGTACAAATGGTTGCTTTGAACTAAATGCAGTAATCAAAAGGACAATGCTCATGTGCTCATATTTACCAGGTATAATGTTAACACAAAATATTTATTGTTCACACAAAATATTTTGCATACTAAAATTGTGATAGTGATATTTCAGTTTGGAACGAATAGGTAGTAGTACACTTTAAAAAGCTCTAAATCACATCATACCAAGAAAGTATGATAAACAAATTTAGCCACCTAAACATCATCTACCTGCGAAAAAAAACTTGTTGTTCCAATCATAAAGTAGCCCAATCCAAACAGATAACCAGCTTTAATAATTTATTAACCAAACTAGACACAACAATGTGTAAAAGGAAATATTAAATGAACTTGAAATGAAGCCAAAAATAAAATGAGAAGTAATTTTTCCAGAGCCAGGCATCTTTGGCTGCTACAGGACTTGAGAGGCCTAAACAGGAGGCTAGCCATCTTTTACATACAGTGATGGTCAAAACCAATTCATAAAAAATACATTTCACAATAGGACTTTAAGGAAATGTATAAGATATACATAATCAATATTCAGGCATTATTGATATAAAAGGTTTGTGCAAGCAACAACAAAGGCAATACTTACAGATTTAAATTTTATAAAATAACAAGTCTCACCTTACTCCATTCTCCAGCCTTCCACATGGAACAAGGGCGCAGGTAACACTGTCGAGCTGGTGCAGGCCTCTTAGTTGTATCACAGTCTGACTCTGACCCAGTACTGCAAGTCACAGTCCTCCAGACAGCCCCCAGACCACAGCTGGTGGAACACTGCCCATAAATATAATAGGTGAGAATAGCATTATGAAGGCTGAAAACCAAGACTCTCTTGTGACACATCAACAAGCTGTCAGATACACCGGCCTTGTTCTCTACACTTTGCGATTAAAGGATCAGATGAACATGTTGCTCTGGTATGCACATGAAACCTCCCCAATAAGGATGTAAATCATAAAAAAATTTTTTGTAAATATTGTGGTGTAAGTTTGCTTATGCAGCATAAACAAATGCAGATCCCTTAATCTTGTTATTGATTAGCTTTAGGCTAAATCATGTTTCCAAATACATGGTCTGGGTAAATGCTGATGTGGAAAATATAAACTAGTGTGAAATATGGGCAATACTTACAGAGCTCCAGTTACCAGAAATCCAGTGGGCTGTTCCATCAACTTGAGTAGAGTCTGAAGTTTGGATGGATGTTGGGACAGTAGGCGGCCACTGTCTGGGTGGATGAGTCAGGAAAAGAGCAGGTGTTGGTGATCCCGTGTGCTGTGCTGGAATAGTGTTCAACTGAGGAGTGTCGTATGTGCTTGCTGGAGACGTGTCTGTAGAGTCAAGGTGACTGTTAGTGCTGCTCCCCATCATCGGGGGGATGAATATTTCATTGTAGTCAAAATCAGTTAAATCGAACAATGAAGGCTGGGATGTGGAGTCTGTTCCAGTTGTTTCAGCATAGACCACGCTTGCTGGCATCTGTTCGATTGTAGCTGTCAGGAAATAAGCTGGAGGAGGATGGATGGCTCCTTTAGGTTTTGTAGGAGGTATAATATCTGTTCCAGTTGAGGATGTGGAGTCATCTGATGCCTCCTGGTGACCTGAGATAAGTAAGGAGGAAATGGGAAGGGGAGTGGGTTTCTCAGAGGAAGGAGGTACAGTAGTGCTGAGGTCATGATTGCTGTCCCACAAGTTGCTCTCAACTGTTTTATATTCTGTATCAAAACTGATCTGGTCCCTGTCCAAATCCTCCACTGTAAAAATTAATGGAAAATGTGTGGACTCAATAATAATTTGAGGTATTTCTGAAGCATTTTCATCAAGATGGACGTCGATCTTAACCTGATTAGTGGTTTCTGGCGTGAGAGTGCCAAAAAGTTCTAAACTCTCTATATCTTCTTGCTCTGCAGAGATGTAATCACTCTCCATCTCCTGAGCTCGTACTGTTGTGAAAACAATTGTTTGATGTAAGGAAGTGGGGGCAGTATGTGTTGGAGTTGCAGTGAGACCTTCAGAGTGCTTTTCACCTACACTAAAATCACCATAGTTGTTTTCATTTTCAACTCTAGATTGCCCCCTTTTTTCCTGGTATGCGGACTGATTTGTAGTGAAAAGCAAACTTGGCACTGTGTTAATGTTTTCAGGCCCCTGCTCACTTCTGTTCTCTTTCACGGTTTGTGAATGTTGGGTTGATGATGATAGTGGTGGTGGAGTGGTAGAAACAGGCAGAAGATACTCATCATATAAGAAGTCATATAGATTGTCAGAACCCAGCTGCACAGAACTGGCCTTTAAATTGTCTGCTTTTGTTCTCTGTGACTCCTCAGTTTTTAGAGTATAGACATTAGAAACTGTAGGAGTAGGAGAAGAAGCTGTGGAAGCACTTGCAGTTTCCATGTGATGATTGTCCTTCACACTGCGAGTTGGCTTGGACTCCTGTGGAGAACTAAGTAAATGGCTGCCCTCTGAGTCTTCTTCATTGCCCTCAAAGTCATCAGATAAGTCTTCATGAAAATTAATAAAGTTATAATCATAGTAAAAATCATCAACTTGAACATGGTTTTCTTGAGGTTGTTTAATATTTTCTATGTTGTTGTGGTAGTGGAAATCTCCATCAACATCAACATTTTTGGGCTGGGCTCTAGTAGTGCTGTATTTGAAGGGAGGTTTAACTTCAGGAACTGGGTCGATTTCATTGAAGACATCTTTGCTGGGCCAGCCGCTCCCAGACCATTCAATACCTCCAAAATTATCCACAATCTGCGGGCAGTCTTGAATATGGCAGGGTGTGATAGTTAAAGGTTTCTTTTGGGGATCACAGTCATCACCGGTGTTTCTAGAGCAGGTTACATTACGGTGACGAACTCCACTGCCACAAGTCAGCGAACACTGCAAGAGAAGATGAAAAGCATTGTTGTAACAACTGGTAAGTTTACACCATGTAACTGCAACACTGCAAAAAATATTAAAAACCGATATGTTAAAAAATGATAACAGCAAAGATTTTGTTGGAAAATGTTAATTAAATGCAGTTATCTAAACTTTGAAATGTTATACAAAAAGATTAGGCTAACATCAACTCCTCATACTATACTATACTATACTATACTATACTATACTATACTATACTATACTATACTATACTATACTATACTATACTA
>JBAMHW010000001.1:9622652-9633214 GCA_037177495.1 Rhadinocentrus ornatus
ATCCAGGTTAAAAACGTTTCTTTTCTCATGCGCCTATGAATGAATTCTGCACGGTAACTTTTTAACTTCTCTTTTTATTCATTTTAATGTAATTCATGATTTTATTGTGATTCTTGCTGTTGTTACTGTCTTTTACTTTTTCCTAATATCTGTAATGCTTTTGTTTTATGTAAAGCACCTTGAATTGTCCTGTACATAAAAAGTGCTATACAAATAAACTGCCTTGCCTAGTGTATGTGTCCAGAATCAACTCAGCTCAAAATGAAGGCCAGCCCAAGTCATTTAGTTTATATGCACATTTAAATATATGAATAAAACATGTAAAACTTCAAGGATATTTAAATAACAAAGACAGCAGAAAAAAGGACAAATTCTCAAGTGTGTTTAAAGCAAAGGAGGGAGAATATCTGCACTCATGTAGAGGGTAAACTGCCCCACAGATTTGTTGCTTGTACTTAGAAGGCACAGGCCGCCAGTAGGCTTCAACCTACAACCATTGGTAAAAAAAAAAAAAAAGCTTTGAGAGATAAATGCCACTAAGCCATGCTGAAGAACTGCTCGAGGCCCCAAATGGTGTTCAGTCCCTGCCAGACATGAAAGTTAAAATGCCCGACTTCACAGCAAAATAAGCATGTTTAAAGCATGTGGTACAGAAAGATGTCCTTACAGCTAATTTCTCAACTTCATACCAACACCTCAAGGGGGTGAACGCGTTCACAAGTCAGCTAATAACCTTATATTTACACTTAAAGTTATGCAAAACTAATAATGTTGCCACGCTGCGTGACAGGTATGTGCTGCTAGCTGCTGGCAAGGTTACACCGGAGCTAATTTGAGTCAGTGACCCACATGTGTCTGCTTCATATGTGGCTTTGATGCCTTTTGAAATCTTTTTATTTTTTTACTTGCAAATATCAAAACCTTGCTCATGGGGAGAATATCCATCCTAATGGGCTGAAAACATTAATGCTTTAAGTGAAGTCATGTTGTAGTCTATTTATTAACATAAAAAAAACAATAACACCTTCAAATGTTGTCCATAATAAAGACAATACTCAACAAGACCTCCCACCCGCTTCTCAACCTGCTGATCAGTCACAGAAGTACGTTCAGTGAGAGACTGATATCACCTAAATGCTCCACTGAATGACACAGGAATTCATTCCTACCTGTGGCCATCAAACTATAACATAACCATATAGCAACAACATCCACTGTTACACATTTACACTTTGCACTACATTTACATTTTTAAACATTATTCACTGGCAGAATTTATCCTGTATCTGTTAATATAGATATTGTAACTAATTTTTATTTTTTTTATTGTGATTTGAGTTTTTTTGCCACTGTGTGCACACAATTTCCCCGGGATTAATAAAGTATTTTGATTCTGATTCTAAAATCATTGGAGTGGGATGAAAAACTAAATTTATTGATAGATAATATTTTAGGAGGACTGTCCTATATCATAAGTATGATCCTCAAAAAGGTTTGCAGTCAAACATTATCAGACATTATCTGTCTTAAGTCTTGTTGAAAAGATTGAGAATTTTGCTTCAGTGGCAGGTGAATGCGTGTGTTCTTGCTGTACATTTGCACAGTAACAAAACACGTACAAAAAGAAATTTAGTTATTTACAGGGGAGAAAAGCGTAGGTGACAAATATCAGAGGCTAAAGGAAAAACTGAAGTTTAACAAGACTTAAACTACTTGAGCACAGGTCCTTGAATGGCAAAGCACTCGAGAATCAACAGGAGAAAATGTCATTTGTAAACTATAATTTACTCCATAGCAAAAAGGCTCCCCCAAGTCAAGTCTGAACAAGGTCCTTATAAACTAAATGAATGTCGTGCTGGAATGAGCTTTGAAACTTTTGCCTTACAAGCATAAAAGAGTGATGTGTCATAAATTTTACTGCCTACGAAATAATGAATGAGCAGGTAAAAACCATTTCTTTTGTCTTCACTCAACTTCTGTAAAAAAATTGCTTAAAAAGTCCTCTGTCCATCGATGTGATTAGAAGAGGTTAAAGTGATTTCTTCTAACTTCTATAATCCTCAGATGTGCTCAATTTCTATTTTTTGCACCTTATAAATTGTTTACAATGTTATTATAAAGCTAAAGGTTGTGACCAGGTTTCAATTTCAAGGTTTCATATATATATACAT
Source organism: Rhadinocentrus ornatus (assembly GCA_037177495.1). Taxonomy (NCBI): domain Eukaryota; kingdom Metazoa; phylum Chordata; class Actinopteri; order Atheriniformes; family Melanotaeniidae; genus Rhadinocentrus; species Rhadinocentrus ornatus. The sequence continues at coordinate 9,624,824 of JBAMHW010000001.1, forward strand.
GAAAAAAGAAGAAAAAAAAGTGAAATTATGTAAATGCAACCTTACATGACCAACAGCACATGACTTTTTACACCATTTTCACCCTAATAAAGCTTCCATGGGAATAAATGAATATGTAGCAGCCAGGTTCTGCTGATGAAATACAGCTGATGGCTTGATATGCCATCAGAAAGTCTGAGCAACTCTGTAAAAAGCAGACCTTTTGGCTGCTATGTAGGTATGTGGTTACACAAAGTTGAGAAGGAGCAATGATCTTGAAGATTAATTCTTGCAGCCAATCTATCTTGTAAGCAATGTGGATTTTCCAAGATGCAAAATTTGTGTCCAACCACTCCTTACAACCCATTACTGTTTATAAATTGTACCAACCATTCATTACTTGTTGTTGGTTTTTGTTTAAAATGTACAGACTGTTCTCTGTTTACCACATATTAGCACAAACCTTGCATGCTTCAAATCGATCACGAATTCCTTAATATACCCAAATGCTCATTGTGAAGACGTGTCTGACAGCTCCAGCTTAGCTGAAACAGGAAAGTGATCCAAAACACAGCAACAAATGTGCAACAAAAAAGCAGAGAAAGGATTTAAGGTGCTGCAATGTCCCAGTCAAAACCCTGACCTCGGCCTGGAAATGCTATTAAAATGATGTGCACAAATGAACATCCACAAATCTCAAAGAAATGAAAACATAAATGGGCCAAAATTCTTCCACTATGATGGGAGAAGCTGATGTCATCCAGAAAACGAATAATTCTACATATTGCTGTTAAAGGTGCATTTAGATCAGTTAAATGTATTTCTCTAATATCTACCTGGGAAGAAGGATATGATTTTTCTTTGACTTTTTATTTTCTCTTTTAATGATTTTCATACTCCAATATTAAAAACCTTGAAACTACTTTCTAACAATTGTAAAAGCCTTTTTATTATTTTTTTATCGACATTTTAAAGAATCATTGCAAAGATTTAAATCATGAAATTTAAGGATTTGATCTAAGGTAAGAGGTGAAAGTAGTACATAATTAAAATAATTTTAATAATTCGAGGAACAACAAATGATGTTTTCAGGCATTTGTTTCTAATAACAAACTGACTAATGTGACAGATGCATTTTGCTGTTGATTCTGCACATTTGATGTCCTTGAAGAGGCACCTTTGCCATTTGCTCAGTGCAGCATCAGTCTTTTTACAAAAGTCTTGATCCAGCTTTCAATAAACTCGCTTGTTGTTGCACATCTCCTTCTTCCTATGGTGAAGCCACATCATACAAGAGTTTTCATTTCAGCTGCCATACAAGCAGGTCACTGTTTGCCTCCATAAAGGTTAAAAAAGAAAACATAAACCCAGGGCATACTCTGAATATACTCTGGCTCTATTTCACTCTGCTTTGAGATTTCTCCCGGTATACCTCAATCTAAAGTTGTTTTCTTACCTGCTCCACATGTAACACTGCACTCAGTCCATGAGCCGTATTTCCAGAAGAAAACCGACTCTGGCATATTGCTGTCCTCTGAAATATTTTGACTGATGGTGTATTCATACCGCACCCCAGGATTGGTCTCCTGAAAGAGGAGCTGTGTCAAAAAAACAAAATTTTTTTAGATTTGGTGTTTATGTTTCAACAAAAGAATCATGAAGAAGAGATTAAAATGGGGGATGGTGTGATTGAGACGGCACAATACCGCAGTTATGTATGCCACTGGAGGATGATACTGAGAAGTAACATCTTCCACAGGCAGGGAGATTTATTTTTCTGCTTTAGTGTGTATCCATATTGACATTTTCTTTCTCTCTCCAATTCTTGTCTTCATTGCTGTCATTTCAGTGACAACAGAACAGATGATAGTGACTTGTGCTTGCAGAACGAATGTTACTTTCTAGATTTTAGACAAGTTGGAAAAGCTGTAAATATACATACCACCCAAGCAAACGGGACTCACTGGCTTTGCAACCAAAACTAAAAGAAAATGTGTTTTGACACAAATGCAGAAAAATCTGACAGAATGTACTGCTTTCTTTAGTTCAAAGATACTTCCCAAATAATGCAAATTTCCCAGCTTTGTATATACTCTTCAACCCTTAATAATCTGCAGCCCCCTGAAAAGGAGCCAATAGCAAAGCATTTTAGGTGAAAATTTATTCAGCTTATAATGTAATCAAGAAATGGCAGCAAACAACAACAGAAGTTCAATTTGAGGTCTTAAAGACTTCAAAACTTTTAGAGTAAACTGCTGGTATGGCAGGATTGCCAGAAAGGCTAATTAAAACCTTTGCTTGACTGAAACAGAGCTTTGGCGGGATTTAGCAGCATCTGAGGCGGCTCTACATCGTTCGACTGAACAACTGTGACCTTCATGGAAGCACGGAGAAAACATTTATCAAAACCTTTCCTCTGTCTTCACCATAAAATTTTGTTTAAAAAGTTTCAACAATAAAAACAACAACAATATTGTAAGTATTGATAGTTCAAATAGATTTCTTGATGCGAAGAAAACAAAATGAAATTTGAGAAAAGGGGAAAAGAATTTCATGAAAATAACATATCTCTGACTGTTAAACTTGGGGTCAAATCAATTATACTTTGGCCTTGTGTTGCAGCCAGTGATAGAGGAGACATGATTGTTAAAGTTAAAACAAACACAACTAAAACCTTGAAGGAAACTTTACAGCTGAAGATGAAAGACTTCTACAACCTTTATCCCCAAAAAGTTGGATGCTGTACAAAATATAAATAAAAACAGAATTAAATGATTCACAAATTTCATAAATCAATGTTATTTACAGTGTAACATTTAAAATGTTATGACTATTTGATGAGAGGTATTAGCTTGTCTTGACTTTGATGGCAGCAACACATCTTAAAAAAGTTATGACAGAGTCATGTTTACCATCGTGCAGCATTCCCTTCTGTTGACAGCTGTCTCTAAACATCTGGGAAGCGAGGAAACCAGTTGTTGAAGCTTTGGGAGAGAAGTGTTGCCTGCTTCTTGTTTGATATCAGATTATTGCTGCTTTGCAGTCCTCAGCTGTCTATGTTGTATTTTGTGTTTTACACTTACACAGAAATTGCTTTTCTGTTGTGTTTATTGTATACAGAGATGTCTCTAGAGTCCATGAATCTACCGATATTATAACCTAATGTGTTTTAGAGATACATTAACCCTTTGTTCTTGTTGCTGTCCACAGTGAGAAAAGTTCTGACCCAAAGTTTTGCATGCCGCTTTATATCAAATATATAAATAAATTTATTATTGTCATTATTAGCTTTTGCTTTTCCATGTAAATATATGTTTACCTCAGTTTGAGTTATGGATTTTTAAACAACGTTTAAATTAACCTTTTTATTATCGACTAATGCCCCATTTGCCTGTTTAATAATAGAAATTCACTTTTAAATCTTTGGAAATAAGCAGGCAGGTTCAGCCTTAGAAAGAGAAGGGATGCTCTCAAAACATCATACCTGAATCCACAGTGGCTCCATCGTGGGCCCCGGAGACGTCAGGTTTTCCAGGTGACCTGTTCGCTCGTAGGTGAAAACTGTTCCAGCTGCTTTGTACTCTCCATTCCACTGGATCGTCCAGCCTCCGTTCAGAAAATACTTGCTGTTGTTGTCACTACGCAGTGCCAAGAAATTCCCTGCTTCAGCCACCTCCTCAATCAGGATGTCCCAGGCTCCCTCTGGAATCAGTCCAATGTCTACATATCCTAAAAGATGTCACACATCAGGTGAGTGAAACAAAAACAAAGTGTATTCTGATGTGCAACAAACAATTAGTGGGGTAGAGCAACTATATATTAAAAAAAAAAAAAAAAATTACACAATACTCGTGCAACAGAGTCTCAGATATAAAATAAAATAAGCCCTAAAAACAGTTTAATAAAATTCAACCATCATTAATTCTATTATTTCATTAAAGGCATGCCTGTTTCCATGGTGATATGTCCAAATACAATTTGTGAAAAAGCCCTTTGGCTAAACAAAAATAAAAAAATAAAACATACCAAGTCCTTCACTCTCTTCAAATGTTCTCCTCACAGTTGTACAGGTAGAGCCGTTACCGTTACAGATGCCGCAGCGATCCTCGACAGCGCGGGAGTCAATCACATAATCACAGCCGATTTTCTGCAACACAAAAATTTCAGAACTTCATAACAGATTTTATGCTGATATTTATGGCCTGAAGTCGTAATAATTTCCCTCTTGAGAGATAAAAGAAAAAGGAAAATACAATTTTGAAAAAGGATCTATTCACATTACTTTCTTAAACTAATAATACGTAGCAGTCTGCCTCTTGGAGAAACATTGATCTAACCTGTTAGTGCTGCTTTATCATTTTCCTCTACCACTACTGTGCTACTGCTCTCTCATAAGGCAGACGAAATCATGATTTAAAAGCAGATGTAAAAAGAACAACAGGAGAAGAAACATATTTTACCTAATTAAATGTAATAATACATAATGTTACCATGGGGAAAAGCAAAAACACATTAGCAGAGCAAAACGCTTAATAAAAGTACATATGTGTATCTTTAAATATGCAGTGTAATTAAATTAGATTGAATTAGAATGAATTATTCATGTGTAATTAACATACTGCTTGGTGGTTTGCTTTTTTTATTCTCTCAGCACATCAGTAAGAGATATTCTAAAAACTGCAAGCCAAATCTAAATCTAACTTTATATTATTTAGAATAGCAAAGTATAAAATTAAGTATCTATCAGAAAGTGCAAAAAACTGAGTTGAGATGCGAAGTGTCAGAAAACTAAAAACAATACTAAAAGATATAAGGTGAAAGAATTCAGAAGAGATGGTGGGAACATGCCCATAAACAACAGGGGGAAGATACTGATAACAACTCTTCAGTAACCAGATTTGGGCAGGTAAGACAAAGAGCAGGAGGGTGACTGACAAAAATGTCATAAAATGTCAAAGTCCACAGTCTGTGACTGTTGTCCACTCAGTATACAAACAGGGTCTGTTTCAGCGAGTGGCATTTGAGCCTGGGTGATACCTCTCGCTTATCTGGAAAGATAACAGCCGCAGCATTTTTCTATCAACATACTCATTATTACACAGAATGTCAAATATTCAGCACTTGCCTGCAGAGAAAACAAGTTGAGGGTTAACTTCAAGGACCTAACACAGCAATCCAGGCAATGAAATGGAACAAGAAGACATAAATGGAATAAACCAAACAAAGTAAAATCAATAAGGCCTGGGTGGAATATTGATACCTGACAGATGCCACGGATGCACATATCTTTGCTTTTACTGCCTTCATAACACGGCGTTCCATCAGTGACAGCGTCTCGCATCTTTTCAGAAAAATGTTCATTCAGTGGACGGCAGTGCAGTTCACAAGGGTTAACTGACAGAAGAGAAAATAATAGAAATGATGAAAATGATGTTAAATTGCAAATAAAAACAGTCTGAATGAAGCTCACCTCTGCTGATGACTGCCTCCCATTTGTAGAACTTGCCCTTGTAAGGTAGAGTGGTGAAGTGACTACACTGGATGTCTCTGAAGGTGGGGAGTTCATGAGGACATGAAATGGTGTTACAGATTCTGTACCTCCGTCGCTCTCCGAGACAATACATCCCTCTGTGTTTCGGACTGTAGGATTGTAAAACATTTTATTAGTTATAATATTCATTCATTTTCCTAACCGCTTAATCCATTACGGGTCGCGGGTAAGTTGGAGCCTATCCCAGCATTTAACAGGTGAGAGACGGGGTACACCCTGGACAGGTCACCAGCCCATCGGAGGGCTAGTTATGATGACTAATTATAATTAGTTATAATGTTACTATCTAAGGATTATAAGAAGTTATATTTGGAGATACTATCCATCAATTTTCAACACTGCATAGGCTAATTCAGGGTCACAAGGAAGCTGGAGCTCATCCCAGGTGAGAGGCAGGGTACACCCTGGACAGGTCGCCAGTCCATCGGCCAACATAGAGAGACAAACAACTATTAGAGTGACCAATAATCTAACACGCATGTCTTTGGATGGTGGGAGGAAGTCAGAGTAGAAGAGAACCCACGTATACACAGGGAGAACATGCAAAATCCACAGCTGATCATCCTCGCTTTTCCAAACATTCCTCCAAATATTTACAAAAAAACTGTTGTAATTTATGTCTAATCTATTCACATCAAATAAAGGAAAAATTATTGACATATCTTGCAATTTGCATGTCTGGAACAAATACCCAAACAAGAATAAATATGCAAATAAGTCTGCATTTCAAAATCGGTGTGTGCAGACCTCAACAAGCTGTTATTTAGTTGACTGGCAGAACACATTGCTCCAATAAGAGAGCTGTCATTTCAAACCAAAAAATGATAGCTCAAAGTTTATAGCAAGTACAAATAAAATGACAAGTTTGAACACACAATTTAATCAAGACAGAAAAATATAAGCAATATTCCGCAGAAAAACAAACAAACAAAACAACTCATACTTCAGCATTTTTCTTTATATTGGATGTATCACAAAGCGCACATATTTAACAGCTTTGAAAAAATGCCTGAAGAAATCTGTAAAATGGTTGGTATTAATGTGATTTGTTGAGATAAAGTGAAGAGAAAATTAATGGATTTGTAGTAAAAAGGACCAAATCACCATTAGTGATTTTCAGTCTTTTTATCAATGCAAACAAACACAACAACTATGTTTTCACCATCCTGAAACGTATTCATCAGTCGGCCCAATCAGATGAGGTCTGTTGTTCCGCTGCAGGCCAAACAGTGCAGGTTTACTACTTTCATTTACTTTTAAATAATATATATTAAACATGCAAAGCACCATACTGAATATCTACATGTAAAATGCATAAAAAAACTAAATAGGCTAGACTATCTAGACTACTAGATGATAGATCTCTGTTATCCTTCCACATTTAATGCAGAATAATTCTTTGCACCTTGTTTTTCTACTAAACTGCAATCACTTTTATAATCAAATCAATCAATTAAAACAAACAATTTAAAATGACTCAGTTTAAGTAGGGGTTGAGTCATTTGCTGCTTAAAGAAAAGCATTTATAAAAAGAATCAAACTACTGACCATATATTTTAAAGATTTTCTCCTCAAATCACACTTGCAGTACATCCTGGTGCACTGATGACATGAGCTTTTCTTCACAACATGCAGACGTGACATTCCATAGAAATGACCACAGTCATCATTACTTCTTTCTTTACCTTCTGTCGTCAGCTCTGTGCTCATTTGTCAACTTCGAACACATTTATTAGTTTTATAAATCCAGTCGTGCCACACTGCATTCCATCCATCTTTATTTATAAAGCAGCTTAAAAACAACAACGTGGCTGACCAAAGTACTGTACAATAAAAATAGAAATAAAATGAACATAAAAACCCTAGACTGAAATTAAAAACAAATTTATTTAAAAAGACACAGAAACTAATGCTAATGATGCTAAAGCTGTAAGGTGACATAGTTCCGGTGAGACGGCAGATTCAAACTAGGCGAGCTCAAACATTTAGGCATTCATTCAGTTTTACTTTTGCCAGCCTAATCAAAATATTCTTGATAGTAGGAAAAATAGTGTCTTTTAAGATACACTCTGGAGCACAGCGAGGGGGAGGATTTGGCCAGCCTGACAGATTTTATAGATTGTTGCTAGACAGAATAGTCATGGGAAAACCGTGCAATATGTCAACCCCCTCCACCTCATCTAAGGCCAAGAGACAGCGAAACGAGGATTCACCTGGAGCTATTTCACCACCGGTAAACTACTCAATGGACGTTCTTAACTCTATAGATAAGAAACTTAGTAATTTTGATGCACGTTTGAGCATGGTAGAAATTCCCCACAAAGAGTTCCAGGCTTTACGTGAATCGCTGGAATTCAGCCAGAAGCAGGTGGAAACTCTGGCTGCTGACAACGCCAGCCTCAGAGGGTCGGTAAAATCCCTCACTCGTCACACTTCTTCTCTCCGACCCTTTCACAGTTAACAATAATCCCACCTGTCATTATATTAATGCGACTCAGTGCACGCACACGCTCAAACATCAGGTCCAGCTTGCTGACACACATCAGCAGATTCACACAAACACACGGAGCAGCACCAGCGCATGTGCATCCGTGTCGCGCTCTCAGCTGGCAGATACACATGCATGTGGAGAAGCAGTGGGATGCAAGCACACACACGTTTCAGTAATATGCATATAGCCCTAATCTCTCTGGTTGGTTCATGAAAAGGCTCACATTTGTCACTTGGAACGTGTGTGGAGCTGGTACAAGGGAAAAGAGGTTAAAGATTTTTAATCGGCTGCAAGAAATGAAACCAGATATAGTATTACTTCAAGAAACTCATTTATCAAACTCAACAATAGATCTTCTCTCAACAGCCCA
>JBAMHW010000001.1:9633314-9644581 GCA_037177495.1 Rhadinocentrus ornatus
GTATGTATGTATGTATGTATGTATGTATGTATGTATGTATGTATGTATGTATGTATGTATGTATGTATGTATGTAATGTATGTATATATAGACGTTATATGTATAAGTATGTATGAGTATGTATGTATATGTGACTATTTGTTTTGGGTGTGTCTCTGGAACATTGGTTGCTATTATGACATCTTGCAGTTGTCGGTTATATATTTATTTTGTTATTTATTTTTTGGGGAACTCGCAATGACTGTCAGCTTAGTTCACATGTAAAAGCTGTCGGGGAATCCCTGTTGTGTTTCTGTGAAGGTATAGCAGTTGGTTGTTTGATGTTGGGTTGGATTGAAGGGTCGTTGCTTCTATCCAGTGTATCTTTGTCTCAACTTCCTTTTTTTCACTTCTCTTCACTTAACTTTTCTTTGCTTCTTTTTGTTTCTGTCTTTATCCAATTTTTTTGTCTTTTTTCTGTCCCCTCCGGTCGGGTCCAGCAAGATTACTTAATTTCCATAATACTAAATGGATAAGTTAAAACAATATATTTAAACAAATAAATCCATATTTTAAAAAAAAGAAGAGGATTACCAAGAGGAGCCTTACATCTATAAAGCTCCTCTTGGCAAAGCAAATTTGTTCCGCATAACACAGCAGCTAGACCATCATTCTATTTGCTACAATGCTGGACAAGACAAGTTGAAAAAAAAAAGAGTACAACATTAAATATCTTATAAGCGCTGTCACAGCCTCACTCGGGAAAAGGCCAAATAAAAAAAAGGTGTGGTTTAAAACGAGATTTAAAAACAGCAATTGAGGGAGGGAGGGAATGGGAATTAAGAGATTTTTAAAAGCAAATAAAAGAATGGTAAATTAATTTGCAAGTGCACAGGAAGCCAGTAAAGGGTTACTAGAACTGGAATGATGTGCTCTCGTTTCTTTGTACCTGTTAAAAACCGGGCTGCTGCATTTTGAACGACTCCGATACCTTTTGTTCTTTTAAAACCTGAGCTATTTAGTCCCCTTTTGGATCTTTAAACCTTCAATTTTCTTCTATCTAAAGCATCATAGATCACTCCATGAATGTTAATTGAAAGAATCCTTGAGGTCAACGTGTGTGTTTCCCACCCACTCTTGATCATTTGGGAAAGGGGAACTGCTTCAGCTAGTAGCTACCATCACTTATAATGCTGTTCTGATGGTGAGCAGTCATTACTGTAGAGAGTAAAACGTGGTCAGAAGCTGAGCAGATTAAGTGTCATAATAAGTCCAACTTCTAAGCAAACCCTGCTCATAGCTCCAGAAAAATATTTCACCTGCAACTACTTATCAGAAACTGTGGAAATTTGACTGTTTATTAAATAAAGGTTCCAGCATCTTCTTTACCAACACAGATGTGTGATTTACCATTTAAATTTACCAGTTTCAGCGAATCATCCTCAGTCTATTGCCGCTTTCCTTTATCCCACTGCAATCTGATTTCCCTCTGCTTAGGTGTTAGTGACTGTTTATATTTACCTTTAAGGGATCCAACATTCTTCAGTCAATTTATAGCAACTTGGTGACAAACACTGACCCCTGTTTCTCCCCATTGATCTTTATTTCCCCTGTATTTTGTCCGTCTTTATTTCCATTTCAATTCCATATTGTTGTCACATCTTCTGCGTCAATCTTCATCTGTCTAAAAAGTTTAGACACAGCTGCTTTGGGAATCAACAACATTTTTTTGCTACAGTGAGTTTAACAACCTTCTTGAAGGAGTTTTATTTATTTATTTATTTATTTATTTTTTTTCTATTAACTGACAGCTTTCTTGTTGTGAATCAGTCAGGTGCAGCAGCTCATTACGGTCTCATTAAGCTCCCTTAACGTTTAACTGCATTCACATGTTTTTCATCATGATTGACACATTGTTTTTGCTCTTATTGAGATACTTTTTTGTCATATCTGGTTATTTATTTATTTTTGCCAAATAAATCAATTAAATAACAGCCATATCATTTGATGTTTTTGTTCTATATGTCTCAGTTTTTAATGTACACAAAACCAAACAAAAAAAAACAACTTAAAATGTCTCTTTACATTGAAAACATTTACCTAAACTGAATATTTAAGCTGCATTCAATATTATTTTTCCTTAATTAATTATTTTAACATTAGTTTTGGAGACTTTACCTGGATTAGCTGCTCTAGGAACCTAGTTGATGGTTTTAAATTTCTTTAAAACTTCTTCAATTTCAGAACAATGAAAACTGTTGTGCTTTCAGCACTTAAATGCAGTACTGATGTTCTTTTAACCTTTCCTATATTTTTACCTGGACACAATTTCTGTTTTGGGGACATTGGGGGGAGTGGACACCTCTGACCAGATGCTGGCAACAAATTCAGTGCACAGAAAATCTAAGCACCTTTTGGACATTGCTGTGTGTAATAGTTTTATTGTGAAGACAAAAGCTCAGCAGGAGGCAGCACCAGAACCCTCTGACATGCCAGGCTTTTACAGGAGGAGTTGTGTTCAGAACTGCTCAGCATGACTGGCCCACCTCAGCCTCCCACTCCAGGCCACTTTCCTGGCCCCACCAACAAAGGAGAGGAGACTGACAAAAGGCCGAAGGACAAGCCTGGGAAGGACAAGGTAAAAGAAACACACCCTGAACGTGTAAGGAGTGTAAAGTTGGGCTCTGTCTTCAGGTAGAAGGGAACTGTTTTCCTGAGTATCACTGCAGCTGCAAAACAGCAGACATAGACAGATATAGCAGTCTATATTGGAAACACTGAAAGTTTTGTTCAAACTTTTATTATGATTTTCAGGTTTGAATGATTGAAGTTAATGTTAAATTTAACTAGCAACAGGTGGCTGCATCTAAGGGTCCGGTTGGGAACTGGACTTCCACTCAGTACCCATTGGTATGAGTTACAGGCTCATTAAAGCAGCCTTCCTATGGCTCCGTTGGATATGAAGCAATGTAAAGCCTCCACTCTCTTATGCTGCCTACATCGTGAAAATATGTCCTAGAACACATCAACATGACTATTTACAGATATCAAGCATAATATTGCACATCATGTCATAATGCAGTGTGCCTCACCTGAGATGTTCAAGGGCTGTTATGTCAGCATTCATAACTGAGAGACACCATTTTTTTTTTGTGTATTTTTTTAAGCAGATTTCACACATGAAGTCTGCCCTTAGGCTTACAAACTCAGTGTGGGGAAAAAATATGGGTATTGCATTTGGTTTTAGTCTTCTCTTAATGGGAGCAGCATCTTTTACTGCAGTCTGGTAAATCTTTAAGATTTTGTCGTCACCCACACTCGGTGTTCCTTCTTGCTTCCAAAGCATTTAAAACTGTATTACTTCCTTTTTTGCCTTTTGACTAAAAGCGCGAAACCAAAAGCAAGACAGCAATTACTATAATCGTATAACCAAATTAGCTTTGCTTAAACTATGTCATTACTTCAAATTATCAACCCAAAATGCACTTCATATGTATTTGATAAAAAAAAAGCTAAATATTTAATGTATTTTTAACATTGTAGTTTAATAATAGATGGCAATTATAGGGTAGTAATGCCTTCAGGCTCTAATATTCAGGGGTTCTTTTATTAGGCTGGTAAGGATATAATTATTTAAACACAATAAATATCTCATAGTGGCAAATTTGTGGATATCCTCATGCAACTTTGCCAAAAACAGGAACCTAAATAACAAATAACCCACCAAAGACAACATCAAAGGTATCTACAATGACATCTACAATTGGTTTGATTAATTGTCTGGGCGCAACTCTGTTGATGATATTCAGTAAGGTTACAGTAAATTAGCCAATACTCAATTTCTCTTTAAATTTCTCCTCTTATAAAAAGATATTTAATTCCAGACTGATGGAATAATTAGATACAGGGTACAAGAACACTTTTTAATTCACTATACAAATGATAGAAAAGTTTTCATTCACACCATAGATGATAATATATAATAACTGCTTTTGTAGCTGAACAGAAAAGGGGAAAGAAAAAAAACAGTTGATAATATAAGTGCTCATTTTATTAACCTTTTTCTTTTAAAATTAATAAGGGTGCCAACTTACACTGGGTTATCACAGTCCCGTTCGGCACTCTGGACACCAGCTCCACATGTTCTCGAACAGGCTGACCACTCGCTCCACGATGCCCAGTTGCCATGTACACTCACAGGGTGATATCCTACTGCTACACACTCCCCACTGATGCACCACTGAGAAAAACACACCAACTAAATAAACAAAAATCTTCAATCATTTAATCTTTTTTTCCCCCTACGTTATGGGAAATAAATGCATGATTTGCACATAGTACTTTATCTGAACTCTATATTAAGATACATTGCATGTTCTCCATATAAAAAAGGCTGTCTGCCTTCATCATGAGCAACAACACTGCAGAAAATAAAAAAAAAATCATGAAGGGAACAGATTTCACTGTTTCTTACATCATAAAAAAGTAAACCACAAGTTACTCAGGAGATTGGATAAATCACTAAACTCCAGGAGAAATGACAGAGGTGCCATTACTCATTCATTTTGTAAATTAATCATGACTTTGATGTGTCAGGTCGGGACTTCAGCAACATAATTTGCAAGAATAAAATTCTAGTGAGAACCATGAAAACTTTTAATGAATTAGTAGGAAAAAATAATTACCGAACCGCTTCTTTGATTAGATGCACATGAAGGTGCTTTGGGCTACAGACTCTGTGTGATATCTCTCTGTATTACATGGTAAATAACACTGTTCACATATTAAAGAAATTATTTTCAGTCAAGCATAAGTGAGAGGTGAAGGTGAAATATTTATTTTCTGCCAATGTTTCAAATGATTACTGTTATTTTGTGTAATCTTGTAAAACATTGCCAATAAAAAATGAAGACTCCCTGAGATAAAGTCTTCCCCTTGAGAAATAAACAATTGACAGTTCTCAAGAACAAAAGCTTTTTAAATTCCTTTCATGGTCTTGAAATAAAATATTCACCTTGTTTTCACCACAACTGGTTCCATCCACAGCTCCATCCAGTTTTGAGTGACAGGTTGTTCCCACAGTGCACCACAGAGTGCTGCATACATTCTAGGGAAAGCAGAGAGTTTAATGACTCACTCCCACAACATGCTGCTTAATCACTTTCACAGCATTATATATAACTGGTTCACGGACCGCAAATTAAAGTGGAAACTTTACAGGATTTGGATTTTATTGTACAAAATGCAAATAAAGATTAAAACAAGGCATTAAAATGCTAAAATAAAATAAAATAAAATAAAATAAAATAAAATAAAGTAAAGTAAAGTAAAGTAAAGTAAAGTAAAGTAAAGTAAAGTAAAGTAAAGTAAAATAAAATAAAATAATCAGCATGATGGTTGGTGAGATGAGCAGTAAATCCTTGGACATACTTTATTGCAGTGATGTGCGGATCGATACCAAAATATCGATACTGATACCAGCTTTTAATGTTTTAGAATCAATTTTCATGTTAGAATATCAATATTTTATTGATTTGGGGGTAAAAATATAGTCTACCACAAAGTGGAATAAGGCAACTATAATAGGATCTTCTGTAAATTATATCTAGTTGGCAGGAACTTTTTCTTCTTCCGCCTGCCATAGTCGTAAGTGAAATGGCATAGTGTAGGGGCGCAGCAACGCATCTCTCACACAGGCCGTAGCATCACATGTGGAGCTGAACAGCAACGGCGTGTTGTTTGATGTGTGTGGGAAGACATAGAGGTATTGTATCAACACCACAAACCTCCTTAAACATTTGAAAGTTGATCATAACGCAGCATATAATTAAATTATGATGAGGAAGAAGAGGAGAGTAGAGGGACAGGTGCTGCAAAGGCAAGACATGTCACTCTTGGTGTCCTTTGATGCTGCAGGCAGATTCTAACCACTATTCAGAGGGAGAAAATGTGGAGCTGTGTACCACTGATGCTAAATTTTTAGAAAATGATTTTCATCTATCTGCTAGGTTTAAGTTTTTGTGTTGATGTTCAAACAACAGGAGTTCCCCTTGTTCTAAAGAGTTTTATGTGTCTCTGAGATCAGCTGACATTATTTTAACAGGCCTACATTCAGTCGGTAAGGATGCTGCAGAGGCTGGGTGTCAATAAACATTCAGTAAAACAACCAGTGTTGGGTTTTTAAAAATAAAAATACTGATAGAAAGACAAAAACATCAATCCCTCTCCCATTTGTTTAGACTGACGGTTAACTAAATATTTTATTTGTAGGAGTTTATTTATGCATTTTACTGGTAATTTCAGCTTGAGTCACTAAGTCTTATATAAATATGTAAACTCATTTTCTCTCAGTGTTGCCTGCTTGAATGTAATTTTCCAAACACATTAAGTTTCTGTACAAAGTATCGGTATCAGATCGATATCGCTGATGCTGGCTTGTATTTTATTTGGTATCGGATCGCGAAGAAAATGAGTGTTATCGAATATCACTACTCTCATGTTCTCTCTGTGATGGTACTTTTCAAAATGCATATATTGCCTGATAGAGCTTTTTGCAGCCATTTGTGGGCAATATCAGAAATATCTGAGTTCTGGGCCACTCTTGCTTGTCTCTCCTATTATTAATAAATGAAAAATGTCCAGTGTAGCTGTTGTTTATGCTTTTCACCTGTCCCTCTTTGTTTTTTGTTTGTTTTGGTCACCGTCCACTGTTAGGAAATCAGCTGTTGTTTTACCCCTTCTAACTCAAGATAATCATCAACAAATGAGCACTTGGTTAACACAGTTATTCCTGGTTGAAATGCACTGCTAGCTTTCTGCAGGACTGCATGTCTGTCTTTTTGCATTGGAAAATGGCATTCTGCAAGGCCCAGATGCTTACACTGCCATTGCCTGCTAAGCAGAAATGTAGAGGGGTGTGATCATGTTTAAATTACACAGGCAAATATATTCTATAAAAAAAAAATAAAAAAAAAATGGCATTAGCTTTGCATTTGATGCAAATGTTAGATAAAAAACATGGCAGGTTGCATAAAGTATGAGGAGTGGAAACTAACTTTGCTCTTGTGTGTTGCATGAGGAACAGAAATTTAAGTGACTGGTGTTCTTACCTATTAACTGACTTGTGCTTTTGCTCTGCTTGATAGAACTTGTGATCTCTTAAGACATAACAGATTTCAGTGTCCTCTATGAAATAATTGCCTTAAGCATCATTTACTGCTTGAAGATATTCAGCAAGAATGGTAAAGATTTACAAAGGATCAGTTTCACTCTGTAAGAAAACAAGTTCTGGGATTTAGATGAGCACTCAGCACTTTAATGTATATAGTCAATTAGCTTTGCTCAAACTGAAAACAGAGCCTGGGTTGCCCAAAGTAAAAAAAAACAAAAATGTGCAGCTTAATTAAGTCCTTATTTAATGTTTATTCATCCTTTGCAAAAATGTACAACACATTTTGCAGCAGGATTTTGTGAAGATTACTTCTTTGCAGGGTACATTCCTGGGGACTCCATTTAAGGCAGCACATTCAAGAGAGCAATGTGAATATGTGAATAGCTATAACCTGCTTTATGTCATCTTCATAAAGTTCAAAGCACAGAAAGTGATGTAATCAATGAGCTTCCAAAGCATTGAGAGAATTATTTATAATGTCATAAAATCTTGCCAGCTATTTGATTCTTCTTTAAGGCTTTATGCTCTGCAACGTTATTAACTTACAAAATCAAGCTTTATAACTACTTTAAAGAGACAAAATTAATCTCAATCCAGTTCCTGACTAGAAATGCATAAAATCTAAAATTAGTCTCTTGTTTGATGCTTTTAATCCTATGTATTTAAGCACAAGATAAGCAAACTACAATTCATCACTCACTCAACTGCTAAAGCTCACACTCACTCCTTGGGAGAATTTAGAAACACCAATTAACCTAACATGCATGTTTTTGGACTGTGTGAGGAACCCTCTGAAATTCCAACTAATGCATAAAATTTAAATTCACACATTGAGGTAAACTACTGACTAAAGAAACTCCAACAACAACATAAACCTGTCATTGCAATAATTGTCTTAAAAGTCCAGTGAAGAGATGTTTATTTTCTACAGAGGTCAAATCTATGACTGATTGTACGAAAAGGTCAAACGTACTGTTTATCAAGGAGTTTCCTTGTTGATTGGTGCAGCTGCCTCAGCCCTTTCTTGTTGCTTTTGCTTGACATTTGTGTTGAATGTGAGGGCATTTTACGTTTTGTCCAATATCACTGTAATAAAGATGACTTTTGGATGTAAAACATGTAAACCATTGACCTTTTAGAAAGCGTCAACGGTGACTGACAGTAATGACCTGTTTTGGTTTCTGCTAATACATGAATGCCCTGTAAGTTATCATATACCTGGCTTTCATAATAACCAGGCCAAGGGAAGAGATAAAACCTCTGATAACAAAACAAGAAATATTCATAATGCAAGGTAGGTTTCACCTCAAATTCAGAAGACTGTACACTAAACAGAAAGCAAGGAGGCTGGTTGCTAGTAAGCATCAGAGCTAATTTGCAGGATGAAACAGCAAAGATCCAGAAATACATCAGGGAAGACCCCCCACCGCCCTCAATGATGACCTGCCAACTGAATGCCTCAGGCTGCTGAAACCCAATGAGGGAAAGGAGGAACCATCACAGAAGGATAGGCTTACATGCACTACTGACAGATTAAAGAGTGGATGATTTTGAGAAGTCCTATGGGTGGTTAGCACAACAGTACAGAAAGACGGCATGGAGACTGCATGAGAACAGGTTGCTGAGCACAACGGCAACCTGCCGGAGCCGGGGTCAACAACATCAGACAAGAGCCCAGGTGCAGGCTGAACAAAGAGGCTTCTGAGACAGTCCAGGACATACCGGCAGCGTGTAAGATGCAAGCAGATAGGACATGCATGGAACATCATGACCAGATGGGTGGGATGGTGTACAAGAACATCTGTACTTGGGCTGGAAGTCCTAAATTTAAAGAACCACCAGACCCCCATATCCAGACTGATAGAGTACAGATATAAAAATCAAAAGTGACAGCAACATGAAGAAGTAGCTTAAATTAGTATGTATATATGTGCATGTGTTTGCATACCTCACCTCAAATATTTCAGGATGTTTCAGATCAATAAGAGCATTTTCTCAATAAACCCCTCACTGGAATATGCTCCATCAAAACAAAGAGCAACGGAGGAAGAAGTGACTGCTGTAAAACAACTCTGAAATTTGAGGATGGAGTTATGCTTTTAAATATTTGAAAATAACCATCATGTAGGTCTCAGTTGAATCCTTTTGTTAGGGTTTGATGTTGTTTTTCTCATACAAAGCAGCTGGAAGTTCAGTGGATCGTGAAGACTGAGCAAACAGCTGAGTAAACTCATGAATGATTTCTTCTGGGTTTTCCTAAAGGTTACAAAGCTTGAAAGTTTTAAAAATGTTTTCTGAAAGTTACAAGCTTTTTAAGATCAATCAGGCTAAACAATCAAGCAAAAGTGGAGTCCACGGGCATTTACTGCTAAGCAGGATGAGTGAATCCATATTATAAATTCAAATGCACCTATAATAAGGTTTGAATCATTTTTGTGTTTGTACTTTATTTTGTGCAAAGATATCTTACACAGGCTGTGTTGCTGCATTGTTTGATTTGGCTTCTGCTTTGCACTATAGAGCCTGCATTTGTAGAATACATAGTGAACTGTGTTCACAGAGTGATTTCTAGAAGTGTTCCTGAGCCAATGCAATGATTTCTAGTACAGAACCATGCCAGTGCTGCCTGAGGGCCTGAAGACCAGGAGCATCCAGTTTTGACTTCGAGTCAAGAGTGATTTACTGAATCTTTGGATGATATTCACTGTAGATGATCATATCATCAATGTCTTTGCACTTTTACGCTGTGGAACATTTTTAATAACATATATTCATAAAGTGCTTTACAATAAAAATCCAATGATAAAATTATAAACATAATGAAAAATTATAGATAGATAATATGTGTCAAGGATATATGATCAGAACAAAGTGTGGAAATTCTACAGTATAAAGAATTTCTGCGATTTTAAAGTTTAACTAATCAACATCCACTGGTACATGCCTTTTTAGTTTGTTTACAATTATTTTCTTTTCATTTGAAGATTATTTGATCTCTGTCAATATTGAATCAGTTTGTATCCAAATTTGAAACCACTGAAGTTTTTACATTAAATCTCTCATCATTACAATCTTAAAAAATAGCATACACCAGCCTCTGTAACTTTCAAGCTAAACGGCTTCGAAAAAAGAAATAATTTAACCTACCTATAGATATGTCTAATAACTCTTCCTCAGGATCTACTGTAATTGCTGCATGCCACATATGGTGCATGTTACCACTACAAGCAGCACAAGATGTGAGGTTGACTTACGCAATAAGTAAAACTGTGTACAAATCCAGCTCATGTCAGTGTAGATGGGGCTTTCCCATCAGGCCCTGCTGAAGTAATTACAGATACGATGCCAACGAAATGAAAGCTCTGTTAGAAAGCCTGTAGGGACTTCAAGGCTCCATCAGATCGTCTTGTTAGGTGGTGCTTCAGAAACGACCTACTCCCATACCTTTCTGAGACTGGAGAGTGGGTTCAAATGAAGAACACAAACTTCAAGGCAGACTGACAAAGTGAAGAGGTGAGAAAGGAGCCAAGATCTAAGCTTTTATAATTTCATTTAACTTTTGGTGTAACTATTTCTGTCAATATTCATGGAGACAACTGAGCACAACAGAGAGGAACATCAACATAAAAAAGATACTTCAGGAGTTCCTTTTTGGACAACTAGTGCAGTGACAGTTAACACAGCTCCAAGCTGTGCGTTACTTGTCAAACGCAGCTCTAACCACTAAAATTGCATTTAATGTAACATTTTAATATTGTTCTGTGCATTATTGATAGGTAAATGATTTGGTTATACACAGAGTTACCACAGAGAGGGGTAAAATGCCACAGTAATCATTTACTTGAAAGTAATGAACAGTTTATAAATACAGAGCCCAAGTCAATCCACAAATATTAATATTTTCCTTTAGACAGCAGTTTGGTATTTCTATAGAATTAACTGTCTGTCCATTAGAAAGCTTTTATTGATAATGATAAAATAATGTTAATGTGTTAAGTAGCCTATCAATTCCAGTAATTTGGCTGGCACATCAGTGTTACTTGCACAACATTATATATATATATATATATATATATATATATATATATATATATATATTTTACAGAAAAACGTTTGG
>JBAMHW010000001.1:9644681-9666828 GCA_037177495.1 Rhadinocentrus ornatus
AGGCTATCAGCTCAAGTAGTTTGGCTTGCATAGCGGTGTTACGTGCACAACAGTATATATATATATATATATATATATATATATATATATATATATATATGTTTTACATAAAAACATTTGCATATGAAAAGAATTGCGTCACAGTTTAAAAACACACCTTATTTAACTCTCTCTCTCACACACACACACATGCACACACACACAGTCACCCACACACTTACCTAAAAACAGTAAACTTGACACAGGTTAGTAATGATTCAAAAAGGTCTGGGTCTAAATTAGGCTAATTTCATTAGATGCACCGCTCACTTCACTGGTGCACCACATCTTAAAAAGATGCCATAGCAGGTGACAATTTGCTTTACAAACTCTAGAAGAAATAGGCTAGAAGATAAAAGCTATTAAATGAACATTTATTCTGCGGTGTACTTTCCTCTTTAACCACAACACCATGAGGATGTTCTTCCTGACACACTCATGGGACCAGACTGCAGGCTGCTGTCCAAGTTCAGGAGCAATGTATTACCTGTTTTATATGATTTAAATCTCACTGTATTTTTATCTATAACCATGTGTATCACTTAAAAAAATAGGACAATCAGGTTTCAGTGCACATCTTTTTTGTTTTTATTCATTCTGTTTGCTATTTTTATCATCTGTCTCACCTGTCTGTGTCTGTGCCTGTAAGTCTTACCTTTTATGTTTTTTCCCCTATTATTATTTTTTTTTAACATTTATCCATGCAAAGTAGGACCTGCTGGTCTATCCTTTCAACTTACAAGAGGTATTCACCAACATAAAGGGAAAAACAAATTTTGTGGCCATGAACATGGTTGTGAATCTGATGGAGGGTTTTTTCTATAAAAAAACAACAAAAAAAACAACTTCTTCAGGACAACTTTGTAAGATGTAATCGGTGAATGAAGCCCATTGATCTTCCTCCTGAAGAAGTTTGCGAAGTCCTCACATGTACCGTCTGATTGTGGCATGGAGGACTTAAAATCTGTGTTTATTACAAAGATAAAAAAAACAACTAAACAACTGCACGATGCTCAAATGGAGAGAACTTATTTAATGGGATTGTTAAAATTGAACTGTGGGGAACTGAAGCAATTCCACCACCTTTTTGACTTCTCTGAAAGAAAATAAGAAATAAACTTTAGGAGTGAGTCCTCGGTGAGAGTAACTGCTGCATCCGTGCCAAGCTAGGTTTCCATTAAAAGACGACACAGACAGTTGTATTATATAAAATCAGGTGGTTGATAATAAATTATTTACTTAAAAGTTATCTAACATTTAAAAATAGCAATCTTAGGGGGCAGTATTTCAGTCTTGTCAGATGGTGGATTATTATGATGGACTGAATATTTTTGGAATTCTAAGACTTGTTGGTGGTATATTGAATAAAGTCTATTTTGATGTCTGAAGTAGGGGCAGAATAACAGAAACTTTGATCTGAGACATGATCAGTGATAATGGATATCAACCACAAGGGAGGACTGGTGGAGACTGGAGGTACATGACAGTTTGAGGTGAACAGATCAGAGGAAGATGCCTGGTCAGCAGGCAGGAAGGCCAGCTGTGACAGTGGGCAAGTGGCAAGTTTTAGTTAATTAAACTGTAAACTGCAGATAAACTTAAATATATCATCTTTTAAAACATGGCTGCCCAAGGTTACATGACTATCCATTTGATATATCACAATAAACCATTCAGTTGTTGCATCTGACATTCTGGCCCACACTCCTCATGACATTTAATGGGATTTATTAGTTCTCTTACTGGTACTCAGCATCGACAAGTACACAAATATAACTTTGTGTTTGAAAAAATGTGGTATTGGTGTATCCGTAGTATTTGTAGTTGTTTTTATGTTATTCATTAAACAACTTTCATTACTTTTGATAAGAACAAAGATTAAAGGTGAAAAAAGGGCTTTGTTCAGAAAACAAGCAAAGAAACTTCCTCTTTTAATCAACATGTTGGATTTCACAGAATTTAAATCTAAAGATCAATCCATTTCTTCTCAGAAAAAAACTTTACAGATTCAGATTGCAGTTTCTATTCTATTTAATTTAAAACAAGTGATGTACATGCTTTAAAAAAATCAAACATTAGGAGGTTAATGAGTGTTCTTCTTCCTTGTTCAGGCACATGACCTGTTTTTTTTTTCTTTTTAAGATTTCTCTGCCTCAAGACATTCTCTTTATGGAGGATGTGGGTGATCTCTTCACCATCTTCAACCACAGCATCCTGCGTTAGATCATTCTGCCCATTCTTGAGCCCATCAATGACCACCTGGCTCTCAACTGGCAGCCTCTGCGTGGCTGTTTGGGCTTCTTCTAATCTTTAGAGAAGATTGATTTACCGGCATCCACTTTGCTTTTCTCCTCCTCTGCTCTCGGTTTCTTGTCCTTACTGAAGCGTTTGTTCAAAATATTCATAGAGGGTCTCTTCAACGGTCACTCAAATCTATTTCTTACAGACTCAGTTATTTCTTTTTCACTAAGACTGGATAACTCCTGTTTTTCCAAATATTTGGCTGAAACAATTATGATTAACAAATTTATTTCAGCCTTGTGTCCTCTTAATCTTCTACAGTTCAAGACGGGGTTCTTTGTTTGTGAGTGGCAGGACATCTTCTCTTGCTCACATGGCATTTGTTCATGTGTGGATTTTCCTGGATTTCCAGGAGTATTGTATTTTTGCCCTTTCTGTCAGCTATGATCAGAACTGTTACCTCAGATCCTTGTTCACCAGCTGAATGATCTCCACATGTATGCAGAAGACCATCATCTCCCCCAGACAGAAATTACACAGCTCTTAACAGGGCTTCAGACTGCGAGCAAATGGTCGCATTTTGCAACTAAAATGTGATACAGTGCGAGTGAATTTTTCATTTACTTCTGCAATGGCGACCAGTACATTTGCCAGTCTTTTTCTTGTAGTAATTATAATTGAATTTATTTTGTCACTAACGAATTTCTGCTCCAATCTTCAGCCCAGTAGTTCACAGTAATGTGCAAATTAGCTGCTGGTTTGCCGACTCAAACTAACTTCAATACGAGAAAAGGAGACGAACACCAACGAAGAAGACAGCCAATGTGCGTGTGAGCGGGGACGAACGACCACTGTGACTGATTGGGTTATGTGTAAAAGGAGATGGGTCTTTGGGGAATTTATTATTCCTCAGTGCTGCCAACTTAGCGACTTTGTCGCTATATTTAGCGAGTTTTCAGACCCCTCTAGTGACTTGTTTAAAAAAAGTGACTAGCGATAAATCTAGCGACTTTTTCTGGCATTATTGGAGACTTTTGGAGACTGACGTGAATGAACGTAGTTTACTCTTCCCAATGCGGAGCAGGTGCTGCGCAGACCCCCCCCCCGTCCAAAATCACTCATACGCATCAGCTCCCAGCTGTATTCAGAGCAGATGACATTCACCTCTTTTTCATGACCAGGCTAAAAATGAAAGGTACAAAGCTGCTGCTGGATAATCCTGCGCTGGCTTACCGTTCTAGTAACATCAATTAATGAAGAGTGTGGACAAAAACATTTAAAAGTCAAAAGTGTTTTGACATGTTTCAGACTTAGACAGAATTAGCGACTTCTAGCAAATTTTAGGACAGCCAATAGCTAGTTTCAGAGTATCAGTCCCTGAAGCTGTTTATTGCCAGAAACTACATGGACAAGTCATACCATGCCGTGTGCGCCCCTGCAATTTTCTGCTTGCGCTCCTAAAAATTTAAGTTAGGGGCCACTCTGCTCCTTGTAAAAAAAAGTTAGTCTGGAGCCCTGTTTAACATAAATGATTGCCTCAGTTTATCCAAAATGTTATGCCAAAATTTGGTTCCTGAATACATCTGCACCTTCAGGCCGGTTCGTTAAGATATATTTTGTGAAGTCCTTCTTGTATAGACTTCTCTGCATCCTTTCTCTTCCTACTTTCATGTTAAAATGTAATCTTTAAACTTTGTATTCCTATTTATTTGTTTTGTCATTTATTTGTCAATGACATTTACAGTGTAATGTCTTTTTTTTATTTTCTACTATAAACACTATAATTTTTTCTTTGCAGTTTTACAGTATTTCTCTTACATAATTTTTACAATTTTTGTTTTTTCTTTCTTTCAATAAAGAAAATTATTGTTCATTTCTATTTTTTTTTATTAAAAAAAAAATGTGTATTCCTCTGTATTTCCTTCCCACATAAACCAAATATCCCCAAGTGTTTTCCTTTCTGTTGATTTTAAAACCAATGTATGTGACAAAATAACTAAGATCACTGGTTCGAGCCTCAGCAGGGGGGCAGGTTCAAACCTGGGGTGGTGGTGGCCTTTCTGTATGGGGTTTGCATGTTCTCCCTGTGTATGCGTTGGTTCTCTCCACTATACAATAGAAATACTGGTGCTGGTTTTGAGATAAATAAACTCGCAGACTTTTAATCCACAAATTTAAAATATTCCCCTCAGTTCCGAAGCATACTTAATTAACAATATAGCCTAGTATACACAAGGGAACACAGCAGCTGAAGACACCCTGCACAGGGACTCCTGATGCAATAAAACAGTGAGCTGACCTTCTGTGCGCTGTGGTTTGCAGCGGGGATTTTGCTGAAACTCATAGATTCCTTGTGGATATTGAAAATGCTAAGCACTCCAAACTCCAAAAACACTCTAAATTACTTGTAACTTTATATATATATATATATATATATATATGTGTGTGTGTGTGTACTTTTCAGGCAAATATTTGTTTGATATGTGACTAAGCTATTGTTTTTCCAAGAGAAGTTTGCCTGAATTGTAGCAAAAGTATCGCTGTTAAAGGGATCTAATGTACACACCGCTACTGAGTGGGGGGGACTAGGGCTCATGGGGGGTGGAATTGGAGAAGTCTCCTCTCGTCTCTCTCTTGCTCTCTCCCCTTGCCGCCGGGGGCTGCTTGGGGATGGCTGGGGGAACTGGGACTTGGGTCTTACCGGATAGGGGTGCAGCCTGGGCTCTCTAGTCCCCTGGGGCAGTGGCGTGGACCGCCCGGTGTGGGTGGGCGTCCGTGGCGCTGCTGCCATGGACTCTTGCCCAGGCTGGACCGTTGCCCTTCTGCCCTCGGGTGGTTGCCCGGGAGAGAGAGCTTTCTCTGGGTTGTGCCCCTCCCTGCACCCCTCTCCTCCCCCGCCACCATACACACCACACATTGGGCACTGTGGGGAAGGCGGAGAGGGTGGGCTTGGCTGCGGGGTCCTCAGTTGCGGGATCCCTCGGTGGACCCCTGCGACTGCCTTCCCCACAAATTTTAATTACAGTTTAGACACCAACATACATTTAGGGCCTCGCGGGAACGGGCACACAGGCTGTGGGTGGGTGGACAGGAGCCATCGAGACGCATCGGGGGGGGGGGACATGTCCTTTTCCCTGTGGTACCTAGCCTTGGTTTTGGGTTGGCGTGGCCCGCGGTGGTTTTGCCTGGGGCGGTGGGGGGCCCTTGGATCTGTGGGGGGCCTGCTCACCGTCGCCCTGGCCTGATCGTCGCGCCGAGGGGGTTCCGGTCTTGGGGCACCTCTGCTCTGGGCTGAGTGGGGCGGCTGCTCTCTCTGCTTTGGCTGTCCTGGGCTCTGCTTTGTGGACCTGCCGGACCTTTGGGGCCTGGGGCTCCCCCTTGTTTTCCCCTGATGCTTCGGGTTGCGGCGTGTTCACGGCCCCCTTGCAAGCACACAGTTCATCCTTGATGCATGGTCACACATGCACGTTTGCATGTGCATGCTTACAAACGTGCTCATCTCTCCATCCGCTTCCAACTAGATGTTGTTGATGTTTGTGTGTTGGTACGTCTCTCTATAGGTGTTGTGCTTTTTCATATCATCATTATCCTATTTTCCTTATTTCCTTATTTATCATGTAGTACTGTGGTGTTTTTTTTTGTTTTTTTGTGAATACTGATGTAATTTAGGTAGCCTAAACAACTTTTATTTCCACATTTCAATTCTGTTCTTCTCCCTGTCAGGTTCGGTACTGATATATCAAGACTAAAGATAATAAGATTATAATAAAAATAATAAAAATATTCCAAACATCAAGGGCAGCCATTTACATAACATGTCTCCCTTGGTAGAGCAAATCTGCCCGGCAAAATATGGTACACAGACCGCCGTTCTGTATGTTAGACTGCTGGACAGGACAGGGAAGAAAAAAAACAAACGTTGTGCCTTGCTCATTTATTTGCCAATTATGTCACCTCTTCAGTAAAATTAGGTATCCTAATGACTTGGGATATGGTTAATGAGGCTCTGATGACAGTAAGGAACATTATAAATTTGTAAGTGATGTTTTAATTTTTGACTGAATTAAAGTAGAAGTAGATTAGTTAAACAAATGAGAGTTAAACTAACAGTAAAGCAATCAAACTATTTCAATAATTAGCAAAAAAAAGGCAAGGGAGTAAGATTTGTAGATAATATATATATAAATATTAAAAAAACTTGGTGATGAGTGAAAATCAGAAAATAGTGATAAAAGTGTACATGGCTTTGTATTTTTTTGCTTGTTTAAAATCTAATTAAAATTCAAAAGAAACTTACATCCATGTCGTCACAGAGCCGGGACCCAGACCCATACTGCAGGCGACACTGATGGACAGCACTATACAGCACACCAGGAAGTGTCGAAGTCTGAGACAACCTGTCCGACCCCGGGGCATCATCAAGGCACCAACCCCAGCCGCGACTGTGAAAAACGAAAGTAGGAGGGGGTAAACAGTTAAAAAGTTTAGAAATTTATACAGTTATACAAACAGGTCACCCTCCACTTTTAACAAAATTTATTTTACCTCACTTTTTTAAGCAGTTTATAAAGAATTCATCAGTCTTTAACATAGAGATGCTAAGGTATGTGCTAGCAAATATTCAGAGTGCAATTCGCGACTTTGTTTGAAATAAAGAGCAAAGATTTAGGAAACAGCTACAGTGTCTCCATCAACAGACAATTACACAAACACACTTTCTTAAACTATTAGACAATGAAATAATATGTGGAAGCTGTAAAAGCATGTCTACTGGAGTGTAGAGCTGTTAAAGAGTTAAAAAAAATTAGGTCCATATCATGTTACAACATGATAAATTTAATTATAAAAACATGAAATATTTCACGTTATAACGCAACACCTTATATTGTTAGAATATGAAACACAAAGTATGCAGATGTTATTTTGACATAGGAATTTTGACATACATATTGTAAAGATGCCATATTTATTATTGTCAAGCAGAAACATTTCAGCTTTTTTTGTGTTATCCCGATTTATTGTTGTACACATTAAGAATGTGGAAGATGCAGTGAGATGGTGCGCATGGTCGTCTATATGTGTCACTCTCCTAGCCGTCTTCTGAAAACTAAAACTAAAAATTATATGCACTAAGGGTGCATCGTCTACATTATCATAGCATCATCAAAGGTGTAACAGCAGAATCTCACCATGTTTTAGCATAGTATCAAATACAACTTAATCACATTTGCTTAATCAGACACTTCTCCGATTTGCTGCATGCACAGTTTCCTCATTCATAGACGAAAACATTAAAACCGTTTATGTTCTACTTATTTACCACAACACGTATCAATTTATATTGTTATAAGTTTCAAGTTTTTAAAATAAAATCACATTGTAATGTGATACATTTCACATTTTGACAATAAAACTATCATGTTATAATATAATTAGGTCCCATTTTTTAAATTGAGGTGACAGCTCTACACTTCCATACATCTCAGCTCCTAGTGCAAAAGTAAAAAATATACCAAAAAACATACTTAAATACAAAATCCTTCAGAAATCCTTTCAATAACATGGAAAACACTTTGACTTACACACTGAAGATATGTCTAATATAAGCAGAGATCTTTACGTTAATATGAAGCTGTTTTTTTATGAATAAATCTACAATTGTTTTGCACATTTGCACACATGGATGATGTGGTTTATCTTCCTGCCAATAGTTTCACACTTTTCCACTTATCAGCAGTTGGAGGTAATAATGAGAAACATGATGTGCTAGTAACAGAAGAAGATAAAGAGCATAAGAGAAAACAATTATGACGAAGATGGAAAACTTTTTTTGGAATGTTTAATAAGGAAAAAAATGCATGTGGCATTATTATCATACAATATGAATATTTACAATGCCCAGGATGAGGAATATTAAGACTAAATAGAAACTTGAAGGTATGAAAATAATGAGCCAATTAAAAAACAAGGGGAAAAGAACACTGGGAAAAACCCCGCTGCAAATCCAGCAAAAAATAAACTAATGAAGTTATTCTCTCAGGTTCCAATGTCAGAGTAAATGGCAAGACTTTAACCAGGGGGGTGAAAATTTGAAGTCAGACATGTCAGGAATTGGGCATGTTGTCACAGTGTTCTGATGAACCTGCTCCAATACAAGTTCAGAATTTCAAACTATACGGAGTCAAAACTGATATCCAATTATCGTCTCCTGACAGCCAACACTTACTCAGGTTCTGATAAACTTTTACCTTTGCTACATCCTTACAAGGACCGACTTGTGATGCCTTTGACTATCTGTATGTATAAATCAAACTCAAGGCATGTATAATTTTTATAATTATAGAACCAGTTCTCATCATCTCCAATCCTTCACTACCTGCCAATCAATATGCAAACAAAGTCTGAATGTTTTCAATTATGTGAATACCAGGGTGAACACTTTTTTTTAACATAATTGGCTCCTCCAGGAAAAATAATTACTGGTGTTGCAGAGGTGTATAAACACACTTATCAGCTGTGGAGTGGAACATTTGATAAGGATAACAGTGTTTTCAAATTTCCTTCGATGTAACACAAGGTTGTGGTCTGTATTGATTAAAAGAGGATTTTTCAAACACGGGAATGCAGAGTTCGTTTTTCTGCCTATTAATTGTTTAATTAACTTACATTTATGGCATTTGACAGCCATAGGCAGGAAACACATTCTCAAACAAGTTCAGTAGAAACTTTTACAAAGAATTAACTGTGCTGAAATAAACTGTATTTTCTGTTGATGACTGAAAGTAAGACATATTGCAACATTTTTATCGCTAAACAAAAGGTTTTTAATAATACAGAATGAAAAACATAGCAAGAATGCATCATGATCAGTTATGCTGATAGCTTAAGACCATCTACATGCTTCCACCTGTATTAGTGCAGTATAAAATGATACCGGTTGTGAGACAGTAATAGTTGCAGTGCAGCATGTATCTTCTTCAAAGTGCTCAGCTCAGTGCAACCCTAGAAGCATTATTGAATCTCTTAGTCACCAATAGTCTAATTCTTAGCATTTCACATCTATATATGATGATCTATATAGTTGCTATAGTCTTCACAGACTCTAAAGCAACTTTTCCACCAATGATATAGCACCGATAATGTGAAAATATCGTTTAGTGAAAACATAGCTGGGTGAAATAAAATATTGGTTATGAGATTAGCTCATGTGTTTTGAATATCTATGTATCAGTCATGTTGGGTGGCAAAAAGCTAGCTCCTGCTATCGAGTGACTATTCATTATTCAAATTTATTAAATAGACTCAAGTTCATAAAAAACATACCATATATAAGGTTTTATTATTATTTTTTTTTTTTTCTTTCGTTGACATTTACAACTACCTAGTCAAGTCGCAGAATCAAGAGCATACAAATCATTAGTGGTTTATAAATATTTCATGGCAGGATTGGCATCAGACCTTTAGCTTTGGAAAGTGCTCCAAACAGCTTGCTCCTCTTCATGCAAGCCGAGTAAGAAAACAGCAGATGCAGATTACTATAAAGCAATGCAAAAATTAGGGATGTATATATATTTAGGAATTTACATTACATTTACTGTGAGAAAACATTGCTATTTTAAGGCAGTTTTGTTTAATTAGAGCAAGAAGGATAATACATGTCTAACTTTTCATTAACACTAAAAAACTGTTCTTTTTAAAAAAAAAACAACTTTAATGTAATTTGTACGCTTCACGTTTTTGCATCCTGTCATCTTTCAAGCGTTTCCAGATCATCCTTTTGTCTTCTTTTCTTAGGAGTGCAGACAAACACAAAGATGGACGGGACATAGGTTGGGGACAATGGGTTGTTACACTTTTACTTAAGGAAAGACTAAATTACATGTCCTACATGTTAACAATAGACTAACCTGAAGTGTCTGGTCCCGGAGCGCAATAATGCTAAAACACTGCAATTTGCTGCATTTTATTAATGCATTTTCTTTACTTCTTCATAAATAAATATATACAAAATTAGAGCAGTCCACAATAAATATACTTGGAAAGTGTATGAAACCAAATTTTTGCTACATTTACCACGGACCAAGTGCTTGCTATACAGCTGAGAGATTTCTGACAGCTCCCAGTTATCCCGTTTGACGGCGGCAACCCATTTAGCCCATCGTTCAGGGTCAGCAGGCAGCCTGTAAATTGAAATCCCATTCTTGGGACATCAATTGGGACATCCAAATGGTTGTACAATTGTTGTACAATTATTTATTATTTTATTTATTTATTTATTTTGACGTAAAACGCTAGTTGGAACAGCTGAGATGGTAGCAAAACGCCTGCTTTGTTAATCTTTTTTACATCCAGGAACTCTGTGGATGTACAAGTGAAATGATCAATGATGAAAGATGAGAATAGTCTTTTTAATCTGAAATGTAGACTGCCCTGATGGACATGAAACATGATGTACATAAGCCAGTAAGTTACACCAAAATGTCTAGTGTATTGCTATTGGTACCACTGGCTGAGAAATGCTAGAAATTTAGCTTTACACTGCATCAGGGACAATGATGCACTGCAATCATTGTACCCACTTAAACATTGTGGGGGGGCTGGGACAATGTGCCCAGAGGCCTCTGCACATTAAATCTGGTCCTAGTTGTCAGTTTATAAAATACTTAAGTTCTTGTTCAGGAGGGTGATGGCTGCTAGCAAGAATGACCTCCTGAATATTTTTGTGCTACAGCAGGCCTCAAGCAGCCTCTCAATAAAAACACTCTGTTGTTTTCTTACTGAGTTGGATTGAGTGTGTGAAGAATTGTCCATTATGTTCAGAAACGTGTGCAGCATGATTTATACAATCACCTCCTGCAGCTCCAGAGTTGTCCCCAGCATAGAGCCAGCCTTCTTGATCAATTTGTCCTTATTTTTACTAGGTCAGTGGTCATTTCAGACTATACCTCCCCACCATCAGATTGCCTGATGCAGCAGCAGCAGAAAACCCTGCAAAATGTCCTGAAGATTGACTTAAATTTGGAAGATTTTCTGTTCTTAAAGGAAATTTGGATCCTACTCTTCTGTTCTTTGTGGCCTCAGCCTAGTAGGTCTTCCAGACCTGAGACCATGCCACCTAAAGCTTCACATATGACCACTAAAGAGTATGTCACCATGGTCACATGGTATGCAAGGTATGAATCCTAAAGTTTTTAATCCTTTTGATCGTGTTACTAATTAGTTTTTTAATTTTGATCATGACCTTAATAGATGTTATTTTTTTTATTTATTTATTTTATTACCAAAACCTGGCTCACTAATAACTCAAAGGAAATGTTTAAACTTTCAAACTACAACTCTGTTCATCGAGCAGGGTCTTACTGTTCTTTCTTCGTGTTCATGGATTTAAAATGAGGCATGATCTTTCCCTCAAGTCAAATTCAATTGAAATAAAATCTTTGTTTGTTGAACTTATGGGTGTTGCTGGCATTAAGAGTATCATAGTTGGTGTTCTTTATAATTCTCCAGATCTATTCATTAGACTTTATTGAAAGCCTTTTAAGCTGTTTTCAATTAAATAAACAGAGAAAACACATATTGTTACATCCTCTGAGATGTTAACAATAATCTTCTAAAACAAAACACATATATAGTAACTGGAGAGTTTCTTAATATTATTCATTCCAGTCATTTGTTCCTTTTATACCTAAATCAACAAGGGTTAAGAATAACTCAGAAACTTTAATTTACAAGATTCTAACAAACACTTTGACTGAAGAAATAAAATCTTACTGGTAGTTATCAGATCACTTCCCTATTTTTCTCTTTTCATATCTGAAGCTTATTAAATTCAAACAAGATATTGAACTACACAAAAGAGCTGAACAGAGTTAGTAGACTTAAATTTGGTCATCTGGGATATTGTGTAAGAGGAAAAAGAAGCCTGGTTATCAAAAGTTCATGAAAATTATTTGCTCTACTTTTAAAAAGTGCTTTCCTGTTGTCAGACTTGAAAGAAAGAAAGAAAGAAAAAAAGAAAGAAAGAAAAAAAGAAAAAAAGAAAAAAAGAAAAAAGAAAGAAAGAAAGAAAGAAAGAAAGAAAGAAAGAAAGCCTTGATTTACACCCAAGTTGCTTAAACACACAAAAACTCTACAGAAAATATAATTAAAATCCTACTCTTATAAATAATTCAACATATATTCATTCTATTAAATAAACTGTAGAGTTGCCTGCAGAATTTAATGATGGTAACAAGTATTTCAAAAGTTCATTAGACTTTGTAGAAAAATTTAAGCATTTTTTTATTAACGTATGGCACAGTCTGGCAGGCAAAATTTAATCTTTTTCAGAAAGTCCCCTGGACTTTATACCTAGAAATTTCCCAATTATCTCTTCATTTAACCCATCAGATAGTCAAGAACTAAGTGATATAATTGTGGAATTGAAGTCATCATTAGCTGGTTATGACAATAAACCAGCCTTTCACAGTTTTGCAGCCTCCCTTCATATTTGATCTTTATCACTGAAACATGGTTTAGTGCCTTGGGACTTAAAAGTTGCCAGAATTATTCCCATTTTAAAGCAGAGAATTCCAGCTGCTTAATGAATTATTGATCCATATCAATTTTGCCAAGTTCCAAAATATTGAAAAAATAGTTTACAAAAGGATTGTTCAACATTTAGTAGCAAATACACCTCTCTACAAACAATGTGGTTTTCATAAACATCATTCTCTCCTATATCTAATAAATAAGATTATTTCTTCACAACAAAATTAATTAACTTACTTAATTTATTGGTAGTATTTTTTATTTTTTAGCAATTTTTTTATAGATTCAATTTCACAAGTACGGGTGCAGGCGGGTCGTGGGTAAGGATTTTCTCTTTCTTCACCTTTTCTTATTTTTGTTGGCATGATAAGTGTTTTATTTATCAAGCACCAGGGTCACCTTTATTGCCTCAAACCTTGCACTTATTGCATAGACTATAGGAGGCAGCCCAGTGGTTCAGCCCATATTATTTAAGCAAAAAAAAAAATAAAAAATGTTAAGAGTAAACTTAAGCTTAAAAAATCCTTCAAATATTCATTAGGTTGCTGTCTTTTCTTCTCTTTATTGTACAAAAATGATCATGACAGCATGACAGAAATGATCTAATATCACATTAAACATAACAAATAAAGAAAAGTAATGAAAGGTAGGCAGGGACAGAAGTGTATTTACAATTACTTTATGTGCAAATGTGGGGGTCAGGTTGCGGGTTATACTTTGACAGGTCGAGTCCAGATATTACTGGGAGATACTGCAGGTAACCAGTCGGGTTTGGTAATTATCCTAACTGGTTTGGGCAGATGCAGGTTGGTAAAACTAGATCTGTGCACGACTGTGGTGTATTTATTAGCGCTTTAATCTCATCCAATTTGTTAGACACCTCACATTACCCTTTAGAAAAATTGGAAGAAATGCTTTATATTTTCCTTTTCTCTCTGCCTTGTTGCTGCCCTGCATCCCCTTAATTTTATCCTCACCTCATGTGGTATTTGCTGTGTTATTTTTGCTAATTAGAGCTCAATTGACTCTGCTTTTCTTACCATCGATACGCATAACAGATGTGGGATTAGTCCAATGTATAAAAACAAAGCACTTAAGCAGCACAGCCTCCAAATCTTTTTTTCAAAGTAAGCCTGACAATGGATAAAAAAATAGTCACTAATATATTTAAAATTAACAGTGTAATCTGACCTTGTATAAATTGCTGCCACCAAGTTTCCCATTAAAGAAAATCCTTGAATGTTTTATCAACTGTACTAAACTTGTACATCTCAGAATTAAATCAACATTGATATGTCTCATGTGCAACAAAAAATGTGATGCTTTGTGTGATGTCTCTATGGCATAATTGCCTTCATGACAATTCTGGATTTCTGACACTGGAATTTGTACTATGGACATTAAAGGCTGAGTCTGTTCGTGAATAGCCCAAACATATAATAATATCAGAACTCGGCTTAGAATGACCTCCTACATTACACATAAAATGACACCTACAGATCAAACCTCTGAGGCAGCGTGAGCTGTGGGAGCCTGTGGAATAACAAAAGCCACATACAATGGAGACCTTGTCTTGCAGTAAGCGACAGCGTTAGGTCAAGGAAAATTGGGGCAAATACTGACATTTAGATAGACAAAATGGAAAGCTTTAATGTTATCAGTTGTGAAGTCTGCAGAATAAAAGGATCTGTCCAAATTTAGCAGTTTTAAGTTGGCTAAATGGGAATGGAGGTCAAAATTCATGTTTGTGTTTGTGTTTGCCATGAAATTTGCAGCAGCTATTCAAGTTCGTCAGAAGCTTAATCCTGATGACTCCAATATGTTTAACCACAAAGCTAATGGCAGCAGCAAGTAAGACATTTCATTTCAAGGCTTAACATTTTGTCTTCATGCTCTGATTCGATCCTCGGCCAAGTTGAGTTCATGTCGAGGTGTCCTTGGGCAAGACACTGAACCCCTAATTGCTCCTGACGCGTCGTGGTGAGCGTCTTGCATGGCAGTTTCTGCCATCAGTGCGTGAATGAATGGGTGAATGAGATGTATAATGTACAGCGTTTTGGATAAAAGCGCTATATAAATACAGACCACGGACCATAACATAGCAGCAAGTAAAATATTCCTTGTAAATATCAATTTAAAAAGTGAAAATAGTTAAACATATAAAAGCTAATTGTTTAATCACATCATGCTGGCTTAATTGCGCCCTTCTGCCTCTGCCTTATTGTCATGGAGGTTTTTGCTCAGTAGAGCTTTCTAAGACCGGGTTAAACTCAAATACATAGTGAGCCAAAGTTTTTAAATAAAATGTCAAGGGCTGGTTCAGTGTTTATTGAAAACTGAGTAAAAAGGACCTTATTGCACACTTTGAACCCGAACTAACTGCCTAAGAGTCCTTATCTATACAGTAAAACAAGTAAATAAATGAACAGCTAGTTGAATTTGTTTTATAACGTTTTTGTTTTTTTTTGTCATTTTTAATAAAAACATTTCCCACTAGAACCCGAAACTAGCACAGCTACTACAGCATTAAAAGCATTAATTTCAATAATGAGGAGAATATTGAAAGAACCAGATCATGCCATCACATCCAACTTTAACACAGATATAATATTTTTGTACAGTCAAATTCAAACAATCATATTGCCGGTTTTACTCAGTCCATCGACGTCAAACAAAAACTGTGAGAGAGTTTCTAATCTCCACTTTGCAATGAAGTGAACAGCAATAACTATGTAACCTAGTTATTTTGTTAAGGTGCTCTAAAAACATTGTGCAATCTGATAGACTTCTGTGGGTTAACTCCTGAAGATAAAACTTAAACTGTGGATGATTTGATTTGTCTCTTGTAAAGTTAACTGTTTGTGCTCTGGAATTTATTACATATTTAATTTCTAAGGCTTTGCCACACAATGATTCCTGGTGTTTGTCAGCTCACCTGCATCATTTTCTTCCTGGATCTTTAGGGTGCTCAGCTTTCACAAGAGCTGCAGAGCCGGAGACAATATACCTGCGGGCCTGTTTGCTGCAGGTGACACGCCTTCTCTTGAAGGTTGCAACGCCACGCAGAATGACCCACATACCACCCTGATACAACAATTCTTTCTTTATTGGCTGTTCAGTAGCTGTGTTTCTATGCAAGTGGTAGGTATGTTTCAACTCCCCGGGAAAATATTTCAATTTTAAAAACATCTGTGCTGGACTTTTTCAGCATTGTCCTATAATTTCTCAGCATTTGAAATACTATGTGCGGCATGTGAGCCCAATGCGTGAGAGTTAAGAGCCCTGCAAACAACATTAAGCTACACCATTGTGCATTCTAACATGCTAGTTAGTTTGTCATAACAGAGTAAGGCTGTCTTCTCCAGTCAACATTTTTTAAATAATCTGAAAATTGTTTCTTTGAATGCTGAGAACAGCTGCTTCTTTATTTACATTCAGACCCACACAAATACACACTGATGGCATTTGTGTGTCAAGCTCTCAGAAGTGTAAATATCACCCTGTGGTTCTCTTTTCTTCTCAGAGTGGAGACAAAAAGCAACTGAGTTTTCATGCTAAATGAATTCCAGATGCCTGAAACTGAGAAACTGGGGCAACTATACTGAAACATTTGAAACACTCAGCACTTGTGCTGGTGAAACCAAAATCAAGTCTACGATGCCAGCAGCTGACTATTGCTCACACACACACAGAGACACAGTAGGCTATGTACTTAAAAAAAGACAAGCATGCAGGAATATACTTATGGATGGATTCAGAGTTTGTTATAACTATGACATGATAAACAAATGCAATACTTAAAGTACACAAGTACTCACCTGAAGCACTGTGCAATGAATTAATTTTGATTAGCAAGCCTTAAAATATATTTTTTATTTATTTGTTAATTTTATGTACATACACATGTAAAGAGATTATTTGATTAGTTTATTTAGGTGAGATTACATGTTTCAGAGTCAATTTTCAATTCAGTGCTATCTTTCATTTAATGAAAATGTTTACTTTTATGTTTACTCAAAGTTACCAAGTTAGGCGCAGACTCATGAGCTGCCAATGAAATACCAACTGCAGCTCCTTTATTAAAGTCCTTACCTAGGTAGTTGATATGAGTCCCTGAACATAATGCTCTGTTTTTAAAGGTCTCAATCCTAATTTTACATTATTTGATAGCACTAATCCATGCCAGTGAAAGCATTTAAGGAAACCAGCAGCATTTGGTGGCAACAATAATGTGTAAGAACACAAGATTTCTTCCTTTCTCTGCCGTTTACTGAGGCTCACTGAGGTTTACTGATGATCATGACAGGTTATCAAAATATGACACTTACAGCTAAAGAAGTAAACAAATAACCTCATCAAGCTTTCTGTCTTCTTTGATAAAAAAATAAAAGGTAGCAGGAAGGGAAATTTCTCTTTGTAAAACTAATTATAAAGAAACCTCATCATGATCTTAGTGCAGGAACACAATCACAGGCACTGCTGTTATTATCAATTATTACTAAAAATGTACATTTTGATAGGTTGCATGCATTTTTTCAAATGTCTTGAGATGGCAAAACATAAATCCTGGTATAAAAGCTGCCACAACATTTTATGCTCATTTTAGTTTTCAGTTCCATACGGTATAATTGAAAGGTACATTGTATCGTTACTGATTGTTTTTTAAACATTTACAAGGATGCACTAAAACCCTTTAGAGCACACAAGGCCTTGAACATACACTAGCGGTTCAGTCACTCACTCTAGGAAGCGGGTTATATACTGACGGCTGCAGCGTGACCATCTGGGAACGGATGTGCCATACAGGAGCTGCGGTGACATGACGAAAGGTCGTTTCCCGATGGGTTCACAGTCATTACCGTTGCCATCATGCTGAATCCCAAAGCTGTGATACAAAAAGTAAAAGCACATCCCACAAAACAGGGGGTAAATGGTGTTAGTGGGTACAGCATTTAACAGCCAAGTGAAGGAAAAGCTACAGTCTACAACAATGAGGAAATGTAGGTAAACTGTTTAATGATTTAAAAGCCAGTGTTTAAGATTTATCTTTTTACAGTTAGAGCAGCAGACATCAGTCACAGAGTCGGGCCAAGAAAAGAAGTTGTGCAAAGTGGAGATGAACACAAGATGCTTTCTTCTTCTTTCTCTATTAATAAATATTACTTACAATTATTGTCTTAGTGAAAGGATTTTGTGACTTTACAGGTAGAAATAATTTATTGCTTTTCAAAGCTAAAAGAGCAGCAACAAAAACAAAAACTCAAATTAGAATGAAGCAGCTGATTTAATGCCTCTATTTCTGGGATTTTTTCTTAGATGCAGTTTAAAATAAACAGAAAAACTCATTTTTCTTTCAGCACATTGAATGTACTTCATGATTATAAATGTTTTACAAGGAGATGAGTGTCTCACCAGATATACAGTTCTAGATAAAGATGATTCAAGGTCTGGCAATAATCCTGATTTAGAACTGAAAACTTCTACCGTGATTTACTGAACAGGCGCAGTGGACACATGACCATGGAAAATGGATTTTTGCATTTATACTAGTTTTAAGTTGGCTGTGTAAATCAAAAATAAAAACAGAAAACTATTTCCAAATCTCATTAACCAATATTTTATCCACAATGGAACATGTAGAAGATATACAATGTTAAAAGTAGCAGATTTTATTCTTCCAGATAAAATATCTGCTCATCTTGAAATTTATGGCTGCAAAGCCTATGCGAGTGGCTATCGGGCAATAGGCGGGTTTACCTGAACAGGTCTCTCGTCCATGACTACTGCTTTGTTTAGTCTTAACACATGGCATTTCAGTACATTTTTTAGACTTATGGTGTCGGACAACAAAAACCCTTAGTATTATATCATCATCAAAACCAAAATCTCATATTTGTGGCTGCACACACTCACACACACACACCCACACGCACACACACACACACACAAATGTCTCTGCTGTTTAAAGCTGTTGGCAATAAGTAGGCCAGGTTGCCTGAACATTTTTTCACTTATTTATTTGTATAACAGCAAAACAATCTGAAGGTAAAACAAAAACCTAAGCTGAATAGAGGCAATTTATGAGGAATATTGGCACCTACACCAGAACCTGCACATGTTTTTTCTTTTAAGGAATACAATTCAAACCTTTGCTTCTGACAAATGTTGATGTTTCTCAGCCCTCTGGAGAATTAGTTAATAAATTTTGTCCTTCTACGAAGAAAAGCCTGGCATTCACAATGGGTTCCTTTCAATCATATAAACAAACGTGATTCCTGATCTTACCATACCAACATGACCTCAGCCTAGGCAGATAATGAGCAGATACTGTAAGTGGACACAATGCCATATCAATATTATACACTATTAAGCCACCAACAAGGACAGTTTATGCACTATTTAATAAAATAAAAACAAATAACACATTAAAAAAATAAAAATAAATAAAAACTGAATTTATCAGACAAATACCTTCCATGTTAACCCCCTGTCATGAAATAACCTTTTAAACATTTGTTTCATACTGTGGCATTTTCTTTAGTCCTCTCTAAGTAGGAATGTCTGTTTTTATATGTTTAATAACATCTTTATTTGTTTTAATGACCTGTTTGGGAAAAAATACTTTTAAAAGCAGTAAACAAAAAATTAGCAGAAAGTAAACTTACAATAAAACCAAGTGTCATAAGATTCATAAGTCAAAAGCTTCATAGCAGGGACTGATAATATAATCTCATTATTATCATTAACATCATTGATATGGAAAAAACAAATTTACAATGTCTTTACAGACAGCTGGACTCCATTTTTTTTTTTTTTTTACGAAGGTCATAAAATTTAAAGTTAAATAAAGCTTTGCTTTCTGAATGCTTATAAGTTTCAGAAAATTTTTCATTTTTATGGTTTTTAAAGGCCAAAGAAAACAGTGCTAAATGGTTAACAAAGGCTGTCATAATGTCTTTCTAAAGCATTTTCAGGATCAATAGCCACTCAAGTGGTGATATTGACTGATCTTCTACAATTCTGTTTGCGTATGTGTGTAACCATGCTTGTGTATGAGTATAACCTTACTTGTGTCCCAGCTCGTGTGCCACCGTGAAGGCCGTTGGGAGGCCTGTATCTTCATTAATGCTGCAACTGCGATGGGGCTGACACATTCCTGCCACATGGGATAGACCCAACGTCTCACAAGGCATGTTGATAGCAGCACAGATGTCCTTCCTTTGGAAAACAGAGTGTTGATCGTATATATCATATTCTAGCAGTCATGAAAAATGATTTATTTACCGATTCCATGAATAGATTATACCACTGTATTACAGAATGTACACCTAGGTGAGTGATCTATTCTATTCTATTCTAGTCTATTCTATTCTATTCTAGTCTAGTCTATATTTATAGGTTATTTATAGGTTATAGGTAAGCTGTTATTTCCCACTTTATAAGTACCACTCATTGTCAGGATACCAAAACACAACAGGGACATGAAAGGAAGAGGAAGACAGAGGAAGGATGCAGGGGATCAACAAAGATAAAAAATAATAGTAGACTTTGAATGACAACAACAGAACCTTAAAATAGACACAGAAAGAGTCAATATGTCAACAATTAATTTTGAGCTTTGATTATTTTTTAAGTTTTTAAAGTCACCAGCTTTTTCCACATTCATTTTCCACATATATTTATTTATTTTTTTGTTCTTACTATGTTGGTCCCCAGTCATTCAAGCAGAATGACGGCCTTCTGTATGCATTTCTCCTGCAATATCTCATCATTTTATCCTCCACTGAACCTTTTCTAGCTTAATTTCTGTTTTAATATAATCTGGTCTCCTTTTCCTTTTCACATCTATTTATTATGCCAGTAAGGAAAATTGGTCTCACTACTGTTTCACTCTGAGGAGAACTCAAATTGAAAAGTTTGCACTTAATCCGGAGGGATCTTTTCTTGTTTCACTGCAGGTGCCACTTTATTAGATCTGTTAAACAGAAAAGCTTCTGCTTCCAGTTTAAATAAGGAAGTAAATTAATAAACCCCAAAAAGCAAACAATGGTTAATCATTGTTTTTTTATGTGTGTGTTTGTTTACAAATGCCTGCAGTTATCACACCACTGGGCACACATTTTTCATTCAGTAAAAGCTGCATCTAAACTACCTAAAATGCTTTTATTCCATTCTCATCTAAATCACAATTTAACTTTGCGTACTACCTTTTTATTACAAAAGCATGGAGTGGCTATGCACCGTGACCAATTAGGGCAGACTGAGTCATTCAACAGGTGGGATCATAGAATGTTCAACATTGGCCTGTGGCTTCATCTACATGAAGATGGAACCCATTTTATTTTAAAACAGTTTCAGAAGTTGTAAAAACTATATCATGATTAGTAGCTTCTGCGTACGGTCAGTTACGTTGTATCTGACGCTGATGAATTCGCTCTCACACTCGAGCGTATAGGGTACGTGTCGTTTTGGTGTCGTGTTGCAGTTTCTCCTCCTAATCTGAAGGTGGCAGCAGGAGTGGTATCGGCCTGTAAACTAAACAGGTCGGAGTTATCCGGTTCGTATTTTCTGTTTCTCCGCAGAGCTACGCCGAGTCTACAACGGTGACACAGACACCGTGCAAGTATATATCTGCCTTTACCTGGCATGCAGCATGTCATCCGGACAGCAATAGATGTGTCCGCTACATA
Source organism: Rhadinocentrus ornatus (assembly GCA_037177495.1). Classification (NCBI taxonomy): domain Eukaryota; kingdom Metazoa; phylum Chordata; class Actinopteri; order Atheriniformes; family Melanotaeniidae; genus Rhadinocentrus; species Rhadinocentrus ornatus. The sequence continues at coordinate 9,666,182 of JBAMHW010000001.1, forward strand.
ATATTATGATGTCATAACAGTGCGACACCTTCCGTGAATAATAATAAGAAAAACGCAACACAGAAAGTTAGGGAGGAGACGGTGGATATCCAGCTGTTTCTGTTCCTTCTTCTTGGCATGTGATTTTAAACAACAAAAACTTTTAAATATGGCGCTGTTGCTGCTTTTTTATGGCTGAGTCGGACAGAAAGTGACGATTCTTTCGACTAATCAACAGATTGTAGTGTGTCAAGCTCCATCCCTAAGGGTCAGATTGGTAAGATTGGAACCCTAATGAAAAAGAATAACCGGTTTAGACCAGCATAATCATATCTAAAACTGTTATGTGGTTCAAAACTGAAATTTCATCCCCTTGGACTTTGGAACATTTGGTCATTTCTTTAGCCATTCTTAAGGCTTTAGTCACAAGAGGTATCAAACATTTATGCGACTTCCATGAGATCTACTAAAAATACAGGTTACCTGCCACATTTAAGCACAAGGTCACTAAATTTTCAGCAGACTCAAAGTCCTGCTGCTACACAACTAACACAAACTAGAAAAGTCACATTTCCCCCATATAAAATTTTTTCTGCACGGTGGTGTGGTGGTTAGCACCGCAGCCTCACAGCAAGAAGGTCGCTGGTTCGAGCCTCGGCTGGGGGAGG
>JBAMHW010000001.1:9666928-9679598 GCA_037177495.1 Rhadinocentrus ornatus
CTGCTGGGATAGGCTCCAGCTCACCCCGCGACCCCTAATGGGAACAAGCGGTACAGAAAATGGATGGATGGATAAATTTTTTCATTGTACCCCTGTGAAATTCAAAAATGAAAACCCTTCTTATTACTCACAAAGCTCTCAATAACCAGTCTTTATCACAGCTTGAGGATCTTCTACACTCATATTATCCAAACAGAGTGCACTTCAATAAAAAATGCAGGATTGTTAGAGGTCCCTTGTGTTTCGAAGTATAAAATGAAAAGCACAGCCTTCAGTTATCACCAGCTTCAATTGTTCTTTTTGATAAGGCTTATTGTTAAGACATTGTTCTTTATTTGTTTTTACATGTATTGTGTCGCATAACATTTTAAAATCTTTTTTCTATTTTGCCAGTGAATTAGTGTTGATTGTAATGTTCATGTGAGAATCCATGTGATCATTATTTGTATGTATGCATTTACATCTCTCTTCCTTCCTTGTTGCTTTCATTTTATTTTGTGAAGCACTTTTACCAACATGTCAGTAGAAAAACTGCAGTATAAACAAAGCTAAAGTTTAATCATTCTCATATAGTACACACATACACAAATTCATACAGCCATAAAAAAAGGTTGCTCCTTCATTTTAATCTTTTTACCTGTCTGCTTGTTATTTGATCAATAACAGAAAAAGGAGCACACTGACTGAGCAGAACCTAATTTTTATGTCTTCATTCAGCTAACTAGGGGTTAATAGCAACATAAAGGTTCAGGAAACATTAAGACAATAAAACAGGAACATTTTGCAAATATGCCCAATATAGATCAGTGTTTCTCAGTCCTGTTCCTTAGGACCCAGCTGTCATTATTTCAGCATAGATGCATTAGATCAGTGGATCCCAACCTTTTTTCCTCGGGGAACCTCTTCATGCATATACTATATGCCATGGACCCCCTGCTCCACCCTGCGCTTAAACCATGCTGGTTTTAGGCTTTCAAAAGTGAGATTCTCACCATTAATTATGTATTCTGGTTGAGTCCTGTCCTTTGATAAAGCCAAAGTTAAATAAATAACATACAGTCTTACTTTTTTCCCTTAAAATAGGGATAATTTGTGGACATTAATCACAATGTTCGAAGCCTCAAGGACCCCCGGTGCTCTTTGGGGGACCCCCTTGGGGGGTCGCGGACCCCAGGTTGGGAACCACTGCATTAGATAATGTGGGGAGGGGAAGAAAAAAAAAAACTAGTTTGTGGAGCAAATGATATTATTCCTACAACCACCTAACTGCTTAACTGCAACTAGCATAACAAAAACTAATACCAACTTAACACCATTATAATATGTGGTTATTATTGATGAATTAAGTCTTTATTTACCTTGTGAGCAGAACAGCTACATCATGGTGCAGTGGATGTTCGTCTCCTTTCATATTGAGTTTCTTTTGCCATTTACAGAAGCTGTTCAAGCTGTTGTCTGCATGGTGTGTAATTTTTAAGTCATCCTGATGAGTGCACAACACAAATAAATAGGAAGGAGGAAAGGACATTGCAAACATATCAATCAGCTGTAGCTAATGCCTGTTAATGATGCACAATAAAGATTGACTACAACTCACAACTCAACAGAAAATCCTATAAAAAAATTTCAAGGTCAGCTAAATTACATACTCACTTCTTCAATCATCTGATAAAAGCCATTGTGAAGGCTCAAAACTCTATATTTACATTAGCAGTTGTTACTTAATTTGCTCCCTGTACTGCTACAGCTTTAAAACTTACAGCAGCAAAGGCCAGGGAAAGAAACGCTTGTTCTGTCCAAGTGTTGCTTGCTGCAGAGAACCATCATTTGACCTATATATAAAAAGTCCTTATGAATCCAGCTACTGAGCTGTATGTATACAGGTTTATGTATAAAAAATTTTTGATAAAACTGTCAGCCACAGCTAATCTGGCAACATTCAGAACAGGAATCCAATCAGTTTTATGCAAAGAAGAGAAATATTTATCTGTAACATTTTAATTTTAGCAATATACCCTCAAATATGTCACACATCTTAAAACTGAGCAAACTACTTGACAGACAGACCTTTGGTTTCCTTATTTTGTATTTCAAGTATTACATTTTCAAGACATTAAATACTATTCAATATGCAGAGTTAAGACAAGTCTCTGTCCCACTTTAATACACAGTTGTCATTTACTGTAGTATAACTATATCAAACTACTGGTGGAATGTGGAAATGAAAAGGGATTATATGCCTAATCGCTATTTTGCATGCTGTTAATTGAAAAGATACCACTCTCATGTTAATGCAGCTGCATCCAGTTAGATTAATTTTGCAGAGACTAAAGAGGTCTTGGTTGAAGGTAAAATCATCCACCTTTGAGCATGAACGTACTGATTAGTGTTTTACATTTTGCAGGTGCAGCCATTTAGAATGAGCAGCTGCTCCATCCACGATCTGTTAACCTTCCTGTGATCGTCCTCTAGCATTACAATGGTAAGGATCAAACTCCTTGCAAATTAATGTTTTTCTAAATAAGTGAATTTGACAATAATTAAATATTCATGGAGCTGCAGCTTATTGTACTATTATTACATCGTTTACATTTCAGTGACTATATGCAACAGGTTGTGCTGACTCACTAACTCCTGACCTCAGGAGGTAGACAAAACACTTTCACTATTGCAAAAAGAAAAAACAAACAAGAAATAAAACAGTTAGTAGTTCTAAATGTATAATCATGACACAGAACAATCAAAAAAGAATCATTTGAGGAACCTGCAAATTTTAAATGTGACAGTACAGAAAAGTGATTGAAGGTACCCACAAACCTGCCCTATCTGGATTGGATTTTGTGGCTTACAATAAATAATTGAAGTGTTACTCTGATTGGGGTGTTTACTAAGGCATAAAATGTAACCCTTATATTAACCTTGTATAATCTAAAATCCACCACTCTACATTAACACATAAATAAGCTTTACCTCATCCTTTTCCAGGAGGATGAGTCGAACAACCATGATATTGATTGCATTTCCAATGCTGGCGTCTCTGAACAAACCTGCCACCTGAAAGAAAAATGAATCCATCAATCCAGACCCAAGGCTAAAAAAAAGATGAAGTGAATTAAGGATTTCCCCTCACAGAGAAACTGTCTGTTAATTTTATCCTCTGGTTTCTATCGTGCCTAAAAAAATAAGATTATCTTAATTATTCAGAGGAACCCTTTTCATGGGAAAAAAAACAGTGTGAAACCTTAAAAGATTAACATGACTAGATTTGTTTTAGCTAGGTATTAAAGTGCACAGCCCTTGACTGTGATCACTGTGACTGATTATAATTTGTAAAAACATAATTTTTAACTCCAACACAGTACACTCCACAAACTTCAATTAAACATCTCAAATATTTAAACTTTTTAACTGGTTAACTTTAAGTCCCACAAGCTGTGCCTTTCTACTTTGTTCTCAGATGATATATACTAAAAAAATGTGGCTCTTAAGAACCAATTCAGAATTTCTAAATAAGCCATTTTGCTTGGAAGAAAGACAGCTTCTAGATTAATAGCAGAAACACTGAGGTAACACAGTGGTTTCCAAACTTTTGTTGCAGAGCCCCCTTGTCATCAACAACAATAATGCCCAAGCCCAGTTTGGGAACCACTGGGTTAACCGGTGGGGTGTGGAAATGAGCCACTGATGTGAGTAATGAGAAGTGAGAATTGAACAGAACTGGGACTGAAAAGGAATCTAAGCAGTGAATCTGGCAAAGGGGTTCTCAAAGTTTGCTGCTGATTAACTATCACACACATGTTGCGAAATTCTTCATGAAACTAACAGCATCTTATGTTGCTGTAGGCAACTTGCTTTGAACAGACATCATTGTCTTCTGTTCACCCTGAGAGAAGTGGCTTGTTTCAAACATAATGCTTGTCAGGTTGTGAGACGAAGTTGGAGTCTTCACACCAACAAATGGGCTGGCTGCTGTAGACATGTTTTGTTACTTGGCAACGGGTCAGGTATGCAGAGATGCCACAGAATGCAGGGGGTTAGGTCTCTTCAGTCTCTCTTACATACAGTAAATAGGAAAAAAAAATGTATGCTTGTGAAGATGTGCCCTTTTCATAATTTCTTCAAAAATCCATGCCATTTTTCAAAAAATGCCTTTTTTCCCCCCTTTGTTTTCAACAGCTTCGACTTTTAAAAGGCTGAACAAAGTTGGCCCTCACACATCCTTTTTCAATTCAAGTCAAGCAAACTATTTAATTTCAAGGGTACCTGAATTCAGGGAAGAATAATAGCTGAAACTATAATGGAGAAATAGTTAATATTCCATGTATCTTGATGGCCTTGAACTTTTGGAGACATGTTTTACAATCTCCTTTTGAATCTTATCATACATTTTGCATTCATCAGCAGTGTTTTGTCCCATGATAAATAAGGATGAACATTCACAGAAAATAAAGAATGAATGTAAAAGACACATAAAAAAAATCTTTCAAGAACCTCCCAGGGATCAAGACAATTGAGAAAGACAGATTCAGTAAAATAACCACATTTAGAAAAAGACCACTTACATCTAATGACAGTTGGTTTACCACACAGACTTGTGGAAGATACATGCAATGCTGGTCAGGAACCATTTAAATCTCTTCGTGTCAGCCTAAATGTCCACACGCTGAACTTTTTCTGCATGTTATGATTCTTCAGTCTGAAGCCCTCACACATTCATCAAAACGCTAAACAGGGATTTGCAGATGTTTTGGTGCATGTCTTAACAAACAGTTGCAACAAATCTTATCGGTACTACTGAAAAAGAATTTAAATCAATCTTTATTCATTTTTTCTATTGTTTCTATTGTTTATCTTATGAATGAAAACTGGTTTGGCTATTTTGAGTTCACAGTTTTTTCATCAACACATGCTTATTCTACATTTCAGAAAATACAGCAACTAGCCATCGATTCCATATGTAAAAGAAATGAGGAATGTATTGAGACAAAAAGAATTACAAATTATTTCCATTTATATTTGCTGCCCAAGCTACTACATGTATGTAAATCTTTCTGTGCATGCTGATCATCCCAACACAAAAATATAAGCCTATTGTGTAGCTGAAAACTTCAAACTGGCGTCAGCGATGAGACAATGGTGCAACCGATGGCTGGGAAAGGGGATGACATTGTTATCTGGAAACGGGTAAGAAACCACTTCCCTTGAAGCTCTGCAATGTTGTATTCACAAAACAGAAATGTTTGGGGCTTTTAAGTTCAAAGCTGGAGAGTAAAGGCTTCAAAAAATGAAGAATGAGAGGAAGTGTGAAATAATGGCTTCTTCCTCTGTGTATTAATATCTGCCAAGTCAGCTTCACCATCTCCTTTTCTGTCAGTGAATTCCCTTTCCTGATATTCTGTCCTCTGACAGCCATTCAGATTGAAGTAACATGACCATTTAGGCAGAGCTCACTTATGGGCTAATCAATAAAAATCTGTCAGTTTATTTAACTCTGTCCAAAGGGCGATAATAACATTAATTGTAGAAGCCATTTCATTATGCTATCTTGCACATTTGTGGAAAAAGTAAAAGGTATCATCCAGGACATCTGGAAAAATGTAGAAAAAACCTGGTCTTCTGCATTCAAAACATCTGGGAGGACTCTAAATTTCTTTCTATTTTTGATTAATCAAACTAGACCGCCTGCTATTTTCAATACAAAAAAGACAGCTAAAAACATAATTAGCATAAATATGTCTCACAGACATAAGCTAAGTTAAGTTAAGTTGTTATGCTGGGTGGAGCAGTGGGGGCCATCTAAGTGGCGTCCTTGGCTGCACCCTGTTGCAGCTCGCCTCTGTTTTAATTACACTTAGACATCAAAACACAAGAACACAACACAATAGTGGTAGATGGTGCCCTGGTTCCCGGGGTGTGCAGCTAGAACATTGGGGTGGGTGCTCGCCCACGCCGGGTGGGTTTGGTGGCTGCTGATCTTGGTCCACCGGCGCCTGTGCCCCATGACCGCGGGGGGCTGTCCGGGGTCGTCTTCATGGTGGGGTGGCTTGGGTTTGTGTTTTGGGGTTGTTGCTGATCGCTTGGGTCTCTGGCCTGCCCTAGTCTACCTGTAGCGTCTGTGGAGGCCTGGTCACATTTGCACATCACACTAATCTCTGCTCACTCCTTCTTCCTCATACTCTGCATGCTGACACAGTCACTGAGTTGTCCAGTGAGTTTAGAGACTAAGAGCTACTTTCGTTTCGTTTTTTTTTGTTTTTTTGTTTGTCTGTGTGAGCGTAGGTGTGTACTTGTGTGTGTGTGTCTATGTGTCTTAGATACAACTGGTTGTTGTCGTGATACTTCCTGTTGTTGCTGTCATGGTATTTTATAAAAAAAATTTTACAAACTGATGATTGCCAGCTTTGTTCACCTGTAAAAACTGTAGGAAATTCTCTGTTGTGTTTTTGTACAGGTGTAGCATTTGTTCGTCTGATGTTACGTTGGATTGAAGGGTTGTTGCTTCTAGAATCTGTATCTTTGTTGTTATTACTTTCCTTTTTACTTCTCTTATTTTTTTTTCCTGTCTCCTCCAGTCTGGTCCAACAAGTTCCATAAATCCCAATAAATAAAATAAAACAATAAATGCAAATAAAGATAAAAATAAAAATGAGATTATCAAGAGGAGTCACATATTTTTATTTTTTTTTTTTTTTTTTTGAGGAGCTGGTAACAATAATCCTCGTGTATCTGCATTAACTGTGACATGCGTGTTGTTACTAAAGGCAAAAATGTTTGCATTGAGAGAGTTTGGGGGGAAAAAAAACAGGCTGTAAGCTAGTATTTTATCACTCTTACAGCTTTTACTTTTAATTCTATCACTGCTTTATCACAAACCTGAAAACCCTATTATTTCCTCCTAATAATAGCAGAAGTGCAACCTGAATCAGTAAGGATGCCTAACCAATTCAGTAGATGGAATAATTTTAACAATACTTACAATGGAAATGCCAGACAGGATAGAAAAATCTAATTACTTTGTTCAACTCTTGTGCATAGCATCTTGCACTAAAGTATCATAACTGTTGTTTCATCAGATAAGATGATCTGGGGAAGTTTGAACTGCAGTGGACAGTCTGAATTATTTGTAAAAGTTTACTATATTTGTCCAAAACACTACAACTGATGGGTGTGTATTTGCAAAGTTATGCAAAGCACCATCACAGAATAATACTGAATGCTGGGATCCTGACTCACAAAGGGCTGAGGGTACCAGAAAAAAATAGCCAATATGAAGACATGTGATCTTATGCATATTACAACATAATCAGTGTGATTTTATGTTTTCATGCACCACATGCATGCAATAATATGGGTGTAGAATAATCGGTCAATACACGATAAAACCAGCTGCACAAAAAGGAGGTTTGCCTGCCTCTCTGTGTGGTATTTTGAACAAAACTTACCACAGACATTAAAAATTGTGTGAACTTGAGTGAAAAATGGACGTGTGTCATTTAATGCTTATCATCAAATACTCACAATGTTCATCACAGCAAGGACATAGCTTTCCACAGTTTTGCTCCCATGATAGTCCACCATTTTAGGGTCGGCCACCACCAGAGTTTCCACAAACTTTTCTTTGCTCACTGAGCGCTGACGAATTCTCCTCCTCCTCCTCTCCTGCTGGTGCTCCCACTGCTCCCGCTGCCTCTCAATGTCTTCAAAACTGTGAGGGGTGTCTGGAAATAAGAGAATATAAATCTAAATTTAAAACCTTCTTACTTAATCTTAAAATTTTTGCAATATTGTTCTTTAAATAAATTCTTTTATATATTCAAGTATTCTTCTTCTGTCCTTTCGGCTTTTTCCCATTCAGGGGTTGCCACAGTGAATCATCCACTTCAATCTGACACGGTATGAAAGTCGTAGGATGTATCGCACGTTCCTTTTGCACATGTTTTACGCCAGATGCCCTTCCTGAAGCAACCCTCTGCATTTATCCGGGCTTGGGACCGGCCCTCAGAGATCACTGGCTGTTTTCCCTTAGGGCTGCAGATGCTGGGGATTGAACCCAGAAGTCTCATACATGCAAAACACATGCTCTACCACTGAGCTACATCCCCGACTTCCATTATATATTTAAGTATCCACCAAAAAGAGGCTGATCCTGACTGGCCCTTCAAAAAATATTAAAACCATCAATTAGATACACATTGACCACTTCTCTAATGCCAGCATTTTTTACTGCTGTGTATCCTATTACGCAGGCTTTAGGTTTCCAATAATGCATTCAGAAACTCAAAGTACATCCTCTTCATCTCTCCAGGTGTCTTGATTGTCTTTCATGGTCAGTTGAGCTGCTTCAGAATTTTAAGCAGCTGATTTGCAAGCAGCTACCATTTATTATTCTGACTAGTGAGGATTGTTCGCCTGAGCAAACTCAAGAAAGATACCAGGAACTTTAATCATCATCTTCATTCTAATCTTTCATTGCTTTGTGTCTGAGGATTAATCACTGGAAATGCTTCTGCATAATTCAGGCAACTTATCCTAAGAAATTCTCACATACGCTGTTGGATGATATAGAGCAGAGTCAAACAGCAAAGAAGAAGAAGTAAATGTCCAATAATCTTAAAAAAGAATATGTTTGTTTAAGATACAACTTCTGATTTACCTTTGTTACCACAGGTACCATTGATAGCTTGTTTCCCTGAGATGGGTTGTATTACTGGACTCCAGAGAGGAGGGGATGCATGGCGTTTGTAGATAGCATGGGGCTGTGGTGCAGAGGTCTCATGACTGGACTTCTCCAGAGGCTGAATGAAGAACTCTTTATCAGACAACTTGAACAGTCCTGTCTGAAGAAGCAAGGTTGTTGTTGTAGGTCAGTTTTCCTCAATTCTTTAAATGTTTAACTGTTTTGGTTAGGATTGACACAAAAAATATAGCAGTATCTGAACAGCTGACTCATGGATTTACCTGCCTCAATACAGTACAAAATGCAAAGGATATGGTGACACATCAGTAAAGAACATTTTTAATAAACCACTCAATTAAAATGGCACCGTTTGTTAAATTGTCAGGAAAACACATTTATGCAGTACATCAACATGAAATGTGAAATTAAAACACCAATCTAACATTCCAATATATGTTTATTACATCAGTTCCCGTTTATCTTGATTTAAATCAAGTTAAGTACTCCATTAAATCGGTAAACTTTGTGCTCTATGTTGTTAGTGTAACCCCCAGCACATTCTCTTTTCTTATAATATACCTATACTGATACAAAATCATATCACATCCTGGAGGTGCTTCCTGCACAATTATTACATAATCCCCTGATTGCAGATTTTCAGGTTGCCCAATTCCCCTAATAACAACCACAGAACTAAGCAAACAGCTTTCCACCTCTTTTGCCCCTTATTTCTGCTGGGGTTTCAAGTCATCAACTATTTATCTTTAGGCCTTTAATTTTTAATATAAAGCAAAGGGAAATTCAATGAGCAACTGCTGACATATTTGATATGGAGTTATTTGCAAAGCAATACACTGCAGCATCACAGTGGGCACGTTGTGGTTTTAGGGCTAAATGGAAAAAGGGGACTTTAATAACTTGGTTGAGTTGATTTGTCTGATCTGCAGCAATGCAATGTCAGTCAAAGGCAACAACTCCAATAACCTAAAACAAATTGTGATATAAAAAGAACAGAGACAGAAAATGGAATGCATCTATAGGTATCTGCACAGAAGGAGAGTAATTGTGCGAAAAATATACAAAAGTTTAAATACTGAGACAGCAAGACTTCAGTTACTCTAATCATTCACATTTTTAATAATTAAAAAAATCGATTGAATAACAAATAGAAAACAATTTAGCTCCTGACTCAAAAAAAAAGAACAGTTTAAAGGTCCCGTATTATGTAAAATTCACTTTCTAAAGGTTTTCTAACAGTCATATTTGTCTTCGTAGCCTGTGTGTGAGGCCCAAAATTGAGAAGATTCTGTCACCTCTCTCACTTGCTTGCTTGAGAGGGGCGTGGACAGGCACCACTCATGAACATTTAAAGGCTCAGACACAGAAACATTTGGTTCTCAGTAGAGCTCACTAGAGCCACATTTGGAATGGCTGAAATTAAGGACCAAGGCTGAATTTGGGGTATTACACTTTGAAAACTATGTTGTTGGACCTCTGACACCCATACGAAATTGCTGAAAAAATACATAATATGGGACCTTTAAAAACATTTCTAAAATCCCAAATTCCACAAAACATATTTATCAAAACTATCATGACATAAAAACAAAAATTGAGAATTTCGCCTTTTTTAAAAAAAATTGTAATATTCGTTTTCCCTTGATCTTGAAAATAAACAGATGTGAGGCTTAAAAGGTAAACAGTGCAGGGATAGCCATTACTTAGGGCTCAGGGAGGTTTTAGTACTTGTTTTAACATAAGCATAATGCTAAGCAGGAGCCTACAATTTTGTTTCTTGTAATATAAAACATTTTTTCTAAGAGAAACTGTTGAAGACAGTGTACAAACAAAGTATTATTTAAAAAAAAAAATTATGAAAAAGAGTCTCAGCATTTTGGAAACGTTCCTTTTTGGGTACTGAGCTGTGTAACAAATCCTCTACAGTATAGCTCCTGAGTTAAAATCTGGATGTGCATTATGTTTACCTCTGCACACAAAAAGAAAACCTACCAAGCTTAAAGAAAGACAGTATAAACAGCTTTACATCTTAAATTTACTATAACCTTTAGGGAACAACTAAGTGGGTAGAGATATCAAATGTCTGGTGAGTTACTGCTCCCCAAATTACACTGGCAAAGAACCAAAAATCTAATTCCAGTAGCTTTACCATCCTGGCCTTATATCAGATTCTTGTCTGCCATCTTCTCCAGTTAACTATCTGTCAGCTTTCCCAGAGCTCAACTAAAGCTCAAAGAGGAGGTCTGGCATACTAAATGTCATACAAGGAGTAAGTTGAGTGGAGCAGGGGGAGTTTGACTCCCATATCTTATACATTCAGTAACAAAGATAGATCAGCCTCAAAGGGTTGTCAGGCTGCTGCACATGTCGTGTGGGTTCGGAGTTAAAAACAGACAGACATTTGCAGCTTATAAATCTGTACAAACAATCAAAAAAGCTGACTTACAGTATATGGAATAGAGGTTTGGGTTGCATTTTTACCTCAACACCTACTTATCCAGCTATTTCAATCAGACTTGTCAGCTGGATTCAACCCCTGTGCTCATAGGTAAAGAAAGTCAGGAAATGATAGATGTAAATAAATAGAAGGATTTCCCAACATCCAGTACTAATGCTGTAGTCAAACAGTCTCCAGAAAAATCAAAGCAAGCAGTTTAATAAATAACAGCAAATCTTTACTTTTAATTTCACTACTGTGTGTCCATGAGAACATAGACAGTTTGCAATGCAATGTTTAGCAACTGGTCAGGGAACATGTCAATACTTGTCAATACATGTCTCCCTGCAGACCTAAACCCACTACAGTTCACTTACAAAAACAAGTCAACATAAGGTGCAAAAGCCACTACACTTAAACCTTACGCTGTCACAGCTAGAGCTTGATAGACTTCAGCTCAGCTTTTAACACCATCATTCCACAGCAATAAGTGGAGGGGTTGAGGCTGCTATGTGTGGACACTGATGCCTGCCACTGGGTTCTTAAGTTTTTGATGCAGCAGCAGCAGACAGTCTGGATGGGCACCCGCTGGTTAAAAACTATCACAGTGAACACAGGCAGTCTTCAGGGTTAACAGTTCCCTGTTATTTAGCTTGTTACACTCATGACTACACTCCCAGATTAAACAACAATAGCATCATTCGGTTTGCTGTTAATATGACAGCGGTGGGTCTTATCAGGGAAAACAAGAGACTCGAGAATGGTCCATACTTATATAGCGCTGTACATCATACATCACATTCACCCATTCACGCACTGATGGCGGAAGCTGCCATGCAAACCGCTCACCATGACCAATCAGGAGCATTTATGGGGTTCGGTGTCTTGCCCAAGGACACCTCAACATGAACTCGACTTGGCTGAGAATCAAACCTGCAACCCTAGGGCTACAAGACGACTGCTCTACCTTGCCGAGCCACGCCGCCCCCAAAAGAAAGCAGGCCTCCACTTGGCATACCTCACGCATGTTGTAATAAAGGGTTACACTTTCTGGTTCAGGAGCTGCCATGTGTATGAACATAAGCAGCTACCAGGATTGTGGAAACAGCCACCAGTACCATTGGTGACCTTCTCACCTCTCTGTTAGAAACCTACCAGAAGCACTGCAACCATGGCATCCCTGAAAAGCAGACGAGCTCCCCTAAAAACTTTCGCCTGATACACTCAGGGGAAGTTATATTTAATTTTTCCATAAGGTTCTTGATAATTCTTTCAAGAATAGCATTGATTCATTGTGTTGTGGATTTGTTTACTTCATTTAATTAATTAATCACTTTAATTATCTAAACAATGCAGTTCTGTTTCCTTCAGCACTGTGAACAGCAGAGTTGTTTGTTTGTTTGTGCCTGAGCTGCCCAAACACAGACCACTTTATTTGCCGTTTTTTGTAATTGTTAAAAGAACTTTCCATCCCTATATGAGATGCTTTTTGATTGAGTTATATACACCAGCAGCAGAATTTTTTTTTTTTTTAGATC
>JBAMHW010000001.1:9734804-9755390 GCA_037177495.1 Rhadinocentrus ornatus
TTGTTGAAAGACCCGAAATCCCCTGTGATCCCAGGTTACATCACTGATGATGTGTCCAGGGGCACCATAAGGTGTATCTAACAAACAATGAATTAATATCATCTTTTTGTAATTTTACAGTTTTTATTTTAATGTTTTATTTACTTTCACTATGCTGAAAAAAAAATTCTAACAAAATAATATAACAGAAGAGCTTAAAGTCCTAATATATACCAGAAGTCAGAATAAAGAAATGAAAAAGTAAAGTAAAGTCTCAAGGCTGACATTGAGCACCAGTCCCATGCATCAGATTTCAGTGGCCTATTCCATTCCTGCTCTCTGACTACTTTATGAAGTTCATGTTACTTACTGATAAGCCAGCACTACTGAAGTTTTCCTGTCTTCATTTACTTTTACCATGCATTATTTACAGCTGCAGAGGGATAACTAGTGATATGCAGCTGCACAGTAATTTCCTGTGCATTGGAAAGTGTAAGTAAGGAAGTAGTCCTACACTGTAAAATAACAGGGAGGGTCCCTTATAGCATCAGTATGGGATACAATGGGAAAGAGAATGTGCTTGTAATATCAACCTCCTCAAGTTCATCTTTAAATATAGCGCATATTGTATGGTCCATGTTTCTAATCCAGGTTTCCTTTTGTTGCTCAAAAAATTAATGGAACACAAAAAACAAGACAATGTGACTCCAAGTCAATCACACTTATGTGAAATCTGCAGGTGGTGACCACAGACCACTTCTCAGTTCCTATGCGTTCTGGCTGATGTTTTGGTCACCTTTGAATGCTGGCGGTGCTTTCACTCTAGTGGTAGCATGAGACAGAGTCTACTACCCACACAAGTGGCTTAGGTAGTACAGCTCATCCAGGATGGCACGTCAATGCGAGCTGTGGCAAGGTTTGCTGTGTCTGTCAGCGTGGTGTCCAGAGCATGGAGGCGCTACCAGGAGACAGGCCAATACATCAGGAGATGTGGAGGCAGCCGTAGGAGGGCAACAACCCAGCAGCAGGACCGCTACCTCCGTCTTTGTGCAAAGAGGAACAAGAGGAGCACTGCTCGTCTGTCGTGATTTTGTTGTCAGCACATTCAACTATGTAATGAACAAAGTGTTTAATAAGAATAGTTCATTCATTCAGATCTAGGATATGTTATTTTAGTGTTCCCTTTATTTTTTTGAGCAGTGTATTTAGGGATGTATCTAAGGGCATTTACTGACTGATTAACTCACATTATAACCACTCGCTCTCTACTCAAGCCTTCCACTAAATATTAACATCATATATCCTGTTACTGCTAAAACTGGAAAGTAATCAACAAAGTTGGACATTTCCACAATAATAAGCTACTAGACTTACAAGAATTATTGTAGCTTCTTAACAGGCTGCCTCACATCCTGTTATCAAAGCACTATTAAGTCTACATCATGCATTCTTTAACTTGATTTTCAAGGGCAGAAACAAACCAGCCAGTGCAATTAACTGTAAACACTATGCAGGTTATGGAAGGGATTTTTCTATATTCCACAATTCACCAGGCTTTGTATCTCTGACGTTGTGATTGCAGGGTTCATCTGCTTAATGAGTTCAGTTTTCTCTTTCAGTACATAATTTTGCAGACAACACACTTTCCAGGGTTTTTGCATGCACTGAAAGATTTGTGATTCCCTCCTAAAAGATGGAAATGTCTGCCCACCACGCTTGCACTACGTCACTCTTTAACAGCAACATTATGCCAGTGTGGTTTTCTGTTTTGGCCAAAATGGTCTCCATGGCAAATGAATGAAACCCCAAACAGTTCATAGATCAGCGACCTATTTCTGCTGCAGTTACATGAACAAACATATGCTTGACTTTGTTTGAGAATGCCAACTCTTTATCACACTGAAAAACACCAGAGCTGTGGTTATACATACTGCTTCACTGAATAAGGAATATAGGCTTTATACTTTATAATCACACAACACATAAGCAATGTTGAATTTTGATGGACACATGGGTCCATTCTTACCCAAACCAAATGCCTAATTTTATATTTCACTATTATTTGGTTACAGGAAACAGCAAACATAGAAATTTGCTATGCATGCAGATGAGACGTCAAAGACATAAGTCTCCTTCAGAGTTGGCACTAATTACATTCACTAAAACCTTCTGGGCCCTCAGGACTGCTTTTGCCCTTTAAAGTAGCAACTTTCCTTCCAAAACATTATCCCACTCTCAAGGCTCAAGTTGGTGTTGTTGAGCATCTCTGGAATCTGGACTTGTGGACACAATTTCCAGCCATTCCTACCACCCAGCTGCAAACTCGGCTACAGATTTACTGAATGTATGTATTTCTCCCTTGGAAACTCCACTGTGAAGGGGACCTGGAAAATCAAAGCAGTTTTATAGGCAAAGCCAAGAGCAGAGGGATAAAAACTGATTATCTGGTATGACCAGCAGGTACAGTAGAACAGAAATACCTTATCTTCTTTTCCAGCTGTGTTGCACTGAAAACCAGCACACTTGCAACTGTCTGCTGTCAGATGCATGCAGAAGACTTCTTGGAAGCAAAAGGAAAACTTTTCATTCTGAGCCAGAACCAGTCTCAATCCCATCTAAACCCTCCACTCATATGTTTCCCAAGGGAACAAGTGGTGTCTTATTTCTCATCACTGCATGGTTGAAGTGAAAAAAGGTTTGTCTGTCTGTCAGTGGCTCTTAAATCAGGATGACCTGAACCTTTGGGGCCACACAGCAGGCACCACAGGGGGGAAGAGAGTGATGAATGGCAAGTCCTATGATGCACCAGAGATTGAGACAATGTGTGTTGTTTTACACATTGACAGATGGTGTGAGACAACTGGGTTACAGAAGTTAGACTCACCTCCACATTATGGATGGAAAAACCTGCCTGAGACATCTGGAGGCCAAAAGCTGTCCCATTCTTGCTGGTTCCTGAGTAAACAAGTCTGACATTTAGAGTTGTGAAGAACTGCAGCAGCACGGTAACTTGCTGAGTATGATGAATACTATAAGAGTCTGGAGGTAAAGACTGAAACTTTATAAGATATTTCAAGGTGCCATTGTATTGCCACTAAGACTCCAAGGTGTAATCACTTTAATTAAAAAAATTAAAGAAATGTATAAAAAATTTAATTTGATTAAGAAACACTGCAGATTCTAATGTACAATTTTAAATATAATGATTTCTGGCAGTACATTTCTAAGGACTAAAGTGAATTTAAAATTTCACACAACCTTCCAAACTGAAGATGCGCTCTCCAAGTGCATCCACAATATCCTTCAGTGCTGACTCATCGGTTACATTAAAGAAGTGTTTGTCGTCAGGGTCACTTGCGATGTACTTGATTTCATTGAGAAAGGCTTCAGGATTGATTCCTCTGCGGTTGTAGTAGCCAAGCACCTGCACAGTTAATATGTATTGTAAAAAGCTTGAAGTACTTTAGAAATGACAATCAGTGCAATCAACAGTAGTGTAAGAACAGCGTGATACTGGTGCAGGGATTCAGAGGATTCTGGTTTACTATAATAACACCAGAGCTATAAACAATTCCATATGAGTTTCAGCCAAATGACCTTAGAGTTTTTGCTCTGATGCCTGGCTTAGCCACTGTAAGGAATCGAGTTAACTATTAGCTCCAGCAGTAGCACAAACCAGTAAGCTATGTGGTCTGGGGGAGATCAATTACACCTTTAACTGCAATTCCACAGAGCAACTTTTGGAGCTTTCAAAGGGCTCAGAGTATTTTGGTTCACTTCCTACTCTTAGGGGCCTGTTTTAACAGAACACTATAAGATCACCTCATTAATGTTTATGGTTTTTCAAAGCTGCACAGAGCATTTACCAGCCATTAAAAAAAAATAAGTTAAAGCTCAAAGTATAAGCCATCTATTCATGTCAATAATAACTCTAGCAGACTCACAGCAATGGCGTAACGGGTGATGCCATCCTTCTCACTGTCCTCAATGGCTTGCTGGAGATCAGCGCTGTCGTGTGACTCTCCATCAGTTATCACTATCATTACCTTTTTGGCACCACGTCGACCTCCTTGTTTGAAAGCTTGTGAGCTGTAGGAACACATTTGATATGTCCAGTAAAATAAAGTACAGAAAGGAAGGTTAGTGAAGTAATGTTGCTCATTAGCATGCACAAAGGTAGTACCGTGCTACATTAATGCCAAGAGCTGTGTTGGTCTCCTCTCCACCACGCTGGTCGATGCTGCGTGCCCTATTCACCACCTCCTCAACCGATTTGTAGTCACTCAGTTTAAATTCATGGACCACCTTCTCACCATACTGCACAACTCCAACCTACCCCCCCACCAAAAACCAAAAACCAAAATAACATTTTTTAACAGTCAATAAATGCTTGTTACGTTAATATTAATGTACCATAATAAAGTCACTGTTTAACAAAGCAACATGAAAAAACCTCACAAACATCCCATTACCATTTTATTTTGGTGTTTTTTCCAGTTTATACACACCTGTATTTGACCTGGTCCAACGTGGAACTTCTGAAGAATGTTGATCAGAAACGCCTGAACTTCATACCAGGGGTAGATAGAGTTTGAACCATCAAGGACAATCACAATGTCCATGTAAGTTTCACATCCTGGATAAGTTTTGTATACATGCAGAGGCAAAAAAAAGAAACAAGAAAAGGAGATGCTCATAAAAGAAACAATAACCTCCTGCAGTGACTTGGAGCCATTATTGAATCTTAATGCTGTATGCTCACTCTGAAAGGCAGGTGCAATTGTTCTGGAGAACTTGAAGCTTGCATTGACTCTGGAGCATATTCCTGTGCTGTAGTAAGAGCTGCCACACTCATAGGACCATAATGGCCCACAAGCCTGAACATAAAAAAAATTCTTTATTAAAGCTGCTTTATCAATCTTGGTATATTTCAATGAGTTTTATGTTGTTGGAGAACCTCTGCAGCCAGGGCAGGAATAAAACCACCATAAAACAAGACAGTCTTCTGGGATTGTTCATTTCTTAAATTCTTTATGAAAACTTTAATTTTATAAAATATACATTAGTTACTCAAAAGGTTTTGCAGAAGCAGATTTTTACTATACATGATAACTCTCACCACAAAGCTGTTGTCTTTAGGGTTTGTTGTGAGCGTCATTCCCAGCCTCATCTTGTCCTTTCTCTCTGATACGTTGGTCAACGATATCCTTCCTTGAGGAAAAAAGAATTTCATTGAGAGGATCTTAGATCCAGTTTCTTGGATGCATAAACCTCTAGAGAACAAACAGCGGCTACACCATCTGGCTTTTTGGTTTGTTTTTGCTGTCTGGATAGTCAAAGCATCCTCAGATCTAAACATTTACTTGACTAAACTTCATGTGAGTACCCAACCATCACAACACATGTTACCCATGTGAGGAAGTGTGCAGTAAAATGTGTGGTAAAACACACATGTGGAATTGTACATAAACTGTTTTAAAAAGATAATAATAAAATGTGGAATGACTGGAATGGTACCTATACTTCTGTCTCACATGTGCCACTACAACGTTTACCAACTTATGCTAAAGAGCCAGCAGAAATTAACACATACAAAACACATGCATGCACATAAATATCCAGATGTTTTGTTTCTGCTTGTAACTGTTGCTGCAGCTTAAAAGTGTTCATTTTGTAATACTATACCTAAATTGAGTTTCGAGCAACCATTGCCATTGATTCGTTTGCTCAGTGAACATTTATAAACATCCCCTGTCTGGTAAGGTCCATTCATTTCATATGGGGCACCCACTAATAACCTGCAAAAAAAAAAAAAAAAAAGACAGTTTAAAGTTCATATAATTACTAATCAATACTTCATTTATTCTAACTTGTCAGCAAAGTTAACTGAGAACAAATCTTTTTTTTTTTTTTTTTTGTGATATCCAACTTTTAGTGAATGCAAATATGATCCACATGAAACACATGGGGCTGACCTAAAGTTTAAAAGCTTCATTTTTCTGAGGAAGTAACTTTTAATCACATCCAGCAGCAAGAGCAACCTGATATTTATAAACACTTCCACACGGTCACACCCAGAAGCAATCCAGTGCAGCTCCAGTTGTCTCCTGTGAGTCACACTGTCTGCAGCCATAATGTCTTTATTAAAGTCCCATAAAGTTCCTAAAGACAGGAATGTAATTTGTCCGAAAAGCATCTCATCATCAGTACATTGCATATTTTGCACACCTGAATAAGCAGCAGATGCATTTAAAGAGGCATTTCTAACAACAACAGTGTGGGAGTTTCCTCCTTTTTATTCAGGCATCTGATAATAAAATCAAAGATACTAACACACCCTTTGATACTAACACACCCTTTGCTGCTTTTCCAATAAAAAATTCTTAGATAATATAAAGAGAGGTGTATTCACATTTTAGATGGTTCACCTTTTTTAATTCTTCTCCTTTCCTCACTGTGCTATACAAACTACAATACAGGAACCATCATAGAATGAAAGAGATGCTGCTTTTTTCCCTCACCCATTCACTCTCCCTCATGTTATCTTTTCCATCTGTGAAAATGGCGTGCCTTAAAAATGGCTGCTGTCTCAGTCTGTCCAATCCTGTTTATGTTTACATGTTGCTGTTGTCTACTCTTGGACGGATTTGTAGTGGAAAAAGGATTTTGTTGCACCTGTTTTCATTCAAGTGTCTGGGCTGTCTGAGTGAACCACTTGTTCGTCAGCTGAGAGCAGTCAGGTCCATGCAAGAAAAAAATTAATCAATACTGAAGTTAAAAATAATTATTTAACAAAAAACTGATGAATTTCAAATATTGTAAGTCTTTGTAATTTGCTGAACATCAGCCATAACTGATAAAGGGTTGCACATCTATCTGCACATCCCTAACTGCAACATTTAAGTTTAATTACTCAACCTATGCCTAGCAATGACACCAGCTAAATCTGATATTTCAACTGTGTTATATTTCCATTCCCTGTATTTTAAACTATGACCCACTCTGGTTTTAGCTGTGTAATGAGATTTTACGAGGTGTGCAACAGCAGTTTGTGGTGTACGTGTACAAATCATGTAGAATTGGAAACTGCAGCCTGTTCAGATGAGTTATAACAAAAGTGGTTGGATGAAATATACATAGAAAGTACTGATCTATCGAACAGTTGTGGAAAACCACATGAACAATGTGGTACTTTTACTGGAGACTAAAGACACTCATTTCATGTCTATTGAGCAAATAACAAGAAGGGGTAAAACTCATAGTCATTTAGTAATCAAATGATCATTTAGGCTGGATATTTACACATTACAGGCATCTCTTTTCTCATTCATCACGAATTGGAGACTTTTGCTTCTTTACTTCACTTAGTTAGCGTAGCTTGCAAAATAAAGTAGAGAATGCTTCAACTTAACCAAGAGGCAATGATGGCACCAGTCACTCGTGTCTGGTCTCTTGACTGAATGTCTCCAATACCAAGCATTACAGCATTAAATGATCTCTTCCATGCAAAACCAAAAGACAACTGTTTAGAACTGGATGTAACTAGGGAATGTAAACTAATACTTTATAGTAGTACATGTAAAGTAGGTGTTATGTCTCATTTGCTTGAATTTTTGTTTAAACATTTGATTTTCTAAATTCTAAGCTCACTAAACCTTCAGTCATTGCTGCAATAATGCTTTCATTGGAATGTCTGAGAAAATAACATTTTACTTTACAAGGGCTATCAGATTTAAAACAAATAAATTAAATTAAAGGAATTTTGCATCCCAGACCACCACAGAAGTTCAGTGTCCTTAAAAAGCAGTGTGCACATTGTTTGTACGTGACGTGGGATTTCTCAAGACTCAGTCCTGCACTTGACTTCACAGTAGGTTTACTGTGCGGGGTCAGAGCAGTCTTGTAAATGTCACTGACACTTTTCAGATGACTTGATGTGATGGAGAGTACAAGTTGGCTTGTGTGTTCACTTCAGAGCTAATGAAGGGTATTAAGACCTTATGGGGGCAATATTTCAAATAAATTTCAGAGAAAAGAACTCTGTGTTCTTAACGTACACAGAAAAAAAATTTTAAGCTTCTTTTGTTCACTATTGATGACCCCTTTACAGTCAGGCTTTAGGGTTTCATATCATATCTTGTGATATTGGTTGTTTTTCATGTGAAATCTGGAGATTAACTGGCGCACCATTTCAATGTCTCAACATGGTATTGCTGTCACAAAGTTCAAAATCCACTTGCCCCAGGATTTAACAGGTACATGACATGCATTAAGGACCATACAAACAAGCCATACAAACATAAAAAACAAGACTGAACCTGCACTGCCTGAAACCTAACTGATTTATAATGCTACCATTTATAGATGTAGACACCGCATTCATAACGTAGTAAATCAACTGATGCTGTCTTGTTGATCTTTACCAAATAAATACAATAAGATATGTTAGCCCCTATTGAATAAACTGTGTAACAATGCTTTTTATAATAACAGAAAGCCCTATGTTGAAGCCAGAAAAAGAAAAGATGATACTACCCATTCTGTTTGTAAATAGCAAGATGACATCCTAACACATAACACACATCCTGCACTATTCAGCCTTCAACAGTCCTCACAAAACACATCATCTGGTGATATAACTCAGTTTGCTGCTATTCAACAAATTGGAAACATCACTTCACAGAAGAGTTTGGTAATCCAGATCTTCCTCATTTTAAATATTTTACGAGTTGAAGTGATTCGGGTATTAAATAGCCAGCAGAATCCTGAATGGATCCCATTTCTGAAAAAGCTGTATTAAATGCAGTAGGTCAGCGAGGAATTTAAACAACAGTGCGGTCCAAGAGAAAACCACAGGGAAAGAAGCAGGCAACGCAGCAAGTCCCATTTCAGCAGTGCCCCAAAGGAAGGACACTCGACACCGCTTTATGGAAAAAACAGACCGTAGCCAGGCTCCTGTGAGGTCAAAGTCTAATAATTACAGAAAGACAGATCTTCAGCTTAAGGATCTCTAGGGCAGGCACATGGAACCCCAAAATTTCTAAACAAATTCAATTATAAGTAAAGGCCTGAGTCCAGAAACTCCTGTATAATTGAGAAAAGTTAGAATAACATAATACGTTGTCCCAGGAAATCCGGTATAATTGGTATGTTTTTCTTTGATTTTTCTTTATTAACCATAGTGTTGTAGTATTTTGACTGTATGCATCACTGCCCTGACAGTTAGAGGTAAGAGCTGACAGAAAACAAACAAATTGTGAGGTAATCTAATCACCTCGACTTTTTCAACAAAACATTGCAATGACTGAGCTCAAATTACAAAACATTTCATCGGCTTGTTCTGTCAAAGCTTAACTCTTAGTTTAAATACATATTTGCTCAACCAGGACAACAGATTAAGCTTTGCTTTTACCTCATATACTGACTTACGTGCAACTCAGAGATTGTCTGGAGAAGTACGTTTAAACTTTTTCAGCAGTGGCTCTTCACACGTGCATTCAACAGCAGGAAGTTTTCCAGGAAAGATGTTTTCTTACAACTTAAAATACTCAGGAGACAAGCCTGGACTGAGCACACAAGATGCACAGGGCATGATGCAAAAGAGAAAATGAAGTCTGTTTGGGCTGTAGCAGCACTGAGGATGGTGACTTTTAAAAAAAAAAAATGTAATGTTATCTCTTTGTTTGTTGCTGTTATGGTGAGCCAGCCCTCGCACACACTTGAGCTTTGCACCATGTACTGGATTTGATTTTAATATTTGTTTTGAATTCCTTCTTCTTGAATTCCTATATGCCTACACTACTGTTTTCAAAGCACATTCACAGGGTGTAGTACCAGGTATGATCTGACATATTACAGCAAGTGAAGACAAGAGGAAAATGTTCAAACAGTCCATCATAGCACATCAAAGAGTGACTCACATGGAAGTAAGCATCAGTGTTATTGCTTCTTTAGCCAACTTTTAAAGTCTCGCAGAGTCTGGAAATCATTTCACCACAGTGGCTCCTGCAGCGCTCATTTTTTTCATTGCTATTAATTTCATGATTATTACTCCAGTTATTGCAAGAGGAGAGAAGTACATGTTAAGTTCAGGTCAGGACAAATCTACCTTGATGAAAAGGGCCCATTGTTGCCTTTGACTTGAACGCCTGCCTATGGACCTCCTGAATTTCACCAGTAGCTGTTCAAACAATCATGCCGTCACCTTTCTAAACTAATGGCCTGTCATTTATTACAAAAATTACTCTGATAATGTCACGAACATCCTCATATGAACAGTTCATATTATAAACTGTTAATCTGAGGATATTGGTGACATTATCATAGGAAACTAAAAATGAATGCATGGACATTTTCTACCATGGTTACCATGGAATACAGGATTTGGGGGTTTGAAGAAGTGCCATCCTCAAGCCCAGGCGGTCATTAATGTGGTAATGTTCTTCATAGTTGGAAGAAAGAGAAATATATGCTATGAAACCACATCCATGCCTCAAACATGAGTGTGCTACAATGTCACGCTTCTTATGACTTTCCATCTATTTGCATTACCAGGATAAGTGTTCTTTTCTTAAAGCCGTCTCATAAATCGAGGGGATTGTATTGTCCCATCATTGTTATACAAAGACATTTATTTTGTTTGTCGAACATGCCTGGGGGCACTGAGCAGACAGTGACAGGAAAATTAGAAGACTGAGGGATGTTATATTGCACATATATCAACAGGAACCTTTAAGAATTTCTTAATCATTTGTTTTTTGGAATAAAAATGTTTAGTCTACAAATGTGAGAGAAAAAAAATGTAAAAAGTGCAGTCACAGCTTTTCTCCAGACTGAAATATCATACTAACTAATGAATAAATTGAGATGGTGCATATATTTATAGCCCCCGCAGAATGAGCCTCGCTGCCATTAGTAAACACTTGTTTCTTTTTTGTTTAGTTTTTATTTACTTAAAGGTAGAGTAGATGTTTTCCAGGAGCATTTTGTACTGTATTGCTTAAAATCCCTTTTATACCCCGATTGCAGCCAATTGTTAAAATGCTCTAACACAAAAATAAAAACAAAAATTGTCACCTGTTAAATGGACAGGATTGTAAAAGCACCATCCAATCATGTTAACCGACCCATTCTAAAAGGTTGGTTGGTGAAATGTATATAAAACTCATCTGCCATTTGTCCCTCCCCCCTTAGCCCCTCTGCGCTTACTCCTCTTCGTGCACGAATCACGTGCTCTCAGAGGCTTGAAGCACTTGTAGAGGCAACGAAGCAAGAGCCAGAGCTTGGCTAACTTACTACATAAAAATATGGCACACACTTAAACGCAAGGGACATTATGATGTTGTCAGGTAATTACTTACCTGAATAAGCCGTGAAGAAAACGTTAGTGAAGTTTCGCAAATCAATGCTGCCCAGCTCATGAACAAGCATTGCACGTTTCTGTGCTTTGGAGGCATGGCTTCAGGGGTAAGTCTGAAGAAAAGGGTTTGGACTTTTGAATTGTGTGTTTTCAAAATGTAGCTTGCTCGAACTTTTTATCCAGGAGCTTCTACCCCACCTTTAGGAGGCATATTTCACTCGTCATGAAAAGGACCAGTCCACTTAAAGTCTTTTTTCACGCTCATAAGACTTTACATAATAGGACCAGATTAATTAAATATCTGGCTTTGAAAAAACTAAAGTTAAGATTTATAGAATTGGCATAATAGTTATATTCTACAGTAGATTTTGATGCACCGAACATAAATAGTGAGCATGGTTCACATTGCATGCCATTAATATTAGGAATAAGAAGGTAAGTTTGTTGGGTTATTTGGACCTGCAGGTTTTTGTTTGTTAAAGTTCTGGATCTACATCTATTTTCTTCTCGTATGCTAACATTTTGGTAATAAAACTACTGCTCACTACAGTTATAGTATCTTTTATTTGTGTTCCATTACAATCTGGGACTAAGAATGGAGCACACCATGCTCACCATTGCAGAAGGATAACTGGCAAATTAACTTTATTAACAATAACATTAGACTAAAAAAGCGTCACTGATTGATAATTTAGATTTTTGGAGCCAGCAATTACCTCATTTAGAAAAAAAGATCACATTCTCTCACAGAAACTGTTTATTTTCTGGAGCATGCCCCTGACAATGTAAAATGAAATCACTTCCTCATTGTTTTCACTTGTTAAAACAGTAGCCATGCCCAACTGTTATGCAGGCTATGTTTTTAACATGGTTAATGTACTTTTCTTTTACTTCTTGATTTTCTTTGTGGCTCAAGTTGAATAAGAGACACAATTCAAGACCAGTAGTGAAAGACTTAATGGAGTCCCTGCAGCTTTCGGTGGTGTGCAACTTGTAACTCAGCTTTTGAGTAAAGGTCATATCTCAACTGAGGAGAGATGGTACAACTGTAGAAAAAATAAACAGTGGGATAGTGCTTAAGAGGCTTCTGTGGTGTATATATAAAATATTCAGGTTCAAAGACCCAAGTTCTTTGCAGTTTAGAGGTTATGAGGCCTTTTCTCAGCTCCCCAAAGGGTGCTTCAGTGGAGTGTTAAGAGCACCATAATATTGGACATATGAGGAAATGGCACATTCTTAATATTTCTTCATCCACATAGCTCTTTCAACAGTCGTGGACAGAAACTGTCCACAGACCTGAGATGTCTAAATTTAACTCAATAAACATCAAGAAAAGCTGTGAAAATGTTTTTCTCCAGCTTTAGTGTTTATCAGACAAGTAATTATAACTAGGCTTGGCAAATGAGTAAAATCACATTTCTTTGATGGATAAAAAAAGATAACTCTCCCAAGCTCATAGAGCAAATATCTGCCTCCAGTTTAATTTGGCTCTTTTGGAGCTTAGCAGCATGTCTGCCTTTCTTCAGGTTCAAGTAATTATAAACCTTTTTTTAAACAGAGTCACTTTCCAGCTGGGCTCCTGCTCCTATCCAAATACACAGCTGAGTGTTTTTAAAAGTCAGACAACTCTGGAAAAGTTGACGGTGCTGCAGTTTTGGCACAGATGCTCTCTGACAAAATCTATAATTGGAACAATTTAAATTTTCCTGAAAGCTCAGCTGAGATGGAACCACTTGAGGGGAAAGTGGAGGTTAGAAAGTTACAACACATAAATGTTTAGAGAACAATGGGAGCAACTTTTCTGACTGACTAATCTGCAGAAGTACTCACGTGTAAATGAAACATCACATCAGATAAAGCCACACAATCAGACGACATGGCCGACTGAAGTATTGACACTTGGTGAGCACATGTTCAGCTGTGGCTCTGGTAACTCACTCTCCAAATATGCATTATTTGTTTGAAACACATTATAAAACGCAGATTCTGTCAGAATCAGCAGATAAAATTTTACCCTGAGGGTAAAATGAGAATTCGTTCCACATTTCTACATGAAAATGAAAGAGACGTGGAGTTGAAGTCATCACTGAAAACTGTTCTGTTACCAGATGTGGAAAATAGTGAACAACTAAAGTTGTGGGTACCAATTTGAATCTTGATATTTGAATTGTTTTTAACTTTGATGCTTAAAGCTTGATGAGGTCATTCTGTTCCCGCATCACTTTTGTCAAATTCAGCAAAACCTTTTTACTCCTTCTGGCTGTGAGTGGCTAGTCTGTCAAATTACTTCTAGTGATTACCCCCCATCCCCCCCACCACCACCACATACACATACACACACACACACACAAAAAAAAAAAAAAAGAGCAAAACATTACTCAAACCAACCAGCCACGTTTGTGTGGTCAAATACTCCATAGCGCAGTTTTAACAATATAAAGTCCATTCATTTAAAATTAGCAGTATTGCAAATTTAATGCTGGGAATAATCAAGAAAAAATTTGCCTCTCATTAAATAAATCATACTTTTTAACAGCCACTCAATTCATACCAAAATATGATTTAATAAAATAACTGCCGAAATCTGCGGTGTGTGTTGCCAGACCCCAATCAGGTTTTGCTAATTTGAGTTGATCATTTTCTGAGGCAGGATGTAGATCCTGAATAAAGAGATGCACTTTTTTTATTGTTAGCTGGAGTTTTTTCCAAATATGACTTTTACCCTTTTTTTCACAATCCTTCCACTATCAGTGAAGACATACTTTCCCAGTAGCCGCAGATTATGAAAGATTCCTTACTCCAGCTGTGAACTGTCACACTCTGTGCTGCAAACAGACTCCCACAGATACACATAAATATACAGTCTTGCTTGAGTACGCACACAGCTGTTGGTTGTCTGAATATGCTATATTTTTTCAATTTACAAAGTTGTCGGATTGAGAGACCGATGAGTCATAAGAAAGGTGTAAAACAGATGGGACTCAAGGTGCTCATGAGAGGTTCAGCTAGAAACCAGAAGAACACTCAACAGTCTCAAAAGACAACTTAGGAAATATAATCAGAAATTTAAATACTTTCAACCACATTGGTGCTTTTCACTCTGTCATTGTTTCTGTTTATTGGTACCTTATATTAGCTGCATGAAGACTTGATTAAGCTTCAAGTGTGTCTTGTTTGGACGTGGACACCCCAGAGACAGATTATCTAATAATATAGCTGAAGACATTGTCCTGGCCCCCAGCACCAACGTAAGGAACCTGGGAGTTATCTTCGACCAGGATCTGTCTTTCAACTCCCATATTAAACAAATCTCTTTTATTTACCAAACATTGCAAAAAATCAGTCACATCCTCTCCCGAACACATGAAGAAAAGCTAGTCCATGCTTTTGTTACTTTCAGGCTGGACTATTACAATTCCTTATTATTATGCTGCCCCAACAAGTCTCTAAAGACTCTTCAGCTGATGCAAAATGCTGCTGTGTGTGGATTAACAGGAACCAGGAAAAGAGACCGTATATCTCCTGTATTGGTTTCTCTGCATTGGCTTCCTGTAAAATTTAGAATAGATTTTAAAACTCTCCTCCTAACCTATAAAGCCAAATTAACAGTAACCGTTTCAAAATAAAAAGGAAAATTGCCTGAAGCCCAAAGTAGCCCCCATATTTGTGTATATCATCCTCCAGTAAAAAAGATCTACAAAGTGGGTTAAGTAGATATTGCTACTATGCAATATTAAAAAAGTCAAAAGCAAGAACGCTCTCCATGTTTTTCTCTTTCGACTGCAGTTCTAATTTGCAACACTAGGTGGCAATGCTACTTATTTTGCCTTAAGGCATTTTAATCAATGCACCACAGAAGCTAATGAAGCGAGGGATGAAAAGCTGACTGATATAATCAAAAACAGAGTTGGTATGACGCCACCACAGTGCTTGCCAACAGACTTTTTGGGGATGCAAGAAAATAATTTTGGCAACCACATGGAGCCAGTTGACCTAATAATAGTTTGAATTGGGAATCATCTTCTGCTATGAGGTAATATGATGAATGTGAGGTATTTGATTCAGGGCTGCAGTTTGTTTTGCAAGTAAAAATTCATGGCAGGAAACCCAGGGCACCCCAGGAGAGGTACAGTAGATCACTATCTTTCCGAAGGGAAAAGAACAAGAAATCCCTTCGTCTCCCTGCCAAATTGGACAATATGTCAGCTCTACTGCTTGTCAGCACGTGTTTTACTGTTTAAATGCTCTTTATCTATTAATCTTAGCCATCAGTCACTAAGGTAAATTCTGACAGTTCAGCTCAAACTAAAATCATCCCAGATGATAAAAGTTCAGTGAATTGAAAGCCATAATAATAACCTATAACTAAAATAGTATGTCACAAAGCAATAAACATTTGCTGTAAAATCATCACCTTGGGGCTTCTCCATGATGATCCTGAATTAAAGTTGTGACAGTTCAAATTAACAGAAATAAACTTTCAATAGAATTGAAAATTAAATTGTTAAACAACTTGTAAATGCAAACCATCAGCAAGTTTTTATATTCTGCATAGCTGCAGTGATTAAATTAATTTAGCTCCTTACCATTTTTCTCCCCCACTGGCCACATGTTGCTGAACAGTGTATCCAAACTGGGCTTGTTTGGGGCCTTTGATGACCCTTGGTTTCTTTGTGTCAATGTTGAAGCAGTCAAGGAATCCTTTGGTAAAAAGAAAAAAGGACAATTTCCATCAGCAATGCTGCCTTTGTTGAATTAGACCTCAACATCTGGCAACAGACATGATCAAAGTCAACCTAACTCATTCCATACAATAATCTCTAACCTGTCTGGTACCTTGTTTATCCTCCTCGAGTATAAACACAGACTTTTCTCATAAGGAAACAAACAGAACAGATATAGTGAGTTGCCTGTGACATTTGACTGACATTTTTTTCCAGAATTGCGTTGGTTCACCAGCTTTGAATCAACATGACCACCTACATGGCCATTGTTTTTACTTCCAAAAGACGTCTGACAAACACCTATGAGGCTCACAGTAGCCTAACAGGCAGGGCTAATTATGCATCAAAGAAAACTGATGTGATTTAGTGGTGAGGAAGCTGAAAAAAAGAAAAGTTAATTCCTTTCCAATAAAAGAAATAATGAAAAACCATTACTATAGCAAATTGGTCCTCAAAAACTTGCAACTGAAAAGACTTAGCAGTAAGTTCTGTTTTTAACAAGTATTAAATAGACAGTGAAGTGTGGGCTGGTGTAAGGGGGTAAGAAGTAAAATCTGCTATGGGACTTGATCAAAGCAAATCTGTTTTCCCCATTGTGCACTAAAATTTCTCTCACATTTGTCGACATCTTGCAGAGGTGGTAAAAGAGATCAGTGAACATCTGTTGTTAATTAAAATACCAATCAGAGAAGGTAGCTTAGGCTCTGCATGTCACCAAGTTATGCATTATGGTTTATAAACAGTGACTGCAGGATTTTCCACCAAAGAGGATTTTTGAGTATAGACAGGTGCTGAAATTTTGGCTGATATTGGAAAAGAAAGTTGGTGAATTAATCTTTCTCCCTGTTCATTTGTCTTCTACACATTCTCTTCCTGTTTTCACTAACGGCCACACTGATTGTATTGATTTGTGCAATTGTGTTGATATTTGAGTAAGTTTTAAGATCACATTACAGCTTACTGGTTTTCTAAATGCTACTCATTACAGAAACAGAGGACACAAGGAGAGAAGAAAGAAGGAAGAAACTTGAGCCATAGTTGATGTTTAATGAGATGCAATTGTCTGTTTTTATAGGAGATGAAGTTGAAAATTAAAGACTTTTCTCACAGTCTGAATGGCACAGCATGGCTAAGAGCACAAAAGCCTCTGTTTTCACCTTCCCTACTGCTTTTATCTCTGGCTCTTGTTCACATCCCGCCGGGCTTATTTAATCTCTTGTTGTCACGTTAAACATCCTCACTCACAGGTCATTCCCCGTCTGGGAAATTGGGGTCATGCTCAAATTACCCTTTTTTTTATTTCCAGCTAGGGGAATCTCTGATTTAAAAAGTCCATAACTGAATCAATGCTCAAAAGCGTTGGACACATGTCATAAATCAATCCAAAGAAGAAAAAATAAATAAATAAGTAGCTGGGTCAAAATTTAAGACAGTAGCACACAGTTGTCTTTTACAAAATGCGTTTGGCCATGAAACCTTTGTTTAGCCATAAAGGTGGTAGTGAGTACTTTGGGTTTTACGCTGCAGCCAGATATTATCAACATGCAGCTCAGCTTAACTAGAAAATGTTTAATAGGTTTGTTTTCCCACATGTTAAAATGCTGGACTCCCACAATCCTGGATTGAAAATCATTAGATGGTGATGAATGTGTAATGGTCTTGTTTTGCATGAGAAAATCATCCATGTGACATAACCATGACGGCTATTTCCATGAATATTACAATGTGTGAACACATCCATCCATCTATGCATATTTTTCCACTTACACAGAGTTGGACTGTGGGGCAACAGGTCCAAGAGGGAACCCCACTCCTTCCCTTTGTTTACAGTAGTTAATTGCATTCTTTTGCAAACTCCTGGGGGGGGATCCCAAGACATTCTCAGGCCGGAAGGGATATACAAAAACTCCAGCTAAAATAAAACTCTGGGTCTAAACAAACTCTGGGTTTAACCTGGGATCTTCTCCCAGATGGATGCTACATAAAGCCCTCCAAAGAGTGGTGACCAAGCATTTTAATAAGTTTCATGAACCATCTCAGCTGGCCTATTTTGATGCAGAGCTGCAGTGGCTTTATGCCGTGCTCCTCCTGGATGTTTGAGCTCTTTACCTTATCTCTCAGGCTAAGTCCAGCCAACTTCTGAAGGAAACACATTTCAGCTGCTTGTATTCAGGATCAACATTCTTTTGGTCAATACCAAAATCTCTTGGCCATAACTGTAGGGTTGGAACAAAGATAGTCCGGCAAAGCTTATCTCTTGTTCAATCCTACCATCACTCCTGAACAAGGTCCTAAGAATCCTGAATTCCTCTGCTCCAAACAAAAACTCATTCCTGGCTGATACTCTTTCCCACCTTTTTCCAAGTGAGATGTGAAAGCCCTTACCAAGCTTTTTTTAATTTATCTTTATTGCTTGTTTGTTTGTTTTCTTATGCTAGCCATGTTTTTCGCAGTATCTAAACCAAAGCCTTTATGTTCATTGTTAACCCAAACCATCTGTTCTGTTTTTGGCCTTTATTTATAAGTAGCTTGACAGGATTTTAATTCAATTCAATTCAGTTAAATTCAATTCAATCCAATTCAATTCAATTCAATTCAATTCAATCCAATTCAACCTTATTCATCCCGAAAGATAAAATTAAAAGGCACAGTGCAGCAACATAAAATGAATACATTGATATACAATGAAGTAATGACCGACATAAACATTTAAAAATATATACAAGGACTATACATACAGCAATAACAGCAAAATAAATATTTACATAAGTTAGTAAGGTGCAAGTCCACAAATTCACAAGTTTACACGTTCACAAGTTCACGTCCTATCTCTAATCCTTTTTAAGAGCGTCAAAGCAGAAAAGTGAAGAATCACAAGTAGGTGTGATGTACAGAACTGTAACTGTAAAAAAATTTGTCAGAGGGTGGAGGATGGGTGGAGAGGCAGCAGGCACCACCTCTTCCCCACTTTTTAAGTGAGCAAATCAACAGTATGGTAGAATATGGAACATATACGTCATCACATAAACGTTTTCTGTTGCGACAAAGGGAAATGAGTGTGGAAAATATGATCATAGTGAAATTTCTGAGCCTTTATAGTAAAACTGAAACATTTCTCCTTGTAGACCAGCATTTGTTTTATTTAGATTTTTTATTTTATATCAAACGAGAACATTGCAACATGATAACATACAGTTCTGTGTGTTTGTTTTAAAATGGATGTGATTCAATGAATGATTACTAAAATATGGAGATTCACTTTCCCATCCCACTTTAGGCCCCCTTCCAGCTTTCTTTAAAAGCAACACTGCATAACTTTTCAACCTCAGAACTAGTTTTTGTGGAACACTGATATTCATGATGACTGGGACAGAAAAAAAGGGAAAAAACAAAGCAAAATTGACCCTGGTATTTTGGCCTAGACTGGCCCGTATATGATCATAAACACCACACATCTTTGCACTCCCTTAAATGTGAAAATGAATTGTTCCACTCCTTAAAACCACTAAAACCATGCAGTTAGTTAGCAGGAATCTGAGGGTGAACACATTAAATATTTACAAAAAATTGTCAATAAAATAAACATCGATACTCCAGCACATCCCACTGTGTGTTTGAGGTAGAAAGAAAATAGACATGAGAAGTGTAGCTGTCTGCTCTTCGCTTCTGGAGATCTCAACCAGGTTTAACAAAAGATTGATTGGAGATTTTTTATCTAATGACGCAATCAAGTCCAGAATCAATGGATTCTCTTAGAAAGACACAAACAGCTGCATCAATATAACGTGAAAAGAAAAAAGTAAATAAATATACATTCTTTTTTCATTTTTTTATTTCTGTAAATTGTCCATAAACACCTATACAGAAGCTGCGTCTAACACATTATGACTGCAAGCAGCCAGATTTTAGCCCACAACCCACAACCAAACACTAACACCATCAACTAATTTTACATGCTGCCTAATAAAGAAAATCAGAAAGCTGCTGACTCACTGTTGATGTTGAGTAATTATGGTTAAAAATCATGTTCTCACTTTTAATAAAATGATTTAGTTCAGAAAGACAAAAAGAACTAAATCTAAGATTTGCTGTTTTAACCAGTTAACCAGTGGACACAACCACCAGTTAACCAGCTGTTGTTCTGCTGGAAATACTGACACTATCAACTGATTTTATAAATGTAAGAAGACAAACTAATGTACCAGTAAAACAGCTATTTTATCATGTTCTCATAACTTCATCATAACTGTGTAAACAGCTAGTATGTTCACTGCTAACTGGCTCACATGGATCAGACTTACTGGGTTTAATGGGTTTCTTTATACAAAACAGAACCACAGTGATGTGAAAGCAGTTCTGCTTACTACATCTACCATCATCATCATCCACAGCAGCTGATGAAGGTCCTGCTGTGCCACATGTCAATCATTTTGGACATTTGGCAGTGTTTTCTTTTATTTATTTATTTATTTATTTATTTATTTATTTATTTATTTATTTATTTATTTATTTATTTATTTATTT
>JBAMHW010000001.1:9755490-9777699 GCA_037177495.1 Rhadinocentrus ornatus
ATTTATCTATTTATTTATTTATTTATTTATTTATTTATTTATTTATTTATTTATTGCGCCTCCTCTCCATTTTCTTTCCTCGGTTGTGACGGGTAGCTGCTTTCACTCACACAGAGCAAAAAGGGGGTTTAAAGTATCTGATTGGTTCAGCCTGGTGTCAGTTAATAAGAGAACCAATGGGCTGCAGATCAATGTGAGTCATGGGCTGGTAGTCAGAAAAGAAAGCTCTGTTCTGGATATTTGGACGAATGAATCGCTCAGGTACAGAGACGTCCGTGAAAGGGAGTGGTGTTTAAAAATTGGAGCAGGCTGGCCCAGTGTTGGATGCGAGTTCTATGGACCAGTCAGAAAAAAAAAAAAAAAAAGTGTGCTCCCGGTGTGCATGATGACTAGTCTGCCCCTGATTATGCACATTCCTGGAGCTGTCATTCAGCATCTAGAGCAGGGGTCTGCCACCTGTGGCTCCAGAGCTGCATGTGGCTTTCTGGACCTTCCACAATGGCTCTTGATACATAGCTAAAAAGGCTAAAGAACTAACTATATGTTTAAAATATAGATGTAATAACAAATGCAGGTTTTAAGCAATTTGTCAGTTTTTTTTCCATGAATAATTGCACTGAATTTCCACAAAATAATGATACTAAAAGTACCAGTAATATTTTTTATCTGTTTTTCTTGTCATTAGGTTGAAAACTATGGGATTTTTTTAATTGACAAAATTTTCCACAACTATCTATCTATAGAAGAAAGTCTGTCTATCCTCTTTTTGCAAAAGTTTTGTTTTTCTTTATTTTAAAAACCTAAAAATAGAAATGAAAATGTGGTTCTTCGAAAACGACAACAAGTTTTCTACAATATATATAGATATAGTAGACAATTATAAGTTGTCTTTTTTTCCAAAGGTCTCTTAACATTTATGAATTTATTTAACTGGGCTGAGGGGAAAATGGCTCTTTGGATTGTAACGGTTGCAGACCCCTGATCTAGAGGTTGACAAACTGTATTTCATCATTTTGTTTTCTAGCCTGAGGCATTAGATGACAGCTGTGTTTCGCTTTATGGCACAGCATCACATGCCACACACACACTGCCCATGTTTGATTCAACAAAGAAATGTAAGAGGACATTATTGGAGAAAGTGAGGAAAAGAAAGAAAGAAACAAAAATGCAGCTTTCCATAGGAGGTGTTTACATCTGGTGTATACATATTGTTTCTATGACCTGTGTGGTCTGAGAGCTCAATGTTGTCATATCTGATATGATATGATTTCAAGATGGTCTTAAGTCATGATGCAAAGTTTTGGTTTACAATGGTTTAAATTTCTGCACTTGCAGCAAGCAAATAAATATCTAAATGTCTAGATAGCACTCAGTTTTCAGCTGTGTGTAAAGGTGTTGGTTGTAAACTGAACTAAAATGAATTTGTGGTTTCATTCTGTATTAAAAGTCAGCCTAAGCTGTTTTCTCCCAGATATTACTGTTAAAGCCCACCAGACATATTTTGACCTTCATAAAACTGTTTGCAACATGTCTTTATTTATTATTTTATGAGCAGTTTAATTATATTTGGAAAACTCTTTCAATGCTTTCCCCATTTGCTGTCTCTTTTTATCATCTCAGCTGAGTGTGACTCAGATTACAGTAATAATTTTAAATCACAAAAGAGAACTTGATGCAGCTTTGACACTTATAACCTGAGTATTTGTTGGAAACTTCACGTGGAAGGTAAAACCTACAACTTCTGGTATTTTCTGAGTCAACTGCAGGATTATTACCTCCTTGATGCATATTAATATCTTTGATGATGATAAACTTCATATTTGGAAACCACCTCCAGGTTGCTTGTTTTGACACACCAATATGACACTATATATCATGACAGATTGCATTTTATGCAGTTCATCTGAACATGTCATAGCTATGTTTTATTTAATTTAATTTTATTTCATTTCATGGTTTTGTTTTCATTTAGAAATTCTGTTTAGCATAAATGCAATGTGACAATAACATAGTATTTTTGTGTTTTACTGCAGTGACAGCAAAATAAAACTGAGCTACAGGTAACTGATGACAGCAAATTTGTTGACTGCAGCCTCAAGAGACCTTTCAGTATTTCTTTACATTTTTCTTCTACAGGCAACTATTCTTGAAGACTTTTTTTAAGAAGGTTTGCGTTCTTTTGAAATTTTCAGGTGGTCATACCAAATACTGATTTTCAAGTAAGTTTAAACTGTAAAAACCCTTTGCAGTATAAAGAAATGAGGGATAACTCAAGGCTTTTGTACATATATTGTAAAAATATGCCATTATACCTGTAAGTCATAAACAGTAAAAGTAAAAAGAGTACAGTATGCAGATAAAGCCTAGCTTTGCTTTGTGGTACAGCAGAGTAGATTTATTTGTTTGGGTGTGCAGCTGTTTGCACTTTGAGATACTAAGGAGGGGTTACATGTGGAGCAGCTGTATTCCTTGAAGGAAAATAGCTCATTCATAGAAATGGGAAGTTGTCTGCGTTCCTTAGATAGTGGATATTTAGGAGGGTAAATAAGCTGTCTAAATACACTGCAAAGTAAATATCTGCTCCTGCTGTTCTCTTGCATGTATTTGTAAATTTGAGTTTTGTAAATGCAGTGTCAAAACCATCAGGACCATAGCTTTTTTTCCTTTCACTCCATCATAGACCATTTGTCCTGTTTTGTGGGCCTTCTTTAAAATAAATATCCATCTCTGTCATGCAAACGCTTCATGTAAATATTGACACGTTCGCCTCACTGCTCATTTTCTGATGTATGACTGGTTCACATGTTTAGTTGGTCTTTCATCCTACCTCCAAACTTCCTCCTTAAGTCCCTGTTTATCCAGAAACATAAAAGGGGTGACTGAAAATAGACTGTTGGTAACAAATAGGTGTATGAGAAATAAATAAAAATCAGCTGGAAACTTCCAACTGTGTATCAAAGCATAAATTGCTTTACAAATAGAGGGCAATGAGCTGAATCCTTTAAGTGTTCCAATTGTTAATTTGGGAAAATGTAAAAGCTAACTGTTAGGCTGACTTTAAAGCACTGAAAATAAATTTCCCAATTTAAAAATGGAGAAGTGTGACCAGCAAATAAGTGAGATCTATTAATAAGTTTGAATATTTAGTAAGAAGGGAACTGGGAGAGAGGTGTCAGGGTGAAAGCATGAAAATGACGGTTTCCAATTTCCATTTAAAGATACTAATGTGTCAGAGGAATCTAATTTTCTGAGTAATATCGGCAGCTTCTAACGCAAGGCTGGAATCTTACTAGGTTTCTTGTATGCTGATTTTCATGCCCAGATAAATAAACCTCAAGCCAGGGGCTGCTGGTGCGACCCACATAGTCCGCTGCTGCATTTGGCCCAACACCAAGCCGCTGGAGTCACACCACAAACCCACTGACATAGAGCAGCCGTGCAGATGCATTATGCAAACAGCTGGCACAGAGATATCCTCATATCACACATACTTTTATATGTTGATACTTATGTTGTTTGCACTAAAACATACAGTGCCGTGAAATTTCCACCCTTTTTATGTCTACAGCCCAGTTTTAAAGTTTGTTCTCATATGTGAGCGTGTAGACAGAGCATCTGACTGGATCAATGGGGTAGTAGCATGAGCTTTAACAACAGATCTATTGGCTCTAACATAAAAACATATCTCAGAAGTAACAGAGAATAATGATTTTCCATTGATTCCTTCAGTGTTTCCATTTCAGTGATTTTCTCTGGAAAGATACAGTACTTCACAGTGGACGATATACTTTCAAACATTTTGGCACCCTTTCCTATGCCAAAGTAAATACTTTGAGAAGCATGGGGTATCTAAAACCAGATGTTTCTATTATGTAATAGCCAACTGGGCACTGCTTAACAAGCTGTTAACCTTAGAGCCAACAAAAAAGGCCTCCAAGGATTTCAAAGTCTCTGTGGCAGCAGCACAGGCTATATACTACCAGCTATGACACATCTATGTGACCCTGTCAGAGTATGTAATTACAAATTCATCTTACTAATCACTCATTCAGAGGCAGAGCATTCTTTTTTGTTGTTTTTTTGTTTTGTTTTGTTTTGTTTTGTTTAAATTATTATGTTGGCCATTGTAAATGCAATAGTCTAAATTTATGATAGTCTATTAATGTCCCAGAGGACAGGTCCAGCAGTATAAGGATTGAGGATTGACCAGAGGATCTGGCAAGCTGTGGGGAATCAGTAACTGACAGGAGAGCAGTTTCAGTAGAGTGGCCTTACCTATAACCAGACTGATAAGGATCGAACAGATTGTTGTCTTGGAGGAACTGTGAGACCTGACTGAAGACATTACGCTCTTGTAGTTTAGACATGAACGGAAGCAGTGAGACCGGCCGGTAGTTTTCAGCCTGGGCTGGGTTGAGTGTGGGTTTCTTCAGCAGCAGGTAAACCCGAGGGACAGACACCAGATTTAAGAGAGAAGTTGATAATATGGGTTAATGCAGATTTGATTGTAGGTAGAATGCTCTGCAGGATGTTGGTAGGGACAGGATCAAGAGGACAGGTTGTGGGTTTTGACTAGAAGTTTATATAGCTGGCTTAAATTCTACAGGGAATTAGACTTTGGTCTCACCACTAATGGCTTCACCAGCACCAGTATGTGAGTTAACAGGTCTTCACGACTCCTGCACAACTGTTCACAGGCTTATGGCCATTTGCAATTTTTTAAATAAAAAAAAGGGGCATCCACTGGGTCAGAAAATGTACAATATACAGAGGTGTGAGCAGAGGAAGTACATTCTCTAGTGCTGCCAAGCCAGATGGATCTTAGTAGTGTTCAGTTTCACTCGGTAAATGCCCTTATCTTTACATTTTCCTCACTCCATTTTTTTTTTTTTTTAGACTATTTAGAAGGGAAAAAAAAGAAGGCACCTCCATCCCAGCATGCAGCACATGCCTTTGTATCAGATACCTTCAGATTCTCTTCAAGGGAAACAAAAAGGCAGATGCACATAGGTTATATGATGACAAAAAAATCAAATGTGATGGATGATGCAAAAAGTGTCTCTTAAAGTTTCATGGCAGTTCACCAAATAATAGCCCTCTGCATTTATTATGTAGACATTTTCTGGAGTACTGTCTACCTAATCAAGTCAGAAACTGACACATTTTTGCTCTGGTTAAAGCAAAGATTTTATACCCTGGATTCCCTCCAGTTAAAGATAATTGCTGCATGTCAGTATTTAATTTATTTTGTCATTTACAATGTACTTTTGACCTTTTTCATATATGGAATTCATAGTAGGAAGTTTCCATGACAGCCTGACCATCCCTGCATGAAATGGTCTATTGAAAGTCTGTTAAAAGAAGGAAATTCTAACTATACAAAAGAAAAACATTTGAGTTGACATCTCCTGCTGGGATAGAGTTTATAAGGGCATGAGTGACATGACCTAAATAACACCTGCTGATTTCATCTATATGAGATGTCCCTACTCAACGTTATCTAGATAGGATCTTTGGTCCAAAAAGTCCTCAGGAGTCCACAAACTGCAAACTAACATAAAGCTTGCTCCTTATGCTCTTGCCAAAACGTCTTCCACCATAGTCATCATTAAATCATTCTCCACAAACTCCAGCTGCAAGGTCAGAGTCTCCCTTACTGTGGCGTCACTCCAAAATTGACTTTCAACAAATTCCAAGATCAAACAAAATATTTACAAAAGATTTCCTCTTGTCCACTGAACAGCTTTTCATTATTTGCAAAGTGTCTTCTAGATTGAAGATTGATTAATTACTTTCTTTAAAAAATTCAGTTTCACAGACTTTAGAGGTCAAGTCAGCTCTTCTGTAAATGGCACTACAAAAAGAAGTGAATAAAGTTGAGTAAAAATATAACTTGCAAAAGATAATGAACAGACAGAGTGACAACATTCATAATATTTACAGTTAACAATATACTTACTACAAAGACATTTCTACTACACTGTATTAAGGGTTTAATAAGGATTTAATTAGCTTTACTTATGTTCGTGGCAACTGTGTTCTTGTTTTTGGGCCTTGTTAAATGTTTTCCTTTATATTTCTTTTATTAACTTTCTGTCACTCTCTTCTTTTCATCTAGATGTGTTACTGTTATAGAGATTTCACTGGTAATTGACCACAGCTCTGGCTGAGCACTGACAACTTTCCACTCTGTGGAAGACAGCATCAACTTTCATTTGACAGAACATGCCTGCTTTCAATGAGACATAAAGCACCTCTGTAGCCCTTAGGACGACAATATATCCTTCAGCATAAACACTAAGCTCTGGCTTCCTGTCTCTTGCCTTGACACGGGAGTCAGACTATGATGCGACACACACATAAAGCCTTTCATTCACTCATATTAAAATATATGTATTCTAGCGCCTGCTTTAATTTGGAATGTATATATTAGACATCTAAAGTAGCTCTGTGAAAAGTTTTTGAAGCAATACTCTCGGTTTCCCGCTGTCGTGAGAGTGAGTCAAAGCTGTACCATTTAATACTGCAAAGTCACATAAGAGAGTAAAAGTCATATTCATTAAGCATGCAAAGATGCACACAGTGCACAAACATTTAAAGTATAAACACACACA
The DNA here is from genome assembly GCA_037177495.1 of Rhadinocentrus ornatus. Taxonomy (NCBI): domain Eukaryota; kingdom Metazoa; phylum Chordata; class Actinopteri; order Atheriniformes; family Melanotaeniidae; genus Rhadinocentrus; species Rhadinocentrus ornatus. The sequence continues at coordinate 9,762,105 of JBAMHW010000001.1, forward strand.
TGTAAACACTTTCACTTACCTAACTGCTGGCTGCAGATCCAGAGCAGAAGGAAGCAGTAGTACTCCATATGTTTACTGCTGCAAGCATGCACGTGACAGTGCGTATGAGGGAGGACTGGGTAAGGGTGTATGGGGATGAATGAGGCACAGAAAACCAACAGCAGGCACAGTTAAAGATCCCACTCTGATTGACTCCAAGTCAAAGCGCTCCCTATATATGGAGAAGTAGGAGGGGATTGTAGAAGGAGGTTCACTCTGACACAGTAGACAGGAGAACTCAGTCGTTCATACTCATTCAGTTCAGCCTGTCTAGCTGAAAACTCTCATATGACTTGTTTTCAGACAGAGATTTTGAAACAAACATTTGGGTGGTTGATTTTCAAGATACCACAAGTTTAAAGGTCCCATATTATGCTAAATTTACTTTCTAAAGATTTTCTAACAGTTTTATGTGTCCTCATAGCCTGTATATGATGCCCAAAAGTGAGAAAATTCTGACACCTCTCACTCTTGCTTGCTCCCAGGGCTCGAATTACACTGGGGCTTTCGGGGGAGCCTTATTTTCACACATGCACTGCGACTTCATGCGTCACGTGCACGCACATTTATTTTAGTGCAAGTAGCACGATTAAAAATAAGGTTACTTTTAAAAAAACTACTGTATGCAGTTTGTTAATCAGAAACAGCAACGGCGAGTTCTTTAACCACAAAAAGAAGCCCATCAGGTGTTTGTGAGTACGCTCACAGCACACAACAGACAAACAATGCTGCTAGCCACCGTGCTGAAGAAAACAGAATATATCATCCGCGTCGTTTGCCTTTTGGGGAAGCCAAACTCCCCTTAGCTCCCCCATAATTCGAACCCTGCTTGCTCCACTTTTTAGTGAATGTGTGCTCAAACAGGTGAGTCTGAGATCTTTGCTTTTGTGACCTCACAAAGGGAAATAACCACTTACTCTGGTAGTGGAAACTGCCATTGACCCACACCCCCGGCTAGCTGAGCCTGTTCTTTAAAATCACCGAGCGGGTGCCAGCGAAAGCCAGTTCCTTTCCCCGACAGGGGTGTAAACAGGCACCACTTACTAACGTTTAAAGGTTCAGACATAGAAACGGCCCGTTTTCAGTAGAGCTACTTTTGGAATGGCTGAAATTAAGAACCAAGGCTGAATTTGGGGTAATGCTCTTTGAAAACAATGTTGTTGGACCTCTGACACCCATATAAAATTGTTAAAAAAATGTTTAATATGGGACCTTTAAATTATGCCATGTTCTGTGGGTTTAGTGACATGGTTAATGTGCTTTAATAATTTTTTTGTTTTTTCCGTTCCTTGTTCTTTAGATTTACATTGTGTACTCTAGTCAAGTTTATCTGTTAGATTTTTTATGTAATTTTGTCTTTGCTCCTTGGTTAGTTTTACTCCTTTTTCATTTTGAAAGTATTTTCTTTGTACAGTGCAGGAAATTTGGCTTTCTGCTTAAGTTTCACACCTGGTCTCTGTTGCCAATTGCCACACCTGCTGTTCATTTAGCTGTTATCTACCTCAGCATATCCAGCTCCAGGTTTTCTAAGGTCAGTACCAGATCTGACATCTTTTCTGTTGTGTGTTTACTCCTCGTGCCAAGTTTAGTTTTGTTCCTGTCATGTTCTGTATTGTAGTTTGAATTTATGCTTTCTGGGCTTCCCGTCAATGCAGTATCTTCAACTTTGTTTTAAAATAATTGTTCATGATTTTTTTTTTTGTCCGCTTGCTTTTTGACATTATGTCAATGATGTTCTGACCTGTTAAGGTGTGAAAGACCTAAGCTACTGTTAATTTTCAATAAATTCTATAAGAGACTAAATTCTATGATCAACTGAGATAAAAAAACAAAAACAGTCTTGCTATAATGAAAGCTTTAGAGATTAGCATACAGAACGTTGAACCAAGTTAAAAATTACATGGAGAGCTACTGAAAGAGATAAGCATATGCAAGGCATTAGTCACATTGGCATGGTCACTAAAATTGTAAATTTTGAAATAATATACACTAGATCAGTAGAACTGCTGAATCCAAATCTCTTTTCCCATTACAAACCTAAATTGTCTTTTTTCAGTCATGAGCTATGCACCACTATCATCATGGCACAACCACAAACTAACCAGTGTATTAAAAGTGGAACGCAAATGTGGGGTGAGTACGTCACCCTATACTCTTGCAGCTGAACCATCCACTCTTAAGTACAAAATGTATAATGATCCTATTTAGGTAATAAGACATACTTTGTGGACATTAGCTCCCATGAAATCAGTCTGTGGTCACCTGGTAGATCCTCGCTTTGCTACTTAACCACAGCATGTCACATCAATGTACATTCTTTACCTAAATGAGTTATGTTTTCACTTTGATTTAAAACAAACAAATAAAAAATTTAATTGGTACACTGAATTATGAATACAATGCATTGGCACTTTTTCTTTACACGTTCAACCACTATGAAGACGCACATAAACTTTCTAAAAGTATATAATTTGAGAAATTACAGAGTGACAGAAAGCTGCAGGTTAATAGCTAATTCTAGTTTAGAAGACAAAAAAATGTTAATCATAAAGGAGCAATAATTTAGGGAAAAGGTATCATTTGGTAAAGGTGTACTATAGATGAAATACCAGTAATAAGCTTCACTTATTAGAAACAACGTCAAAGGATCAACAAAATTCATGATGTAGTGAAACTACTATTTCTAATGTCTGAAAATATGTTAAATTGACAAATACACAACTTTGGCTATTGCACACACTCCATCTGAGCTTGTAATCACAGTCCCATTTCTTTTCATCACAGAGAAACCACAGATCACACAAATCAAGCCATGTGCTGAAACCACTTAGGATAACCAAGTGTTCAAAAAAAGGAAAAAAACAGTCAAGACTTGCTTTCATTAAGGGTGCTTAAAAGCTCATTGGATTTATTCCTCCTTCATCATTTCTGCCTAGTAGACTGTAGGCCTCCTTGTTTCGTCTTTCAAGACAGGAAATTAAGCCCCGTGCCTATCATGGCTCTGCCTACGTGGACAACCTATCCACATAGCAATGCTGATATACATCTAGAAGAGACTGACTGCTACTAGGTCATTGAAAATAAGTAAAAGACCACACGATTGCATGTGAAGTTAAGAATTCCTCCTTCCTTAACTTAAATAACGTGCACTTGAAACTAGTTTTTCTTCTTGCTTAAAAACATGAAAAACATGTCTACAGGATGCTTTATTTTACATCATAAGCATACGGTTATTTCCTCAGACAGGCCAACGACTCAAGGAAACTTCAAGTTAGATGGGAACAAAACATTTTGACATTTGGAGGAGAAAATCAGGAATTTATAGGGGTTTGGGATTCATTATTTAAAAAAGAAAGTTCTCCATAAACATAAAACTTTCATAACAAGAATTGTTTGACTCAGTGTTGTGGGTACACACTCATAGCTCAAGAATCTCCCACTTTCAGCCAGTAAGACCTATGATGGATCTGAGAGGAACCTGCAATTGAGATTAAGGCCTGGTGCTCTGAATGGAGGCATTATGCCAGGGCTATAAAAGGAGTTGGGCTCCTTTTGTCAGTGTTTCAAGACCAAGGGGGTGATGAACAGTTTTCTCCAATGCTTTGCTGCAAACCAAAATTACCATGTAGATATTTTACTCTGCCTCTATGAAGGCATTGGGGTTAGGGGTCCCCAAGGCAAACTAAAAGGAGAGTAAATAATTTGGTTACCCTGAAACGCTATTCTATTTCCTTCTTCTAGACCTTATAAGCCATACAGAATCCATCTGATATCAGTACAGCACAGGAGCTGTGCTTACCTCATCTTTTCAGGGCACTCTTCAACACTCTACCACAACTGCAAGCAATTACCTCAATCACCCCTGGATCATCAGTTTGACTGCTTTATATGGCTGTCTCCTCAGGCTAGAACTGACAGGTCCCCTGGGACCAGGAGTAAAGAAGCAAACTGCTAACCCTCATCAGAGTTATTGTCGGGTGTGTGCCTCTTGCTAAGACCCTGCATCTATCACCTATCAGGATGTGGTCAAGATTCAGGCCTCCATGGCTGTTTTTTTGGGTTTCAGTCTAATGCTTCTGAGACAATATTTTGTAAGCATTACTTCTAGGTCAAAATTGATATTTGTTGGTGTGACTCAGATTTGATTCAGTCTCTGTCAGAAACTGTATTCTCTGTGTGCAAAAGTTTCTGACTATTTGTTTTGACAGCTGGGGTCATGAAATTGTTTACTAGAGAAAAAGCTTTAACAGCAGGTAAGTAGCACTTTAAGGGATGTCAATTGATTGTTGGTCAAGAAAAAAAATAATAAATCCAGGCCAGCTGATGTAAAGGCATTCCTAGCATGTGTTGCACTGGGTTAAGTGTTAGCAAGCAAAATAACAACAAAAAACAAACAACAACAAAAAATCTTCATGTCTCAGCTAATTCTGTAAAACAAATGTGCTATATTGTCTTTAGATATCCCTTGCAGTGAAAGACTGACCCAGCTGATAATTAATAATATACCAAAGCCTTTGATTTAAAAGCCAGATAGGCACAATAGCTTTAATGTGAACTAAGATCACTTCTTTCTTTTTCCCTCTTCTTTCATATCTCTGTGCCTCAGAGGAAGGACTTTCCCAAAAATCTTAAGAAACAACACAATAAGCAAGTATTCACTCAAAAGAAAATGAACCAACTGGGAGAGCCAGTTCAGACTTTCAGAACTGTGTGAATTCTCCAAAATTTACTGATATCGGAAGATCAATAAGCAGTCTCACTGCCCACAGTCCCATATCCGGTTGTCAGAAGTAATCTCCAGTTCTCTGGTAGTGCCTCAGATATTTCTTGGAAACGGTTCTTCAAACATCCAGCTGCTGAGGTTTATTGCCCATGGAGATGCTACTTTCCATTAATCACAGCCAAGTAAGGCAGGGGCAAGAAGAAACAATGAATGGTTTTTAGGTAATAGAGTACTCACTCATGGTCCTCCAAGGAACCTTTTGAAACATGCTGCTGTTCCAGCAGCTTGTTGTTGGCTTGAATCATCTGCTGTGAGGACAGCAGGGAGATATTACAACACAGTTCCAGCAAGTAGCCCTGCATAAACCATTAACATGGAGAAAGTGTTGGGAAGAACTCTCTATCAAACATTATGTGCTAGGACACACACATCAGACATCACTCTGCCTACTGTCCACACAGTTGATCTATTTAAAACTACTTAGTAATATTGTTAGTGTGATGTATTTGCATTTTTACCAGATAATATTCCGATAGCATAATACAACTTGTGTAAAAAATGTCTTTCATAGTTTTACTGTAATTTTAATTAACTATTGGGTTACAGTGTCTCCCAAGCCCTCTTTGCTGTTACTGCATGTTATGAGGATGCATGTGGCCTAATCATTCCTCTGCTGTTGGAAAGTAATTTGTGTACTTTACATGTGAGCAAGTTTATGTTGTGATGAGTAAATAAACATAGCAAGATCTTTAATGTATTCCACAGATCTCCTGTGGATGTTTTGTAAAGGTGGCATCCAGAATAAACAGCCAGTCATTGATAAAACCTAAAATGTAATCTAGGATTTATAGCCTTATACCACTGTTGCTTCAAATCTGGCTGAAGTGGAAAGACGTAATGCACCACACACATCATTATGTGCAAGTAACTGTGATATCTTTGGCAATCGCAAATTGGAAATAAAACATTGTATGTTAAGCTTCTGTCGTTCTGATGTAAATAAGCAGAGCTAAAAAGTAGGTACCTGACCAACTATTCTGTACACATTCCTCCTCCTGTACTCCTATTTCTTTGCTTGTTTATTCCTTCCAGGATTATGGAGCACTGGGGTCTGGTCCGTTTGACAGAGGACAAAAGTTTAATAGCACTGCCAATTCTGTCATTAGTAAGCAGACATAATTCACTGCTTTGGGCAATATCTCCAAGCAGTCAGACCTTGATCTTGGTATTTGTGGTATCTGAAAAATTAAACAGCTATATTTGGAAACTTTTACAGGAATTGGAGGATTTTAAGAGAATTTGATTACAAAGTCACTGCCATTCAGTTAGACTATTTACTTAGCCTTAAGGTACGTCTTAAAGTCACCATGAAATTCAAATTTATTTTGACATTTTTGCTTTTCCTGTAAAAGAAAGGCAGGGAGCCAGCTTCTGGCTTTAAAAGTTACCATTCAGCACAAAGGTATCATTAAGATATGAACAAAAATACTCTCATCTCCTTCCTGGTCCAATAAATAAACAGTCTTCTAAATGATCCTTTTTTTTTTGTTTGTTTTTGTTTTATGTTTGTTTGTTTGTTTGTTTAACTGGTAGAAAATATAGACAAATCACCTTAGCATGTTGTAATTTGTCATGAGTTGAAAGTAGCCCCATTTCTCTTTGCACCCTCTTTGCACAAAGTAAATCCAGGTCTTGTTATTTTAGAGCATTTTTACTGTGACTCATCAAATCAAATCAAACTTTATATATAAAGCCCTTTTTAAGTCATAGACAACACAAAGTGCTTTACATGATTAAAAACATTTATGCATATTTCTGTTAGTGCATAACAAAAACAAAAGATAAAATAAGCCTTCACATACATCAAAGTGTAATTACATTTTAAAAATAACACTCAAATTTTTTCACACAGTTGCACTTACCGTGTGTCCTCACCCTTGGAACAACTAAAAGGCCGGTACCAGAGGACCTCAGGGTCTGCGAAGGTTCATGACTTAAAGAAGGTCGGATAAATAAAAGGGCCCAAGACCATTAAGACTTTTATAAACTACTAAAAGAACCATAAAATCAATACGGAAATGCAGGGGGGCCAATGCTGTTGTAATTTCTTCCTGCCCTCTGGTCCTCATCAGAACCTGTGCCGCTAAGTAGCTGTAGGTTTGAGATGGACTTTTTAGGAAGACCAGAGAGCAGGGCGATACAATAATCTAATCTACTAGAAATAAAAGCATGCATCAGCACCTCCGTGCTGGCAAGAGAGAGAAAAGGGTGGACTCTGGCAATGTTTTTAAGATGATAAAATCCAGTTTTTGTTATATTTCTGATGTGTGGAATGAAATCCAGCCCAGAATCGAAAAGAACACCCAGATTTCTTACACACTGAGAAGGATTAATGTTAATAATAAATGTTGTAATTTAGATTAAATGATCTCTCTCTTGCCCTCGGGATTGATAATTAAAACTTCAGTTTTGTCCTGATAAAGCTCTAAAAAGTTCTCTGCCATCCATGACTTGATATCTAAAATACAGTTTAAAAGAACGTTAACTGGCTCCAGGTCATCAGGAGACACAGCGATGTAAAGCTGTGTATCATCAGCATCCATACAAAATTGTCGACCTGTGAAGTAGGAGTAAAACCATTTAAGAACAGTAACTAAGAGGCCCACCAGACTTCTGAGTCTGTCTAATAAAATCTGGTGATCCACTGTATCAAAGGCAGAGCTTAGATCCAGTAGAACCAGGACAGAAAATTTGTGTGTTTTTAAATTAAGTCTGAGGTCATTAACAATTTTTAAAGGGCCGTCTCGGTACTGTGGTTTGTCCTAAAACCAGACTGAATATTTTCTAAAATCTTGTGTTCATTCAAAAACTCATGCAATTGAAAAAAAACATTTTTTTTCTGTCATTTTACTTAAAAAAGGGAAGCTGATTACAGGGCGGTAATTATCAAGAATTTTGGGATCTAAATTATTCTATCAGAAGGGGCCTCACTACCGCCGTTTTAAAAGCAGCAGGGAAGACAAGCAATTTATTATGTTGCTCTCACTCATGTGATTGTGTTTTATAAAAGAGAACAAATATATTTTTAAAATATACAGAGTCCATATAACATTTTGACCATTTTAAGTCTTAAAATATAATTATAACTGTCTTTTACCTAAAATATTACCAATCTCTCACATTATTGTAGGGGAATTTAGGCCGACTTGTGTTGCTTCAGTTCATTAAAGTTTGCAGACATTTGCATACACAGCTCTCTAAGACCCCGACACAGAATTTCAATGAGACTGAGGTGTGGAATTTGACTAAGCTATTGCAACACACTGAATATTTTTTCATTTAAATGTTTTCTGTTTTGTTTTGTTTGTTTTTTTCAAACTAGCAGCCTTTATTTGAAAGCTGCTTGACAGTAAAGTGGTCAGAGGATCACATGCAGAAAAGGCCACAGGCAAGGACTCTGATCCTCACAGGTGTGAGCTTCAGTAGTCACTACTGAGTAGGGAAATGTAACAAAGGACAAGTACTTTGTTACTGTACTTAAGTATGTTTTTCATGTCTCTGTACTTAACTTAAGTAGATTTAATTGTGGATACTTTTGACTTTACTATATTTTACATCAAATATCTATACTGTCTATCCACTACATTTCTACAATGTCATTCATCATTATCAAAAACACTGTTATTGTGAAGGGATTTACATGGTCGTTGGCGAGAAGGGGGTTACTCTACTGAAACAATTAAAGCAGCCAGGTGATATTGAGCCCCGTTTCCACCAACAGGTACAGGTAGGTAAGCATTTTTTTTCTTCTTCTTTTGCATTTTCACAGGCAAAGAAATGAGAAGGGTGCCAGAATATCCAATGCAACCTATCCTACTTTTTTTGGGACCCTTCTGTTAGGGTCCCAATCTTTCCGATCCAACCCAAAAGGCCAGAGCGTAACACACTGTGATTCACTAATTCACTAATTGGCCGAAAGAGTCATCACTTCCTGTGTGAATTAGCACTAAGAACAAAGCGGCAACAGCACCATGTATAAATATACTATTGATTTTTTTGTTGTTAAAAAACTCATGACAAGATCACAAACTGCTGGATGTCCACCATCCTCCTCATTTGTTTCTGTCACAATCTTCTTCATTATAAATAAAGGAAGGTGTTGTGTAACTATTACCTCGATCAGCCTCAGTTCTCAAACTGGGGGTTGGAACCCCCCAGGGGTTTCCCAAGATAATTTTAGGGGGTCTCCATATCATTGTAAAAAACGGTTGAGAAAAGGGTTGAGAATCACTGACGTAGATGACGCATCTATCGCTATCTGGTCAATATGCCACCTACCTTTTAGAAGTACAGTACAACCAAACTGTTTTGTACCACCTGGACCTGAAACGGGGCTTAAGACCCTCCTTCAACAAGAGCAGGGCGCATCTGCAGTGACAGTATCAGCAACACTAACCACTGGTATAACACCCAAAATGGACTCTGTAGTCCAGGTAACTTTGTTAATATAATAGCATTTAACTGTGTAGGCAACTTTCTCTATAAAACTTTTACTTTCAACACTTTAAATATATTTAAACGCAAATACTTATTTACTCTGACTTAAGTAAAAAGGTTAATGTGATTCTTTTTGTAAGGTTTAAACCTTGAGAATTGCAGAATGCCGACGTCCAACAAGGTATACCACCAAAAAGGGAAAAAAACACATCCAACTCCAGTCTTGCTGAGCTCAGGGTTTTTACTCACGTCACATACATCCAGCATCAACTTTTCTCTTCTTTTACAAAGTATATAAAGGCTATGCCCGAAATCATTCAGTTACAAATACAGGGGTGTATATACAATTGTGACCCATAAAAACATTTACCACACATTAGCTTCAACCACCACAAAATACAAAATTACATCCCTCTTTAACCATTTACTGAAACTATCACAACAACTTAAACTAATAAAGCAAAAATGAAAATAAACTAGTACTGCCTAAACCTCCCCCCTCTCCTCTGGCTACTTGGTTAGTGCCATCCAAGCCACCTCAGAAAGAGAGAGAGAGAGATTAGAGACAAACCAAAACATGTACTGAAAATAAACCAAATTAATGTATAAACCAACTAAATAGGATCCATATTTAGTGGATCAATACATTAACAAAAACCAAAGAAACACAAATAAATGGCATCAAGTTGCATGTTGTGTATAACCACATACTGAACTGCTTAGTGAGGGGGCGTCTGCAGCTCCCTTACACTTTTACTAAAGAACACAGGGATGGTTGTGTTTATTATTTATTTATTTATTTATTTGTTTAGCTATGTTCCCAATTTTCACTTAACTTTGAGCATTAGACAGATGATCTAACATTTTACTCTAGAGAACTTTGGCATACAAATGCATTTATTGGCAACCCAGTATCTCCAAGGTGTCCAGGTCCTGTGGCTGCAAAAGAAGTCCAAATCATCACCCCTCCACTGTGCCTCAGAGCTGGTATGTATTTCAAGTGCTTTTGAATAGTTGCATCTGGCATCTACTTACCCTTTAATTCATTTGGAAGAAGTAAGGCTGAACTTGAAAACATTACAATAGAAAATTGGTTCATACTTGCACTACAATTCTGAACAATTAGTTTCCTTTCTCAGTGTTCCAGTTAAAAAAGAGGAAGGTCACAAAGTTAAAACAAACACAGACTTGATCGGTACAATCTTTCATGCTTTTTTTTTCTGCAGCTTCCTGAGAACAATCAAGCACACCTGAGCGCCCTCTGCTAATTACTTTGGTCTTTTTTCCAGTCATTACCTGATTGCATGCACTAGTTTAGTAAACTACAGCCTCAGCTGACCTTTGTGAAGGTTTCAGATTTTGTCATCTGACATCTCTGCCCTGTGTCAACTTCTTTTTCTTCCCTATGCCATGGGATTCCAGACTCAGCCATGGTCTGTCTGTCCTGCCTGTTCAGCTGCCCACCAGACCATTAAACCTGTCTGCCTGTCAGCTCCTCCCAAAATCTTAACACTGGACTCTCCAACCATGCGCTATATTAAAATGAATCTGCATCAATACCCTTCTGTCTGAGTTCTGTATTTTAGTCCAAGAAATAGCATGATCTGTAACTATTTGGGGACATCAGTGCATCAAGGATCAGCCCACCTGCGGAGTCTCTCGCACCACAGGGAAGGAAGGTGCAGACAGGTAGCTGTTTCCTTTTCTCTCTGTCTGAGGGGAAATAGTCTGATCTAACACGAAGTTGCACTGTTGGCCATGTTTGAACAGTTTGCTGTGTTTCTGTTAGTAACCCAAAAATTCTTTTGGGTGTTCTTTGCTTATTTTTCTATGTATGCAAATGCAGCACATCATGTCATGTCACTGCAATCATTGCACATTGTCAAGGTTGACAAATGCACTCATAAGCTCAGAGGTATACATTTTTTATGCTAGAGACAAGGAACCAGGTTTCAATTCCCATACTTTGTGTTGACACCACATAATGAAAACTTTAGCCTTTAAATCTACCATCTTGTACTTGCCATAGTTTGAGTGAATATACGTCAATCTCAAAAAACCTTGCCCAGCATTTTTTTAAGATTTGGCCACCATGGAAGTCCAAATAAGAGCAATGGTTTAAGTGTGAAACTCATTGAGAATCATTACCGATATTTTTACATCCCTTGCAGGCAGTTTGCTGTTTTTGTATTATTTTGTAACTGAAACAGCCTCATTAGTAGTTAAATACCATATATATATATATATATATATATATACATAATAAAAATGAGCATATTGAAGAGCTACATACATAAGGGAAGTAAATGCTTCTGTCTAAACTTGAGTGAGTCATGCTAACTTTTCCAGATCTTTGGCAGGGCTTTGAACAGGTTGACTTGTGCCAGTAGCAATAGTGGGAAATAAACTAATGTGGAAACTAAAGCCACATGCCACAAGATGGACTACAATGGAACGCCACAAAACTCACACATCCATATTCAGATCAGAGACATCTCTCTCAACACCCAGCTTGCCCTTGCTGCCCATATGAAGCTACTTCCACATACTGTAAAGAACTATATGTCACTGAGGTTTTTTCACAGTCTGTTTCAGTGTTGTACTGGATACAATATAGCTGTGACTGACAGACAAGCATATACTTTACAATCTCTCAGTAATACAAGCCACATTCTCATAGTTATACTCTCCAGGAAACAGATACAAAAAATGAATTACTCACCACTTTCCCATATCCAATCAAGCAACGCACAACTCATGCAGAGGATTAGGTCATACAGTCTTGTGGTTTAGCATAAACGTCTGCCTCCGTCATGTCTTCATCATGAGAAAACACAAACTCCTGTTTCAATGTGTTTGGATTTATATTCATTGTGAGACAGATGGAAAAACTGCAAGCAGCTTTTTTCTTCTGTTGGGGCTTGATGGAAAACTAAACTGTCTGCAGTTTTCAGTTTGTAATTATAAGGTTTCACAAAGCTTATTCACAATTATCTGTGCAGGTTGACCACTCAAACACCAAGTTAAGCCTATATCACAGACTTTTTGAATGCAATCCTTATAACAACACATCATTGGTTAATGCAGTTCACTGTGGCGTGGTGTTTCCTAAGGGAAAGTTAACGTGTGATGATATTTTCTGTTGTTTTACGCCCTGGCAGCTTCTGTTCCAATGAGAGTTTAAACTTTCTGTTTATTATGATACCAAGCTTGGCAGTTCGTTTGCTCAGGAGAAGACAGATCGAGTTTCCTAACTATGTTTGTATTTTTTAAAGAGCTGTTTAATTTGGCAACCAGAAGGTGTCTGCCCTGAAAAGGCTTTAGCTCAATCACAGTTTCTGCTACATACTGTTTAGAAACAAAACTGGTGGTGGAGGGATAAGGAGGGATTAAGGTGAAAGGGATAGAAATAATTCTCTAGAAGTATTTTTGTTTCTAATCCTATGAACGTATTTATTTTCTAATGATTAGAAAGAATTAACAAAGTCTATAATTATATAGACAAAAGTTGTAATTCTCTTCTAATATAAGATATCCAGATATGGAGAATGGGGAAAGATAAACCAGTGGATAAGTTGACTACTCACCTTATTGCGACAGCCATGCATGATCCATTTTTTTAAATTTTTAAAATCATTATTATTCAGTAATTAAGCATACAAACATACAACATTACCCCCACCTCAACCTAACCCTTAATACCAGGTCTCGCATTAAAAAAGTCAGACATATTCATAAATGTTCTTGTTTCAGGTATATATATATATAAGCATAGTTTATCAACACACCCTCTGATGGTAAACTTAATTTTTTTTTATAATAAATATGCCTCATCACATCACTTTTTTTCATCCATCCATTCATTTTCTGCCGCTAGTCGGGTTGGGTGCGGTAGCTGCTGCCTAAAGGCGGATTTATGCTTGCGCATCATCTGCGTCCGCGTCACCGCCGTAGGCTCTACATAGCTCCGCAGAGGCTTGACGCGCACTTTATCCAGACCTGACGTGCACCCCTGCTACGCAGACGGCTTACGTGGAAGTACCCCCTTGTGATTGGTCAGTTTGGGATCACGTGTTGCCGGATATCTGGATCTTATGGCTGAATTTGTGTGGTAATCACCGTTTGTAACCAGTGGATCAAGTTGATGAGAGGCTAATCAAATAATTTATTCATTTTCTTCAAATAACTAATAAAGACACTGAACCATACTGGACGCCATTGTTGTTTTAAAACAGAAAATACCTACTGAACTGAAGGTAATCATCAAAATAACTCCGACCTGGTGAGTTAATTGGCCGATACCACCCCTGCTGCCACCTTCAGGTTCGGAGGAGAAACTGCAACATGACACCAAAACAACTCAAATCCCCTACGCTATGCGAAAGCAAACTCACCAGCGTCAGCTACGTGGTAGCGGGCTGCGCGCAGATGCTGCGCAAGCATAAATCCGCCTTAAGCAGGGAAACCCAGACTTCCATCTTCCCGGCCACATTCACCAGCTCATCCGGGGGGATCCCAAGACGTTCCCAGGCCAGTCCGTCCAGCATGTCCTGGGTCTTACCTGTTATGGCAAGTGAAAGCTGCCAATTTACTACACACCAAGCACAGGAGAGGGCGCAGCCGACCCTAACGTTGCCGCATCAACGTCTCAAATTTCAATGGTATCTTGCTAGGCTGGTAACGAGAGATGGGCGGTGACAACGTGGCGACGTCATGAAATGAACGTCTACTGGTGGCGACAATGCGGTGGCATACCTTGTAATTACGTGTCAAATCCAAATCAAATTATGAATGTGTCTCACCTTAACTCGCCTCAAGAACGTGTCTCATCTTACGCCACCTCAAAATATTGCAGGTTAAACTTTTTGGAACTGCCTAATATGTGTCTAAAAATAACTATTTTGAAAAGTTAATCAGGATTAAGAATGTTTTACAAGACATGAAGGCACAACTGATTGCAATTTAGCCATTTAATCTTGAAGCAAAAGTTTAGAAAATTACAGTGTCATATAAAAATATATAAAAACTAGTGCTGGGCACGTTAATGCGTTAATGCAGTGATTAATCTTTTTTTTAATCGTGTGGGTTTTCTTTTTTTGCTCACTGGCTTTGATCACAGAAACATGTCATCCACGTCTCCCTTCCCTGCTGCAGCGGTGTGTCTGATGTAATCAGGAGAGCAGGTTTATTAACATGAAGAGACGTTTTCTGTCTGGAAGTTAAGAAAGAAGAAAAAGAACTGACATTTCTTTTTGTCTGTCAAAACCCATGCAGGTGGTAGAATACCATGATTTTGAAAGGGAAACTGCTCCCAAAAGACAATGAGAAACTTTTTGCAAAGCTAAGACATGTTTTCTGAATGTCTTACAAACGTGAAGCATAAACTGTGTCTTCTTCTGCCTCTGGTTCGGTGAATCTTGGTCATAGCAAGATGAAACTTCCAGCTGTGGAATCTGTGAGATGTGAGCTTTCAGTAGAGGAGATGTTTGTCTGTTTATGCTGTCAAGTCGACACGGGGAGACATCATCTGTGTTTACATATTTTTCTGACTTTGTGTACCTGGTATTTTAATTGTTTTTTGTCTTAATTGTGTTTGGTGGCCGCAGAAATGATTTTGCTGAGCTGTTAGCTGAGATTCTGAACTGTGGATAACACACACCTGACGCTACACCTGAAAGTCCAAATGTTAACCCCTTAACTCCTGGTAGTGAAGCTAAGAATGCAAAGTAAGAGAATTTATAGGCCAGAAATCCGGATAATGAAGTACTAAATGTGCATGGATGGACGTCATTGTGCATATTGTGAACATTTCTCTCTCCTCACCATCTAGAAGCTGTGAGATTGTAATCCTGCTTTCTGTCTGTTCACCTGATAGCTGATATTCATCAGATGTTGTTCCTTCTGTGTTTATAACGAAGCAGCTTTACAGCTTTAAATTCATCCTGCTGACTTTTTCCCTTTTAGTTAGTAATGTTTCATAAAAAATATTTGATTTTATATATATTAAGAAATAATTTAACAGTTGCTGTTTCAAGAAAAAACTGCATCTAATTGTGTTTATATGTTTAGTTTAGGGGTCTGCAGCTTTTACAATCCTAAGAGCCATTTTTCCCTCAGCAAGCTAAATAAAATTCCTTTAGAGCTGCAAATGCTACGAGTCCTTTTCAATATGATTCCATATTGTGAAGTGAGAATCTTAAATGAGAAGAAGTTTCCATTTGCTGTTGTATGTTCTAACTGTTTTGTTCCTTTATTTTTTCATTGAGTGAAATGAATCATCTTTTTGTTCTGCAGGATATCAGGGTTGTTCCAGATGGGTGTAAGCTTACATGGAAA
>JBAMHW010000001.1:9778592-9790749 GCA_037177495.1 Rhadinocentrus ornatus
CTACTCTGAGCCCCTCCCGGATCACCGAGCTTCTCACCCTATCTCTAAGGGAGAGCCCGGCCACCCTGCGGAGAAAAGTCATTTCGGCCGCTTGTATTCACGATCTTGTTCTTTCGGTCACTACCCACAGAGCACTCGTTTTTACCTATTTTACTTTTATTTAACCTTTATATAACCATTGAGATTAAACATCTCTTTTAGCCAAACATTTGGCTAAATATTAACATGAATCAGCAACTAGTTCTTATTCTTAAACAGCATCTGTGGGGCAATGTAAGCTTAATGCAATGAGGTAAGTTAAGTTAAAAGTTGGAGGAACTACAGGGAAAGTTTTACTAATTATTTTCCATTTCATTCTCACTTATTTATTTATTCATTGATGAATAATCTTTGCACTGTAGCTATAACTAAAGTTTTTCATAATATCTCAAAAGGGAAAAAGGACATATTTTCCACGTGACGTGTGTCGTGACCATGTTAATTTAGGCAAGTTTGATTTTTTGTTTTGTTTTAGACTTTGTTGTTCAACTACTGTGTTTTTAACTCCAGCTACTTAATGTTGGCTAAATTTGCTTTAAGAAAAAAAAATACAGTTTGAAATAAAAAAATAAAAATAAATGGTTAATTGGTTTAATGTTCATCCGTGTACCCTCAACCTGGGGAAGAATGAGCCACAAATAGCACTTGTTTCTTTACACCCCTGTGTTATAGACATATTATGATCCTATAAAATTGTAGGAATTATTTTTACTGTTGGTCAGATATGTTTATTGCACTTCTGCCTAATTTGCCTTTATCAAGAAGACCATATAAGGAAAATTAAATTAACTTTTTTTTTTTTTTTTTTTTTTTTTTAAAAAACAAAAGGCTTATCTTACCCCACTCTCCCTAACCAATTCTAACCATTGGATGGTGCCTTCTCAAACCAGTGGAGTTGACCAATCTCATGAGACTTTTCAACTTTTTGAAAAGGTATCAAACTTCCCATATTATGCAAAATTCATTTTCTAAAGGTTTTCTAACAGTCATATGTGTCCTCATAGCCTGTGTTTGAGGCCCAAATATGAGCAAATTCTGTCTCCTCTCATACTTGTTTGCTCCACTTTTTAGCAAATGTGTGCTCAAATGGGTGAGTCTGAGATCTTTCCCTTTGTAACCTCATGAAGGGGAATAACTACTCTCCCTGGTAGTGGATACTGTCACCATGTGTGTGTGGTGGTTGCCTCTCCTGGTTCTCTGGCTACTCTAACTTTCTTACACAGTACAAAGACATGCATGTTAGGTTAACCGGTCACTTTAAATTCTACTTAGGAGTGAGTGGGGGTTGTTTGTCTCTCTGTGTTGACCCTGTCATAAACTGGCAACCCTGTCCAGGGTGTACGCTGCTTCTTGCCTAGTAGCTGCTGGGATAAGCTGGAGACAAGAAGTTTTATCTAATATGTTAAAAATAAATAGAAATTTATTTTTTTTGTAATTTTTTTAGTTTCCTTTATTAAAGATTTTATTATCTGGATGGATTCAGACTATGAAAAATGATCTACTCTATTGGGGCATTGATGTACTCTACTCCATTTACACGTCACAATGAAGTGTGCAAAAAGGATACACTGGTGTTTTGGAAATAGCAGTCTCATCTGGGTAATTACAATAAGTTACAAGGACTTATTTGGCCTAAAAAATTATGTTAAGCTTTGGGGAAAAAATAGATTTTTACAAATGAAGACATAAGAGAGCTAATTTTGCTTTATCCATGCAAACTTTAGGGTCATTTGCATGAGCTTTGAATTACTTAGTTCAAATAGTAATCTTCTGGTAATTACATAGACTTTTTTAAATTTATGAGTACACAGCACAGTGCCCACAAACCCCACAGTTATACAGGACACATAACATTAAAGATATAGAGTACATCAAACACCATCCATAAACATGTCTGAAAAGTGACTCATTTGGAAAAATGCACAGCTAAACATTTACCAAAAAACTATCCAGAAAGGAATGGCTGGTGCCCCATCTTTGTTCTGCCAAACAGCTGGTGTCCAGGAATGAGATGTTTAGCTGGAAATACCAACTTAGACGTTTAAAGTTTTCAACGACCCCTGTTGCTTTTTGATTTACTATAAGAGAGCAGCATGATTCCTGAAACCCTGCATGCTGAGCGTCCTGAATCTGCCAATCACAGGTAAATATGCCCCCTGTGGATGTCCCTAAAGTGCAATTACACAGTTTATGAGCACTGAGTCCATTCTGCACCTTAAGACTTCTGGCAACAAATACATCTCCAGTTTCATACAATGTTCCTTCTGCTTGAAATTGCTGGTTACATGCCTTTAGATATCTCACTTATCTCATTATTTACACTTTCTCAGCCCTATCTGATCAAAGAAACCTAACAAATAAAGCACACGTTTACACAATTAGATGATTTTGTTTTTTCTTCAGCTCAATGAAAATGCAGTCCTTTCATCTAATTATTGTGGTTTTATTCTCTGTCACAGCTTCAAATACATGTTTCTAACATCAACTGGTTCTGCACAGATGTGAGTTTGCATGAAAGCAAGTTGCTTTATGATGACCAGTTAAAGACAGGTAAACACACTCTCATGGGGAAAAGCAAACTGAAGATGGATGGTTTTAGTCAATTATTTTGTAATACCTCGTTCGTATTGGACAACAGCTGAAACTCTTTTTGTTAGTTTACAGCAAGCCAAGATCCAACCAGCCGTTTGTAGTGTTTAGTCATTAAGATTTTTAAAAACAAGCTGATGATATTGTTCTGTATTCATGTGTGTCCTCAGACAAGGAGGATGGTGCCTGGAGTGCAGTTTTGATAGTTTTGTAATATCTCGAGATCCTCGAGTCTTCCATAGATTTTTGAATAGGATCCAATACCTTCACTGTGCAGAAATTACATCTAAATTGCTTTATGTCACAAGGAATAAAAAACAACACTGTTTGACTTGTTCTACTTGGTGGAAGCATGCCCCTGGTTTCAGGTGACTGGCACTAATCAGTCTTTACATGGCTTCCAAGAAAATTGTAATAAAATAAATCCTTAGCAGTTAGGATTACTAGCAGTCATAATTAATGCAACAATTAACCAGAAAGAAAAAACAGACAAAGTCAGATGCAAATTTACAAAAATCAGAGTACCCCAGTTTTTAAAAATCACAAACACCTCTGAGTCCAACGTCAAATCAAAAGTAACTTGACGTTATGGAGCTTTCGGGTAAATAACCTAACTTTTTGACCCTTTAAAGGTAGCAAACGTGATCCAAGGGTTTTTGTTTTCCCTTATGGCAGAACTCTGGAGTAGATACAGACTTCTGTGGAAGGTTCAATAGCATTCCACGGTTTTTAAGATAAGCCATAGCCTACTACTGAGGCTAAGAGTGAAAACCTCAGGCTTCCCAAGAAGCTGTGTAAGCAACGATGGAAGCTGCACTAATTGAAGAAATAGCGTTTGACTTAGCACAGGACCAGGAGCCTGTGTGTTGTTGCTGCTTTTAAGATAACTAGACCACACAACTATCTCAACATCTCTTTGTTTTTTGTTTTGAAACAACTGACTTAGTCAACCTTTGTTAGAAGTTCAGTTAATTTTTTATTTGGTTTAAATGGTGAACAGACAGGGGATGTTTAACTGCAGCTGAGGTCGTTTTCCTTCACATAGACTATATTTTGACTTCTCTTAGAGATTATGGCAATAATAAACTATTTAAATCTCTTTTGGTCATGAAAAACTGACTGGCAGACTACCAGAAACTTTCATCATAGTTTCAAGTGCTGTTTAAAAGTAGTGAAGTTGAGATTCTTTTGATGTAATTAATGTAAAGAATTATGCAATAAAATGGTTACAGTGAGTAAAATCAATGCCAGAAATTGATACAACAAAGATCACAAAAAGCCTCCTGATAATCCACTAATTTGTTTTCCCAACAAAAGATATATATTTTTAACTGACAAAGGTTCCTACGTAAAAACCTTTAGGCACAAATAATATATTTTTAATATATTTCCAAGGTTCCCAGTTCCACCCTCATGAACTGTATCTGGCAGCTAGTTTGGGTTGCATGTAAACGTTCTTTAAACAACGACTTTTTAATATAATTAGATTCATTAGCTTGTGATTAAACACTTCACATGGGCCTGCAGGAGCTCTGATGTCATGTCCACAGGCTTTAGCTGACAAGAAAGAGATCGCTGCCCTTTACAGTATCAGTAAATAGTTTTATGTTCAATCTGAACCTAAAGACTGCGTATAGCATCCAGCTGTAGACTAGTTGTGTTTTTATTTTTTTTTCATTTTATTTATTTTTTTTATAGATCACAACTACAGTGATCTACAGGTATTTGTTTACAATGAAACAAAAAAGGTTTGGTTTTCATTGTGTTCATACAGCCTTAACTTAACTTAGTAACAATTCTGATTATTCAGGAATAAAATTTTGCCTTAACTTTTTATAAATACAAATAAAACTTCTTTTTTTCTAGATTTTATTTGTTTTGTTTTCTAATTATCAATATAATATATATTAATTTTATTATAATATATTTATGTATATATTATTATTATTATTCTATATTCTATATTATAATATATTTTCTATAATCAATCAGAACTACAAAGAATTCAAAGAGAATCTGTTTCTGAAGCTATTACATAAATTTTTATTCAGTAACTAAGCTATCTTTGAAATACTGCATATACATATTCTCATATGGATTTTTATTAGAACCGAGTCAGAAATTAGGTAATTACCAGTGTGGTATACTTCAACTTGGCCCCAAATGAAATGGGGTGAACACAAAATACACTTCAAATTGATCGGTGGGAACAGAGCTGACCGAAGGAATATTAAAATGTCAAAAGTTTGCCAGCTGACTCATTTAATTGGCTAAATAAGTGTCTTCCTCAGGGAATTATAACGTTTGAATGAAATTTTCTCTTGTTTACTGAACTTTACTAGTCCCAAATTTATGGTGTTTAGCTATTGTAATAAATAAATAAATACAACAATGAGGGGGAAAGAATGCTGCACTTTCTACATTTGTCTCTCTGCTTCTGCCGTTTAATGAAGCACCATTTGTATCAGGATATGATAAAGTATATGGGCAAAACAGTAACTCTGGACTGTAATATATATTTGACAAAAAGCTGCTTGTTATTTACAGCTATTTTTTTAAAGTCTGAGAGATTGCAAAGATCTGCTTAACTGCTACCACATGTGAAGTCTTTGTATTGCTGTCATTGACTTAATGTGCAAGGGCTGTTTTCCAGACTGTGTGTGGTGAACGTTCGTGTGAGAGGAGATACATACACTATGACAAAGAAAAAAGAAAAATAGGTCTTTTCTTTCAAATTGAAGGAACACTGTATACTAAAACAATAATAATTCCTCACTCCTTAAAAAATTATTTTTAGCATCTGAAAACTACAAATCTGATTATCTTCATCTCAGCATGTTTAACAAGATTATTTTAAAAGTGAGAAGAGAGATTATGCAATGCGAAATTAAGGCTACAACAGCCAAAGTTAAATAGCATCTTCCTTGACAGTGTCATGAATCAGGGTCACGAAATGGCTGAGACTTGGACTGGGACTGGGAGGACTCTGTAAATCTCCCTCAATGACCAGCAGGTGAAAAAATAAAGAAAATGAGAGGCACTGAGAAGGGAAAATGTATTTGGAGGAGACTTGAATAAATTAAAAGCTGTAGGAAAAAGACTTAAACAGAGAAGGTGAGACTGGAGCAATCCATCGATGTGTTGAGTGAAGTAGCTGTGGAAATGTCTACTTATGAATGAGTTATGCATCACCTACACAAACATGCACACACTTAAGAGGAATCTGGAGTGTGTGTTTCTATTGAATAACTATAATAATAACTGATTTGAATCAAATTATCTCTTATTTTTACTTATCTTTTTCTTGCTTTTTCTATGCATCTCAATCTGCTTTTCTTTTTTTCTTTTTTTTTTACTGATCTCTGTACATTTCTTCCAATGTGTAGTCCCCTCATCTTCCTCTGCTTCTTCTGTACCTTGTGTCTGGTGGAGGAAGTGGTTTGTGTGCAGACTGCGGCTGGCTGGAACACTGGGCTCTGTGCTGGGGAAGCTGAAATTTGAGCCCCTCTGTATTAAATGTTCCACTAGTGCAACAGTTTCTGTGAGGGGAAATCATGAGGTGGGTAGACAATCCAATGGGAGGGTGATGGAAGAAATGCTCATTACTATAAATAATAACTTGGCCATTCTGTTGGTTGAGTCAGTAGGACTGTGCACCGTAGAAGTGGATAAACATGTGAATACATTCCTTTGCGTGTGTATTGTCTGTTCTCTCTCCTGCATCACTCTTATCTTTCTTACTCCCTCTGCTGTCAGCTGGCAAGAACAGCACAACAATAAAAAGGACTTATGGACAGTGATTACACATTTAAGGAGTCAAAATATGTGTAGTATGAGTGTATCAGCTCTCCCAAACACAGTACTGTTTTTGTATCATTCAGCTCCTTATTAATAATTATGTATAAATATTTTAGAGAGAGTGTGTTCTTCTGACAAAGATCTAAGTTTGTAAAAATCAAACACATTTTTCACTGGCATGCTGTAAAGAGTTGTTTTTGCTCATCTGTGTGTTTTATACAGCACTAAAGAAAAACACCATTAGAATACCACTGTTGTAAAAAGTTTCTTAAAGGATCTCTGCTAATCAGCGTTCTTAACAAAAATGTATGCAATTTTTTTCACGTTTTCAGAAATAATGAAAAAAAAAGTTTCAACAAGGTGACAAATTTACTGCCTTCAGTGATGTAGGAAGTACTCAACATTGCACTTCATTGAAAGTACAAAATAAAAATCGACCTCTAGTAAAAGTACCACATTATTGCTTTTGCTTGAGTAGAAGTAAATAAGTTTTTGATTTTAAATATACTTAAAGTATTGAATGTATTGGCTAATGCAGTGATCAGCAATATCACGAAGTGTGCCGACAGTATGTATATTTTAACTATATTTATTTATCAACAATATTAATTAGCAATGATAAGGATGATGCTACTGGGAACACAGGAAAAATCTAATATCAGTTATTTAAAATATTGTTACTTTTATTGTGTTAACCCTCTCTGACACAGTTTACATTTGGACTTATAATTCTGAGAATCAGAATTAAATGTTATCTTTGGGGACCTGCAGAGTCAAATGTCATTAAAGTAACAAAGAAGAGTGGACTGAGAATAAGAAAATAAATAAATAAATAAATAAAATAATAGGTTGGGAGTCATACTAGGTCACCCCACACATGCTCATGCTCAAATATATATATATTTCTTTATCGATTTATTGATTTGAATAAATTAAAATTTTGTAAATCCATATTGATACAGAAAACTTGGAGATTGATTTATATAATATACGTCTTCTTTTCCGTTAACACGACCTTACTCTCAGTGACTTACCGAGGTTCTGCAGTATCTTAGTATATGTACACAACTGGTTTCTGATCTTGCCTCCGTCCAAAATAGACTTCTCTTGCCAAAATAATGTCAAATTGAGATGTTTTCATTCAGTGTGAATTCAAAGTATTTTGCAGGGTACTAGAGCTCACATTAGCAGCTAACGTCACGACCGCCGGCTTTCACATTAGCACAGTGGTTCCCAAACTTTTATTGCAGGGCCCCCTTTTCATTAACAATAATGCCAAGCCCCCCCAATCCCAGTACCACAAGCACCCCAAAGTTTAAAAAGAACGAACAAAGAAATGTGCACAAAATAGTCTTTAGTTTATTGGCTGCTTCTTGTTAACTACAGTCAAAACCATGTCAATGGCAGAAGGAATGCTCAACTCAATTACAAGTGTGAGTGTATCAGCTCTCTCAAACGCATTACTGTCTGTGGATAGGCCTTATAATTATGTATGAATATACATAATAAGAATATACATAATAAGATAATACATCTGTTATAGTGTGAGATTTTTTATACCAGGAAACTGCAAACTACTTCAGGTGAGTTGAGCGTTCAAAAAGCTGCTTTAGTAAAACAACTCTGCTATATATGATAGGTTAGTAGTTTATTTCTATAGTAATCAACAGTCTTTTCATGGTCTTTAGAATGACAAGTCCTCAAGTAGTGTTATTACTTGTTTGGCTTCATACTGTCAGATGCTAATATTTTGAGAAATACAACACGCTGTGGTGTGTCTTCATTACCCACCATTGACCATTACCATTACTTGACCATTACCTGGTCATGCAAAATATGCCTCATCATAATCTCTGTTCTTGATTCATCATTGTTTGCACATTGTCACTTTCACAAATTTCACCATGTTTTGCTAGCGGTGTAAAACTATAAGTTTTATTTAGCCTTGCTGTTCACCTTCTTCAGACTATAGAAGATGATCTCGCTCACTGGAAATCTCTACCCATTTCACTTATGGGGAGAGTTGCCACTATAAAAACAATGGTTCTACCCAAAATCAACTACTTGTTCTCTATGATTCCTATGATTCCTATGATTTCTATAAAACTGTGTTGTGTTGTATCCAAACTGAAAGTGGAAATCACAGCAACATTAAACAAAAGTAAGAACAAAAATGGTTGACTTTCATATAAACTGCCATTGTGGCATGTGGCATCAAACTACTGAGCCAGCGGTGGCACTGAGGTATTTACCACCTGGGGACGCTGCTGTGGAGAAGAGGAGGCGGCCAGAGAGAAATGTTCAATAAAAAGTTGGCTGCATCCCTGTTTTAGCCTCTTCATTACTGCATTTCATATTTTAAATGATGATTTCTAGTAAAACCGGTTTTCTGTTGCCAGATGTGAACTGTACCAGTGTGAACACCAATGAAAACAGATGTATATGATGTAAAGTCTTGGAATTCAGTGAAGATATCTTTGCACATTTAAAAGCTGTTTTACTAGTGTTCTAAATCGCACTTTATACTAACAGGTATGGGAGAGACCTGCAGAGACATGAACGTGTGTAAATTGTTTCTATTGTTATCTACTGAGGTAGACTAATACAGTGTAGACCACGATACTTTGTTACACTAATGAGGCCTTTTAAAGGCATTTAATAGCATAAAGTATGATGACGTGCAAACACGTATGTGAGCGTGATTTTGGATTTCGGAAGAACTTGGATGGATTGTCCTGAAAAAAAGTATATAAATGGCGCGGCGCTCCCATCACGGAGCATGTAGGAGGGTGAAATACCTTATAATAAATAAATAAGCATACGTTCTAACTCATGTTCAGCCGGAGGAGAATCCTTGTTGGTGTTGGAGGCGACGTAGTTTACAGGTGGGGCTGCGGACATGTCCTTGTCCCTGGGGCTCCGGTCTGGGGGCTCCTCTGCTGTGGGCTGAGTGGGGCCGCTGCTCTCTCTGCTTTGGCTGTCCTGGGCTTTGCTCTGTGGACCTGCCGGGCCTTTGGGGCCTCGGGCTCCCCTCTGTCTCCCCCTGATGCTTCAGGGTGCGGCGTGGTCACGGCCCTCTTACAAGCACACATTTCATCTTTGATGCATGGTCACGCATGCACGTTCACGTTCACACGTGCATGCTCACAAACAAGCTCGTCTCTCTATCCACTTTCAATTAGATGTTGCTGATGTTTGTGTGCTGGTACGTCTCTCTACAGGTACGTTTGATGATTGTTGTACTTTTTCATCATTATCCTATTTTCTTTATTTATCATGTAGTACTGTGGTAGTTATATTGTTTTTGTGATTTAGGCAGCCTAAACAACTTTTATTTCCATATTTCAATTCCGTCCATTTCTCTTTTTCTGTCTTCCTCTATCCTCCCTGTCAGGTTCGGCACTGACATATCAAGGCTAAAAAAAATAAGATTATAATAAAAATAATAAAAATATTTCAAACATCAAGGGCGGCCATGTCTCCCTTGGTAGAGCAAATCTTTCTGGCAAAATATGGCACACAGACCGCCATTTTGTATGTTAGGATACTGGACAGGACAGGGTAAAAAAATAAATAAATAAAAATCGAAATCTAATTTAAATAGCCTGCTGTAAATTGAATCGATTCAGGAAATTAGTGACGATACTCAGCCCTACTCGTACGCATGCACACATACACTCACAAGTAATCACGTAAACCACAACCCATCAGGTGTCTTGCCCAAGGACACTTTAACATGATCTCGACTTGGCCGAGGATCGAACCGGCAACCCTCGGGTTACAAGACGACCGCTCAACTTTGCCAAGCCATGCTGCCCCTGTGTTGTTATATAGTTCGATGGACCACTCTGGTCCTCCACTACGATTACACTACTCTGAATCACCACCACCCCGCCGATCTCAAAATCTACCAGGGCATAACCCACATACGGCAACTTAAGACCATTAGCTGCTCTCAAAGACAGCCAAGGAATCTCCGTGGCCCCACAAACCCGCAGCTGCAAGGCACTCACGCAGCCACAGAAGAAAAACCCCCACCCCTTCCACAGGTAGCTGTTTGCATGTGAAAAACTGGGCTCGAAGCTGGACCTTGGATGCCTGGTCTCCATACAGGTCTTCCAAGGCTTTGAAGATCTTATCAGGGGTATCACACCCAGTTACCAGCAACAACAAGATTTCCTGCCACGCATCCCCCTGCAAGGTACTCAACACAAAGTCAACCTGTTGGGCTACATTCAGACTCTGAGCGCGCCAATCAGAGAACTGCTCCGGGCTTCTCCTCATGCAATGAAAAGTCCACACCACTGCAACCAGCTCAACCAGTTACCAAAAGACAAAGAACACCACACAACGTGCAACAAAAACCTGTTAAAATGTACCACACTACAGGAAGGCAGATGTCACTACCAGCGGAGCTGTTGATAATGGGACCCCCCTTCTGCAGAGGCCAAACAATTAACAAAAACAAACAAACAAAAAAAATGTATATTAAAAAGAAAAAAAAAATTGACTACCCCCCCGACTAGTACAAATTTCAAATGAGCCCTCTCAGACGTACAGCCAAAACCACACTTCACGCACATATGCTAGGCCAACACACGTCCCTTTAGGGCAGCATTTCTACAGCCACATTCACCTAAAGATGAGCCAAGACTGCTTGAACAAAAAATATTTGTTGATCACATTTAAAATATGCATGTACCAAATAATATCAGGCTTTAAATGACAAACATTATTTTTTCTTGTTGCAAACAATGTCATTTCTTTTTTATGAAATTTTAAAAGTTTGAAGTAATTTTGTTCTCTCATTTAATTAATTTACTCTTTGCTTGGCAAAAATGGGTGAAAATTAATATTTGTTTACTTACCAATCAGTGAGAGAATTGAGAGCAACGGGTGGAGGCAATCTTTCTGATGTTTTGAGGCTTGTATTCTGTTGTCTCAATCCTGAGGCACTGTTCAAGATGAGTATTGGAGAGTCTGTTTCTGTCCTGACTCTTGATAGTGTTCATTGGAGAAAATGATGACTCGCATATATATGTGGAGGGGAACATTGTGAGTAAGAACATTGCAACAGCTCTGGTGTATTTGAATCGAGCTTGTGGAACCATGTTGATCCAAAAGTCACTAACACTAACATCCTTGTGCTGTGCTTTGAGGAAATCAGAAGTTGCCATCTCCAAGACCTCCATTTGAAGTGCTGCCTCATCAACAGAAGGTACCAGCGTTTTAGCCTCTGCAGTCCACTGGCCATCAGCTGGAACAGAGAATGGATGTCTCAGAAAGAGGAGGATGTGAGATTCAGAGTTTAGGGGGGCTTTCAAATCGTTCCTTAAAGTTTTCTGCCAGATTACAAAAATAACAAAATACAAAATCTTTCATAACTGGATGTTGCCGCATGTTGTGCTTTTCACAATGTTCCCGCAGACGTGAAAAGTGCAACTTTCTTCCATTAATATTTCTCTCCAGGAGGTTGAGTTTTGCTTGGAAAGCTTGAACTGCCTCGTACATGTCAGCAACAGTGTGTTTTTTGCCCTGTAGTTGCAGATGTAGTTGATTTTAAGTGAGACATGATCTGCCATCACCTTCTTGTCACATAAAAAGCGAAGAATTTCTTAGGCTTTTTTGCTCTGAAGATTGACCAAAAATGTGCAGCACGGTGGTGTGGTGGTTAGCACCACAGCCTCACAGCAAGAAGGTCGCTGGTTCGAGCCTCGGCTGGGGGAGGTTC
>JBAMHW010000001.1:9790849-9806425 GCA_037177495.1 Rhadinocentrus ornatus
TGCTGGGATAGGCTCCAGCTCACCCCGCGACCCCTAATGGGAACAAGCGGTACAGAAAATGGATGGATGGATGGATTGACCAAAAATGAGACAAGCTCATCATGCAGGTCGCACACCCTCTCCAGCCTCTCCAGCACATGGCCTTTGCTCAACCAACGAACATCATGTAGCAGAAGATCCTTGTGTTCAGCTCACATTTCCTCCAGCAATGCTCTATAAAGACGATGTTGCAGACTAGAGCTTTTACGAACAAAGTTAACAAGTCTCGTCACAGTGTCACGTTTTAGCAGACTGGACCCAATAAATGTCAGAGACCCAAGGGTTGATTAAAGAGAATTTATTTACAAGCGGTTGAATGCTTTCAGGTTTGTTGAATCCGGTCTTTTTCTGTCGGCTCGTCTGTGAATGCAGGAAGAGAACAGGGGTGAGAAATAGAATGAACGGGAGGAGATTGTTCTGATGAATATGGTGACGTACCTGTTGAGGAGATGGACTCCAAGAGGTGGAATTCTCCAAGGGAGAGAGATACCAGAGGAGTTCCCACGGGGAGGCTGACAGAACTGCTGAACCAGAGAAAGTGTTAATACAGGGGGAGAAAGCCCGACTGATGTCAGGATTCCAGTTTCGTTTAGAGGTTTCCAACGGGTACTCCTGCGGTTTCCTCTCAAAAATCCTGATCAAGGTTATTAGGATCGTTATCCAAATCCAAATCCAAAAGACAATCCAATGGTCAGAGTTCCAGAATATCCACACAAGAAAACTGAGTTACCAGACAGGGGCAGGCAGGGTCGAGAAAGCCAGGTCAACAGGTCAATGGTCATACACAGGTCGGCAGGCAGAAAAAAACAAGGCAGGATACGTGCAGGGAAAACCAAGACGATCTGGCAAAACAGAAGTTGCCACATGCTGGTTTTATACAGCCCGGTGCAGATGTCAGCAATGTCAGCAATCAAAGCCGGTGGAGGGAGAATGCCTTCAGGGAAGCTGGGAAGTCCTAACTCCATCAGGTGGAATGTGACACACAGTGTCCATTACATCTTGCATTCCTCCACTCAGTTTGGTGCACAGCGCTGTTTTACTTCAGCTGCACACTTTTTAATCAACTCGGCATTAGCAAAGGGCTTCTTAGCTTTAGTCAGGGTCCATGAAACCTGCAGTGATGCAGCTGTGGCGCCATCTCATGTCGAGGTCGATTTAGTGATAGTAGAAACGGACATCTTATACGACGTTAGCATGGTTGTTTGTTTGCATTTACGCTGATCCGATTTTATTGGGTAGTTTGCATTGAAGCTGACAGCATGCAAAGTGTTGAAGTGCTGCTTTAGATTCTCAGCTTTGATTACAGCAACAGTTTGCGTGCATATTAAGCAAGTTGGCTTTGCATTGGCATGGTCTGGTAAAATAAAATAAACTCCTTTTTAGTCAGACTAACGGTTCTCCTGGTCAACCTTGCACTTCTTAACAGAGGCCATTCTGCTGTTGGTTCATTATTTATTGTGACTTATTGGTAATGTTTCGCTTACCAATGCGGTCAGCTAGCTAGTTACTAACAGTCGAAGATAAAGCGCGCAGATCTTGGATCTTCCGTGTACACGCACAAAAGGGCAATACAGTCAAGTGTACGGTGTGGGATGTGGTCAAAATAGAACCAAAAACGCTTTATTTCACCTTATAGTCGTTCATTATATAGTGTCACTGGGTCTGCATTGGCCGGACACTTTGCTCTGGCAAGCCGGATTTGGCCTGTGGGCCGCTATTCGGGGAGGGCTGCTTTAGGGAATACTTAGCAAGCGCTGATTGCTTAGATCTCCGTGTTGGTCGCCACATCACCGCCGGCTTCTCGCCTCCACGCTGACTGCAGGTTTCCCCCACGCATCCGATGCCTCCACTCCCTGATCCCGGGCTGGGCTTGGGCTCCGCACGGCATCAAGTTGGCTCTGCTTCACCACGCAGCTTCCAGTCCTTTGTCCTCCTTCTCTCCTCTCTCCTTGAGCTCTGCTGAGTCCTCCTTACAGTATATCTGCAGAGTCCCTGATTGCTCCAATGTGCTGTCAATAATAACTGGAGTCCACAGTGATCAGTCTTACTCTGCAGCCCAATAAGACTCACATCCCTTATTTGAAGGTCCTTGTTAGTCTTAAGACGGATTTATGCTTGCGCGGCGTCTGCATCCGCGTAACCGCCGTAGGCTTGGCGTAGCTCCACAGAGGCCCAACGCGCACCTCTTCCAGACCTGATGTGCATCCCTACAATGCAGACGGTTATGCGGAGGTTCTTCCTTGTGATTGGTCACTTTGGATCACGTGTTGCCGGATATCTGGATCTTGTGACTGAATTTGTGTGGTAACCACCATTTCTAAAAACAATAACCAGTGGATCAAGTTGATGAGAGGCTAAACAAATTATTTATTCATTTTCTTCCACAAACTAATAAAGACACTTAACCATACTGGACGCCATTGTTGTTTTCAAACGGAAAATACCTACCAAACTGAAGTTAATCATCAAAATAACTCCGACCTGGTGAGTTAATCGGCCGATACCACCCCTGCTGCCACCTTCAGGTTAGGAGGAGAAACTGCAACATGACACCAAAACAACGCACACACCCTATGCTCGAGCGTAGCCGGCTGCACGCAGCAAGCATAAATCCACCTTTACACACTTCAAACATAGTACAACAAAATTAATAAAATAAAACAACAATAATTCTGCCATGCCCTGCTTCCCCCCCATGACACATATTCATCTGCAAGGACAGCAGCTAATGTGAGGGATGTCACCACAATAAAGAACAATGCTTTAACTACTATCATTAGTTTCAATACCATTATTTAACATTCTGAGGGCTCAACTCTGCAAGGCAGAGAGTAATTTCAGAGAGTAACGCCCCAGAAATTACTCTCTGAAATTTTACTGTTTATTGTCCGCCCCAAAATGGAATGGGATTTTCGGCCCAGTGTAAAGCTAACATTCTACAGTGCATCTGGAAAGTATTCATAGCACTTCACTTTTTTCACATTTTGTTATGTTACAGCCTTATCCACGTAATGACAATTGAAAAGAAAACAGTAAGAAATCATGTGTACATAAGTTTTCACAGCCTCTGCTCAATACTTTGTCGATGCAGCTTTGGCAGCAATTACAGCCTCAAGTATTTTAGAATATGATGGCACAAGCTTAGCACATCTGTCTTTGGGCAGTTTTGCCCATTCCTCTTTGAAACACCTCTCAAGCTCCATCAGGTTTTTGGATTCAAGTCTGGGCTCTGGCTGGGCCACTCAAGGACATTCACAGAATTGTCCTGAAGCCACCCCTTTGATATCTTGGCTGTGTGCTTGGCTCGTTGTCCTGCTAAAAGATGAACTGTCACCCCAGTCTGAGTTCAAAAGCACTCTGGAGCAGGTTTTCATCCAAAATGTCTCTGTACATTGCTACATTCATCTTTCCTCTATCCTGACTAGTCACCCAGTTCCTGCCACTGAAAGCATCACAACAGAATGATTCTGCCACCACCATGCTTCACTGTAGGGATAGTATTGGCCTGGTGATGAGCAGTGCCTGGATTCCTCCAAACATGATGCCTGGCATTCACACCTCAAGGTTAATGTTTCTCATTCTCATGGTCTGAGAGGCTTTCAGGTGCATTTTGGCAAACTCCAGGTGGGCTGCCATGTGCTTTTTACTAAAGAATGGCTTCCATCTGGCTACTCTACCACACTGGCCTGATTGTTGGATTGCTGCAGAAATGATTGTCCTTCTGGAAGGTTCTCCTCTCTCCACAGAGGAATGCTGTAGCTCTGACAGAGTGAAAATTGGGTTCTTGGTCAACTCCCTGACTAGGGCCCTTCTCCCCCGAATACTCAGTTTAGGCAGAAAGCCAGCTCTGGGAAAAGTACTGGTGGCTTCGAATTTCTTCCATTTTACAGATGATGGAGGCCACTGTGCTTGTTGGGACCTTCAAGGCAGCACATACTTTTTTTACCCTTCCCCAGATTTGTGCCTCGAGACAATTCTGTCTTGGAGGTCTACAGACAATTCCTTTGACTTCATGCTTGGTTTGTGCTCTACCATGCACTGTCAAGTGTGGGACCTTATATAGACAGGTGTGTGCCTTTCTAAATCATGTCCAATCAACTGAATTTATCACAGGTGGACTCCAATTCAGCTGTAGGAACATCTCAAGGATGATCAGTGGAAACAGGATACACCTGAGCTCACTTTTGAGCTTTATGGCAAAGGCTGTAAATACTTACATGTACATGTGATTTCTTTGTGTTTCATTTTTTATAAATTTGCAAAATTCTAAAAAAACAAAACAACTCCTTTCACATTGTCATTATGGGGTATTGTGTGTAGAATTTTGAGGACAAAAAGGAATTTATTTTATTTTGGAATAAGGCTGTAGCATAAAATGTGGAAAAAGTGAAGCACTGTGAATTCTTTCAATATGCACTGTATATATTATTGCTGAATATTTAGTGTGCTGTACAGAGTAGCACAGTATATTGGATAAATTTGTTAAATACAGTTTAATAAATTAAGATCAAAAGAATGTGTTGGAGTTAGAGAAGTTAAATTTAGTTTAGTGAGTGAACACTCAGTCCAGGTATCTGTAAAAATCTTGGACGCCCCCTGCAGCTCAGATTGTACACAGAGAAGCGCAGAGATTCTCCAAAGATGCTGCAGAGAATTCACAGCATTGCTGAATGTATTTCATTAGTTTGGCATTGGATACCATGTTGTAAGTGTCTGTAAGTATTGTGTTTATATTTTTGTGTCCTACAGATAATTGTGTTTACAAGTAAACTTACTCATGTTAGATTTACGATACGTTTACGTTCATACACGATGCTGACATGTTTAATTATCTGTGCTTTCACTTTTACAATATATCAAGACTTTTAATCAAAAACAAGAAAGGCAAGCCTTGTGCAATTTTTGAAGGACTTGTTTGTTAGCTGGCTGTCTAATTTAGTAATAAATGTTAAATGAGGATAGTACATTTAGTATTGTATGTGTAATGTTTAATACTTTTACTGCTACGGGAGGAACTTTATTTAAAATGCACCTGGTGGAACTGTATAGGTCTAAAGAAGGACGTAGCCTGACTGTATGAGTATGCAGAGTGGAAAGTAAATAAATTAGATGGCGTGACCTATGTCACTGAAACACTGTATACCTCATTTCATTAATATAGACAGATAGTTACAACCCTGAAGTTTTACATTAGGCTACATAATTAACACTTTAATGTTTATATTTATTTTTTGTCATTTATTTGCTAAGTGTCAAACAGAAAAAAGTACCCATCTACCTTGTTGTAATGTCACCAAGTTTTATTCATACTGTTGGTCTCTTTCTTCTACCAGTTGTAGCATGCCTAGAAAGGAAAAAATGAGGAGAGAAAACAAATGGGGACTACAGCAGGCAGGCCAGGGAAGCAGCTCTCTGCTCTCGTGGATAAAGCAGCTTTTAAGCAGCAAGGAGGATGAGGAGGTAAAAGATGAAGAAGAAAGGTCAGAGTCAAAACCAGAGTTGTGTTAACTGTTTAGAGCCTTTTGAAGCTCAGATTTTAAACCAGAGATGTTTCTTGAATTTTATTGAAATATCATAAAAGCTGTCCACAAAGTTGTTTGGCGTTAGTAAATCAGGTACAAAGGTATATTAGCTAATCACATTATTTTGTACCAACAATAAGTATATTCTATGTTACAACACCTGCAGTAATCTTGTATGTACCTCAATAGGATATTATTAAAACTTTGACAATGCAAAATACCCAATTAAAATTTGTCTGCAGAACACAGTAATGTAGTAGGGTATTAAAGTTAGGCTATGACAGTTACATTGTGGTGTTAGTCTTACTGTTGTAATGTTTTGTTTTGTTTTTATCTCATATTGCTATAATAAGGCAGCTGGTGGTTCCACACTCTGCACAAGATGCCCTTATTTTTCACTGAGCACCTGTCCCCCAAATTGTCTAGGCATGCCTCAGTGAGGCTGTTAAAGGAGGGCTGTAAATGCAAAAAAAAAAATAATAAATTGTAGAAAATTATATATTTTACCACAAGAGGGCAGCAAACGCCTTCACATAATGACTTCTGCTAGTTAAAGTTTCAGAGTATTAAACAAAAAGGAAATTAAATTATTAATGCATAGCAGACTGTATAATTCACTGGAACAGAATATAGACATGTCAGTTCACTTAATATTTCTTCAAACAAAATCAACTTTTTCTTTCCATCATATATTTATTTCATTCATTTCCAAGTTGTTGGTTTTTCTAAACTCTTGTTCTTTAAGCAGAAGCATGCAAAAATATGGTGGAAAATGTGGTTTCTTTGCAGGTCCCTTGATTTGCCACCTACACCTTCTGAATGGTGTGCTTTCCTCCCACGCTTTTTTCATGGAGCAAACTAGAAAAATTATTTAATTTCAAAATCCTGAGGAGTCAGAAACATGGCATGAAATGAAAGTTTCACACACACGACATGAATCACCTTTTCTATAAATACTTAATTTTTGTTTGGTTCTTTTAGATATTCTGAAATTTCAAACGAAAGTTTTAACTAAGTTCATTTAAACATTTAACAGAAAAGTACTGCATTTTCTGTATAAAACATTAAGCCACAATTTAATGGACAACCTTATCCCAGCGCAAGTGACAGCATATATTCTAAAAACTTTCTCTATTATTTTTAAAGGTCCTCTGCTCCACCCATAATATGAACACATGCACAGGAAATACTATTGTTCCAGACAGGAAATGCTGAGTTGAGGGCTTAAAGGACAATGAATTTGAGAAGCAAATGACCACAGAATGACAATATGAGTGACTGTGACATAACCATTGTAAAACAGAAAAACAATATACCCTATCTGGAATAAACTATTTATGTTGTAAATTTTAGTTTTAACTGTTTTTGATTTCAGCTTTCAACTTATCAAACTCATAAACACACAAGTATTATGTAGATGCACATATTGCTGGCACAATAGAGAAGGGGCTCACTCAGCTGTAGAAAGACAAACCATGGAAACTAAGTCTGTCTCTAGCACCCTTCTTTTTGACAATTGGTGTTACTCTGATTGTGGGTGGTTGGTTTTGTGCTACTATGCATATGTCCTGCTGAGTTAAAGAACACAACATAATGTAGACGGTAAGATATAAGACACTGATTACTATTTACATTTCAAATTTGAAGCTCAAGTTTCAGTTATTGAATCACAGTTTGCATTATCATCAAGTTAAGGGCATAGCTTCAGCTTAAACTAGTAAATACTGCAAAGGTATGCAAGGTCATTTCTTACTGAATATTAAATGTGTTTCATACCTATGTAAAAAAAATAATAAAGGCAAATTTAATACCAAATTAGTTTTTCTGCAAAACATTGTTAAAATAATAATAAAGTTGTTCTTTAATTTCACTGAAATAGAAGTATATTAATCAGTTAATGCTCAGCCAAATTATAGTAAGATAAAAGAGATAGTGTCCTTAAAGGTACAGCTTTACAGTGTCCATGTTTTGTTTTTCTCTTGTAAAAATTACCTAATCCAGTTTAGATTGGACTTTAATCAGAAATCTTTAATCTCTTCTTATCTATGTCTTTATCACTCACTCACACACATATCCATTCACACCAGATGATGTACAGCAATCTCCTTGCCCAAGTAACAGACTGCGACACAGCATCCAACTCCCTCCCTCCCTCTCTGTTTCTGCAGTCCTCTCCTGTCCCAGGCAGCACTGCTTCCTCCGTTTCCTGCAGCCCTGTCTGACCACTCATCAATAAGCTGTATTAGCCCAGCCCTAATCATACCACGAGAGAGAGAGAGTACGGCAGCCAGGCTAAGTGCATCATCACTGTGTTTGTGTGATTGCGTGTGAGCAGTTGGTGAGGGAGGAGGGAGGGGTGTATCCTAGCAGGGAGCTTTTCCCTGTTGTAGTAACCAACCATGCGCCGACTGCCAGCCATTACTTCACTGCAGCAGCAATCAGCCCCTCCGTACTTAGTGAGCCAGACACAGTAACCTGTCTGTCCCCTCCTCTTTTCACTCGCTCTCTGCATATTCAGCAGAGCTGCCCTCCTCTCCTCATCATCACTTTGCCACTCCTGCGGCATTGCTCTTTTGCTTGAAGGGGACACTGGCCTGCTCCTCAGCACTAATTCTGCATGACTGTCACAAAGGTAAGACCACTTTCAGATCTAGGAGCAACTTTCACACATTGCTGTAATTTAGAGTTGTATGTGAGGACGGTTGGCATTAATTCAAGCATTCTTCTAATGCCTGTGTTTTTGTCGGAAGATGAATGAAGATGAGTTTTGAGTTGTATTGAAGTTCTTGAGGAGAGCCACGTTATCAGGATGTTGCTGCCTGAGGGTGTGCGTTCTCACATCTGTGATGCAGTCTGTCTACATTAAGACTAGTTTGGGCATGTGGAAATTATTCTCCTTTCTGTGTTTGAGCTGTTTGAACTCTATTAGTTAAGCAATTAAATATCAGGCCAGGTTAAAAAAAATCCTATAATGTCATCCTCTAAAGATTATTTCACATATGAGATAATATTAATACTAATAATGCTTTACTGGTTGAGTTGCTTAAGGTCTTTGATTAATTTTTTTTTAATTATAAATAATTAAAGTCAGGCCTATGCTGTCCCTAAATGCCCTGTTGTGGTTTTCATACAAATAAACATTACAATTACCACAACTTTTTTCACTTTATGGCCTAAATGTACCTTGCTTTAAAAACACATTTTACGCATTTTAAGATTGTAAGTGTGACAGTAAGTTATATCGATCTTCTTTTTTTTTCTTTTTTTTTAACTTTTTTTCCAAAATATTTTAAAGCAAATGTTAGACACATGATCAAATATTCA
The DNA here is from genome assembly GCA_037177495.1 of Rhadinocentrus ornatus. NCBI lineage: Eukaryota > Metazoa > Chordata > Actinopteri > Atheriniformes > Melanotaeniidae > Rhadinocentrus > Rhadinocentrus ornatus. The sequence goes on from JBAMHW010000001.1 coordinate 9,799,735, forward strand.
AATTATGGGGGAGTGAAGTCACATTTTAAAAGAGGTTTCTGTGAAGCAAACCACCAAAATCTAGTATTAAGACTAGTGTTAAGATCAGTACTGTGGATTTTATGGTGCATCCTGGGGGGATGGATAAAAGTCATTCCAGTGTCCTACCAACAAAAGTGTTTGTGTATTAACAGTCAAGTGTGCTGGTCATCATAGTCTGTGCTTAACATGCAACAGCCAGTTGAATCCTCTTAATCAATTAACAGAGAAAGAGGAAGACACAGAGAGGAAATTGGCACACCTACTCCTGTGTAGAGAATTAACCTGGACCAAAATAGATGGCCTACTGTAGACATAGGACAATGGCCTATTTTCTATACATGTGGTCACACACCTGCCAGTTCCACCACAAAGATTTGTTGATAAAGAATGGTTAAGCTCGTGGTCCAGGTTGCAGTCACACAAATTTACAGTACATTTTTCCGCCTGTGTGAGAAATTGTGTGGGAGGTATGTGTGCTGCTGCGTAGGTGGAAGATCTCTACTATGAGAACTGAAAGAGGGAAAGGTCAGGTGCTCATGTGTTGGCAATCAGCCACATCCCCAATCTGACTGTAGACAAGGCCAAGAGGGTCTGAAGAGAATTCTAATAAACAGCTATGTTTTCATCTTACCTGGCATTTTAATGTTAACCTTAAAAATTATGGAAATTAAGTGGGGAGAATAATAATAATAAAAAAAAGCTTTGACATTTTTGTATATAGGAAAAAAATGAAGGTATGAAAGTACATTATTGAGCTGTGTGAAAAGATAATGTATGTGGAGTAGCAGGGAGACAGTCAAGAGAGCTGCTTCCATGCTCTGCCTGCCAACAGCAGAGAAGTCACCTTGGGAAGGATACAGGACACAAGCTTCTGTGCTGACTGGGCTAAACAGCCATCTTCCCTTCAGTACTCAGACACAGCATGACAATATTCTGGCGAGAAAGAACCTACAACATCTGTTGCTCTTGTCCTAATTCCAGACATCCAGCAACACACTGAGGATCTACGTGTTTATAAAGCCCCGTTTTCACTGAGCAGTTTGGTTCAGGCTGGTGTGGTCCAGTACGCTGTTTTGTATGTTTTCATTATAAAAGGAGCCCATACACGCGAACCATACTGCGCAATTTATGGACCCCCTTTAGTTGTAGGTCCATAGGAAATTGCCATGGTATGGTTAAGGTGGAGCTACTGGAATCTAACGATAAGAAACATTGATTGGCAGACAGAAAAACATCACTGCCCACAAAAGCCGTGTTGTCAGAAGTTTCTGTGCTTTAGTTTAGTGTGGTATTAATGATAGCTTCAAAAACCATTAGTTAGTAATAAAGAATATATAAGATATTAATACATGGTCACAGATATTCTACAAAAACAGTACATCCAAAGCAGACATGAGTTAAGTTCTCTGGCTATCGTTTATTAGATCAAGCACAGTAGTCCCTTGGTCATTGAACCAGGTTTTGGTTCTTTTGACAGCGTGGACAGGTGCCAGGTCCTACTGGAAAATTAAGTCAGCATCTCCAAAAAGCTTTTCTGCTGAAGAAAGCATGAAGTGCTCTAAGATCTCCTGGTAGATGGCTGCGTTGACTCTGGACCAAATAAAGTCCAGTGGGCTAACACCAGCAGATGACATGGCTCCCCAAATCTGCACTTTAAGTGTCTTGGATTGTTGCCTCTCCTTTCTTCCTCCTGACTCTGGGACCTTGATTTCCAAATGAAATACTGATGTACAAAAAAGGAAACATCAAGACAGAAAGGACAAATATACAAGACATGGATTGCATGTTAGCCCAGTAGCACTCAATGGCACCCAATAATATTCACTCTGTTGTTTGTTATGTTTATTCTGCTGTAATTCCAAACCCTGTAAAAATCAACAAAGCGTTTTGGGCTTTAATCCTTATAGATATACTTGCATGTTAAATCTTTCAAAATTATGCATTGTTTACATCCTGAATTGTATTCTTGTGTGTAATACTTTGCTACCGTGTATATATTTCCACTGAAGTTTCATGCAGATTTTTGCATGAAACTTCAGTGGAAATATATACACGGTAGCAAAATAGTACACACAAGAATACAACATTGTTATTCCATTTGATCAAAGTGAACTTATTGAGTGTAAATGTTATTTAAAAGTTATATTATGACGAATTTTGCAATTAAAGTTTAAGAAAGAATAGAGGAACATTGTTTTCTTAAGATGCTTTGTGTTACATGCCACATCACTCTTAGCGATGAAGCAGAAAACTGCCAGCACAGCGAGCACATCAGGGGCATTACATGAAATTATTGTTACTATATCTGGACACACAGTTCTCATCTGCTTAGTGATAATGTGTTTGTGTACGTCTGCATGAGCATGTGGACATGAGTAGGAAGGCACAGATGTGAGTTGGCAGACACATTATGTGTGGGTGGGTGGATAACTTCCACTGCTGCTAAATTGTATGATCTTATGATACAAACAAACGGAAAACATGTCTGCATTCCTATTGTTTCATTATTTTTTTACTAAAACTGTGTGATTGTGTGTGTTTGTATTTACATCCTCATCTTTGTTTTGTTTTATATCAGGGCTGGAAAATGAAAGCCTTCAACTTCTAGATGCTAGCTTCTACAACATAAGCATGATACATGCATTACAGTAGAACAATTCAGCCTTTATTTTGTTTCATTAAAGTTCATAAGGTTCAACAACAGATGTTCCACTTGCAGAGAACGCGTTTCATGCTCTTTCCGGCATTGATTGTTGCCCAGAGTTATCTTCCTGTCAGTTTTAGTTTTGCTCTGAGTTCACTGGGCTTAAAAGAGAATCATAATGGCCACTCTTAGAGTCTCTGTAATATAACTGACCTCCTTGGCAGACTGAGGTCACTCAGCCAAATGACCTCCAGCCAGAGAGAGACTTGGGGGCATGGGGTGGGGGGTTCTGTATAAGCGCAGAAGAAATTACTTCTGTTGCATATTCAATGCAATTTCTCAGCATTTAGCAAATTATCCAAATGTGCCATAAAACACGATGACAATTAGCTGGCACAGAAACAGTAGCATAGACCATTTGAGCTGTTCTGTTGAATACCCCTATGATTAAAAGCTACAGCTTACAAGACGACCCCTTAAATGCTCCAGTTGTTTTTGGTGGGATACCACAGAAAGAGTAGTGTGTCAGGGCTGCTTGGGGGGGTAGGGAAGAAGGACAGAAGGACTCAGAGGTGACCAAAACAGGGAGGGGGAGGGCTGGCCTTTGGAGTAGCCTCTTTTATTCTTCTCTAGACACCAGCAACAGTTCTCTCAGTTAACACTAAAAGAAGCCCATGTGGTGATAAATGTTTGCTACCAGAGAACATACAAGCATGCTCTCATGTCTAAAACTCAGTCAAACACATAAATACACATTACCCTTTAGCCAAAGCTTTACATTAAAACTACTGAAGTGAATCCAATATAATTCAAAGTAACATTCCAGCTGTGTTGAGTGTGTTTGCAATTAAATATCTGCAAACACCCCAATTATGAGGAGGCCCATGCTGCTCTGATGTCAGGCACACATACAGTATGTGGTTTGAAAGACGTCTGAAAGCCATTTTCAAAGTGTTTATGGTACAGCTTCTGCTGTTAACTGTAAGGATGTCAGGATCCTCATGACATAAAACTTTTCAAGATTTGTTTAAAAGAAACAGCTATTCTTTTCTCATTCAAGGTGATTTTGCAGTCATTTTACATGTCAAAGTGAAACAGAAAACAAACATTTGCAGTTGAAAAGCTGTACACATGTTAATGCACATAAAGTATCTAGGCAAATCCACGCTTATGCTGTTTGAATTCTTTACTTGGGGCACCTCGCCCACTATAAATCTTAATTGAGTCTTATTTAGACCGCTGGCCATTTGTCAAGTTTAGTGTTTACCCGCACGCTCTTCCCTCTGCCTCTCTGTCTCACACACACACTGACTGGCACAATAAAATGAGAGCTAAATCGCCAACTTGGCAACCCAAAATCTGCAATACCTGAAGTAGGAAAATTATACAACAGCTTAGCCGATTAAGAAGACAAAATCCAGATTTAACTTTTTTTTTTTTTTTTTTTACTCTCACTTTTAATAGAGCAACTAAAAGAATGAACCCGTGGGGAGTAAGTTGCACGTGAGGAGAGATAAAAGAAAGTGTGAGAAAAAAATAGGAAAAAAAGGAAAATAGCTGTGAGAAAGCTATAGAAAAGCATTCACAACAGGAAGACATTCAGATCTCATGAGCTCATTGCCTGTCCGAAAGCTTCCCATAGCCTCCTCAGTGTGTGTGATTGTAAAAACTGTACTTTTCATTTCTGTGTAAAAAAAAAAGACAAAGAAAGGAATGGCATTTCCAAAAGAGTCAGGAAACTCGTCTTTCCTCTTGTCACTGCTTAAATCATTTCAACACTGCAGATGCATTCAGATGTAGAGCAGATCACCTTCTTGCCAAAATATGATTTGAATTTACTGTGGAAAGTGCACAGGGAGAAGCTTTGTTGTACCCTTTGTTAGATTGAAGCATTCATTTTTAGATTCTCCTTTGGGAAGATTCTGAAATAAAATAGGAGGAAATTGTGTGAAATTATTTGTGAATCTCCTCCAGAGAAAATAGAGAAACAAGAGAGAATGATTCCCTTGATTACCCACATCCCCTTTAAGTGTGTGCATGTGTTTTTGTACAGGTGTTTGTGCAGTCAGTTCACTGAGGACATAGGATTAACTTCCTCTTTGTGGACTTTGAGACAAAGCAATAAATGCAAAAATAAATGTGTAAGCAATGAGATGAAGGTAAAAATTATTGGCACGCTGGCATTGACTCTGGGTTATAAAGCCTATCACTTAAAACACAAACTTGACACCTTACAGTGCAGTATTCAGTGTTTCACAGAGCTCTTTTATTTTCTACATCCCTCTCACCAGCAAATAGTTCAGGTTAGGAGTCACACACATTTGGTTGCAGTTAGAATTAATATGCCCTTCGAGTTCACAAAATATTTGATTAGGGTTAGAAAATATGAGATTCCCATCATGTCACATGAACGCTGCTATGCAGAAATAGAATGGAAATAACATTGTCATCTACCAATTTGCAGTCATATATCGTGACACTTATGGAAAGATAATAAATTAATTCTAACATATTGCATGTATGTGATGGATATATTTTATTTTCCCTGTAGCCCTGTAGCCATACCTGCTTCATCCTACTGGGTGAACATGGCGATCAGTATCAGTATCAAGATGAAATATCAAATAGAATTCAACAGTAAAAATTTCCATTTAAGATACAGGTCATTTTTATGCAAAGAACATTTAATATGTATAGGAAAATGGAAGGAAGATCAATGATGAAAGCTGTAATGATATGTCAAGATTTATTGAGATAGCTCTCACGAATTGACCCTGTGTATATCATATTATTCCTATTTGAGCAACCCTTTTTGCACATGTATCCTTTACTTCTACAGTCCACTCTTAATTTTAAAAACACTGTTTTCTGTAGTTCATTTTAAAAGGTAATTTAATGGTATTGGTGCACACCCAAAACAGATGAGGCATATGGGATGGATGGCATATTGCTGTGGTTGGCATGGTGAAAATAAGTGGCCTCCAGTTGATGCATGTAAATGTTCTTCTCCCAGCATGCTCTTTAATTATCCACTCCATAATGATTAAAAGGGACTCTGGTAGCAGCACTGGTTACATCAACATCATAGAAGTCATATGGCGGAAGAGCGCAGTACAGCCCTTCCCAAACACAGATTTTTTTTTTGTTTATTTGTTTGTTTTTGCAATGACATGGTATTTTGTGTCACTCTTCTTTAGCTGTGGTTCAGTGGTATACCTTAAAACTAATGCATCTGCTTTCTTTTTATCAAGCTATTCGTCTGCTTTTGTCTTTATTTATGCTCCTCTTTTTCTCTCTCTCATTTAAAGGCCCCTAAATGTTTTTTGGTATTACAGCAGTTGCTGTCACACAAGAGGCTTTTTCTTTTGGATAATTGCAACACTAAAGCTGGCTGAATGGCTGGCAGCAGCTGTAAGAGCATATTTTATATCAAGGATTTATATTAAACGCAAATGGACACAACATCCACATTGATTTCAAATGAATTCATCCCCTGAAACTAATCTGTTCTTTTGTTTGTGGAATACAATAAGTTTTATATTATATACTAGTAACACTGCAGTGGTCACAGCATGAAGGTGGTCCATTCACTCAGTGAAACAGCAGCTGCCTGGATCAGAAGCTTGATTAAGCGCAATGGAAAAGAATTTGAAATGTTTAATAAAAGTTAATACACATTTATTGTACTTAATATGATCAAGGCAGATAAGTTTTGTGATTTGTTTATTCCTCGTGCATGGCATGGTGAAAAGATACGAAACAAAGCAATGTTCTGTAGGGGTGTAGCATTTCCTACTACATGATACATACTGCATTTGAACATTCTGGATATATATTTACTCCTTTAGGTGAGTGTGTGTGAGTGTGTGTGAGTGTGTGTACTTATATTTGTTACTTTAAGGGGCCCAGAGGCAGGGAGACCACTAACGGTATGGGGTCAAACAGCTTCGTGGGGGGGGGGGGGGGGGGGGGGGGGGGGGGGGGGGGGGGGGGGGGGGGGGGGGGGGGGGGGGGGAGGGGGGGGGG
>JBAMHW010000001.1:9806525-9825179 GCA_037177495.1 Rhadinocentrus ornatus
GTGTGTAAGCGATTACTTGAGTCATAGCAAAGGGGGCATTTGGTGAATTTATTTATTGTTAGAAATGTAGGACATTAAAATGTAACTGTAAACTCACTGTTACTCAAAAGTTAAAAATACATATCACAACAAACAACTGGTCGGTATAAAACTGGTCGGTATAAATTCGCAATAGTATTAAAAATTGCTGTAATTTTTATGACAAAAGTTTTAAGACCAGATTAAGTTAGAAGTGCATTATCATTTAAAACGCTAATTCACCCCACGCTACTGTGGGCATTAAATGTACCATGGCTGTACTGATCACACACTGCAGTTCGATAAAACATCTTGGATTAAATCACAACTAAATCAGACCAAAGAAACAATAAATGTAAGTTAACTTTATTTATGTATGTCTTATATTAGTAACAGACGGCTGGTAATTAGGTTTTTTTTTAACGTTAAGTACTTTTGTTACGCTCCGTCGACGGTCGGATCGTTTGTTTGGACCATTTCCCTAGCTTGTTAGCATAAAGAAACAGTTGATGGGAAGATAGGCTGTCAAAGTGTATTTAATGCACATAATGTACCATATTGCATGTGGCGTTGGAGCGGCTACTCTTGTTTTTCTTTTCAATTTCTGTCGGTGACAGCCTTGTTGTCAGGATGCATTCACAGATCTTAAATTAGCTCTAAAAAAAAAAATTTTTTTTAAAGATGAAGGCTTGGAATAAAGTGGATTTTCATAGTTTCTGGGCCACTTGTCATATTTATTAAGTTACACAAAAGAAGCCTGTCGGTTAGTGCGGAAACTGTTGGATTAGAAAAGCATTCAAGAGTAGTCATTAGTGGACAGTAAGGACCCAATAGTCTTACGGCTACGTTCAGAATGCTGGGCACAATGCTCAATTTGGATTTTTTTTTTTTTTGTGAAATCAGATTTTTTTTGAGAGTCCGTTCCAATTAAATGCAACTTGTATGTGATGTAGCAGGGGCAGCAACATCTGTACAGAGAAACGTGTGGGTAGGAGTTGCAGCAGCAGAGAGTGATGTGAGCGCCTTTACAGATAAGGAGTTTATAAACATTTTTGTATCAATGTGATAAACATGTATCGATGCTGTGTAGTTCAGATTAATGCAATTTAGCCGTCCAGACTAAGGTCGCATGGCAAAAGAACAGATACGTATTGGATTTAGGACCACATATCGCGTTTGAAAAAAAAACAAAACGGATCTGTGTCGTTCAGATAGATACGGTTTGCATAGGGGCAAAAAAAAAACAGATTTGGGTCACTTCAGTCTGCAGTCTGAACATTTGTGTCAGTTCTGTCTTGTTTCCTGTTTTTGCAGGTTCATCCCCCTTTGTATTTTGTTCAGTTTACTTTTCTCTACAAACCGGGTTTCTTTAGTTAATTTGCTAATTTCGATCATTTTCCTCAGTATTTACCCCTTGGTTTTTTCCCTCATTAATGATGGCCTAGACGTGGTAGTGTCTAGAGGCAATATGAAAGAAGATGAGTCGGCTGGCTTTGCATAAATTTGAGGGTGTCAAACCCATTGGAGATGAGGATGCTTTAACACCCACACTTTACTAGTGAGTAAAAAAATTAAAAACTTTTCACATAGTTTGCACTGCTCTGGTCATCTGCACACCACAGCAGCCTCCTCTCACCCTCCCTCTCCTGTTGTGAATCAAACAGCTGTTAGTAATCAGCTGATCGGCTTTTCTGTTCCTAGCACTGTCATCCTGTTGTGTGTGTTTATCATTCAGCTTACAAATTAAGGGGTTACAAATTAATCTGATTGGAAAATTTTAATCACTTGACAGCCCTAGTTTTTCGACAATATACAGACAAATATTGCATGAAAAGTAATGTGAGTTCTGCAATTAGCCTTATGTTTGAAACAAAAACGTCTCTGGCTAAAAGAAAGGAATAAACATGCTTTAGACTAAAGTAAACCAATCAGACTTTTGACAACAACTCATTAAAACGAGAGCCGTGATGAATACAGCTGTCCTGTAATGATTAGTCTGCTCTTCATTTTGATAGAGAATGTGGGACAGCTAAACTGCCTGAAGGATAGACAAATATTTTACACCTTTAGATTCTGATCTTCTATGTTATAGATCTAAGCAGCCTAATTAACAAAGGTACTGCACTTGTGTTTACAGTTCTGGAAATCAATCTAGTTGTCATGAAGCTGCATGACTGTAGTTATGTTAACTTGTAGAAAGCATTGTGTACCATAGGTTTAGACAGTTGCTGCATTAAAAAATCAAATCAAATCATTTAAAAATGGATCTTTGGATTGATCAGTGAATGATGTTTTCTCTGTAATCACATTAAATTGATTTTTTTAGAACCAAAATGATAAGAAGGAAGAACAGGGGGGGACGAAGTTATACATACACCTATGCATTCAGCCTTTTACGGACAAGCCAGGGCTTATAGAAAGATTCATAGATAGTTGCAAATGCAGGGTGTAGAAAGTCCGTTGTGGACATGTTTGTGTTTGGTGGGTATTGTGTTAGACTGAATTTCCTGCTCCAGTGTTTGTTGTAAAAGAAATTTTTTTAATCCTTACTTTTGACAGGGTTATGCCAGATGTAATTGGCAAGAGGTTTTGGGGGGTTTTTTTAAGCAAAATCAAATACCAGTTTTTGAGGACTGTTTTCCAAAAAGTTTTAGATTTAGATGAATGGGTTATTAACAGACTTGTACAAATCTTTACAAGCATTTAAGAAAATATGTGTAATTTGAATTAGGTGTGTTGGATCAGGAAAACTGTCTAGTGAGGGTCCAAGCACCGTTAATGCCAGCATGCAGGTAATGGAATAATGTGGTTCAAAACCAGTTTAGCTTTACTTTTTACTATGTTTTTGAGATCAGAAGGTGTTGATCCTGGGCTTGTTTGAGTGAAACTTGTGGTTAACAGATCAGAGTTAACCTGATGGAAATGTTTCTGCTGCTTCCATTATGGAGCTTTAATGCAGCCAGATCACCCTAAACATCATGGAGAGAATTAACCTCATACATTCTCATGTCCAGTCTTGTTCTTGTTGAATGCTGTTAGAGAAACTGGTTTTCAGTTGAATGAACTTTGACCAGTAGTAGGCCTTTAGTCAGCTGGTTCCTGGCCACTCTGAGAACTGATACATGACCAGACATGATCGTAGCATCCCTGGCTTTCAGCAGAGATCTGACCTCTGCATTCAGCCATGGTTTTTGGTTTAGGTAGGTGTTCACTGTTTTGGTAGCGGTTTCATATTCAGTGCTTGTGGAGATGAAGCTGAGGATAGTAAGATGAGAATCCCTCTTTTTCCATCTCTCCCCATCCTGTGGAAGCCTCTCTAGAAACCTTTCAGTGTGTGCACATCCCAGCTAGCCTGTACCCCAGGAAAAAACAACCTAAACCAGAAGAAGGCAACCCAAAAGAGAGGTCACCAATGTTTTTTTTTTATATTCCCATTTGATCAAACCCCCTCTTTATTAACTAGGTTCTTGAGCACCACCTCTAAATTAGGCATATATGAAAACACGCAGCAAAACTCTTAACGGTGTCATTACCAGACTGAGCAGCAGCTTACAGAATTCAGCCATCTTAGTTTGAATGGGGCTCATTTGTACATTGTAGGGGGTTAAACTTTTAGGCTCGTCCCTTAGCATGTGCATTAGCATTAGCTGTTTCAGCTTAACTCAGGGTCGACATCTTCAAACACCTTCTTGTTATGGCAACTGCGGTAGGCTGAGCAGGTGTCTTTAGGCATGGAAGAGGGGCTATTCCTGTGATGAAAAAATCACAGGAGCAAATTAAAATCACACGTTTGTGAGAGTTTACCCTTGTTAACCCTGCTGTGAACAAAAGGCCCAGGCGGAAAAACTGTCTTCAAAAGAAAGGCTTTCAGGGAAGTTAACACTTCAGTTTAACACCAATACATATGTTTAATTTTGAAAGTAAAATTTCCGGATGATGACTCCTTTAAGTTTGCTGTCCACTATAATGCAAGTGATAGAGGGGCATATCAACATATCGCTCATTTCAGTGACATAGAAAATTCTGGTTTTGCATATGTTATGTTTGGGACAGTCACTTCTGCAGTACATGTGCAATCAGGATAACTGTTCTGTAATGTGTTCTTCTTTGCTTAGGTAAACAAACCACCATCAAAAGAAGCTGGACACCAGAAGAATGTGGTGCAGTACACAGGCATTTGAGGATTTTTATTATGATGAATCAAGTTCTGGGTAAGAAAGTGTGAACAGTGCATCAATGCTGAACCTGAAGCCCTAAAAAAAAAACATAGATACTGGAGAGCTGTCAAGTTTTTCATCAAAAATCACATTGCAGCTATGATAAGAAAAATGCTATGAGAAGCATTATTGGAAAAAGGGTAGAAAGAAATGGCTGGTCCATTGCTCCACCACCTTAAGTGCTTTGGGATGTTTTTCCTCTGTTTTACAAAAACACCTTATTTATTTATTTATTTTTCCCTCAAATATTGGACACAGAAGCTTAATTCCAAAGCAAAAGCTTGTTTTTTCTCAAGTGTTCTATTTTATTATAACAGACTGTGGCAATACAGATTTATTTGTCTATTTATTTTTTTGGTGGAAGGTCTGAAAGAAAAAGTGCATTAATCTCTACATTTAAATTAAATTATGTAGTTTTTGTTCTGTATCATTTCCCATGCTGTAAAATAAAAAAAACTGTGTGTTGGCTGAGTACAAGTTCTGTCATTTCTGGTGTTTGTATTACAAGAATAACACTTGGGGCCAAAAAGGGTGTGAATTGGGTGGTTGGTGGTACAAGATCGAGATGGTTTACTTTAGAATACAAATTCCTGATGATTCTTTAAAAAGGTGAAAGATTAAATGAAAAAGTGACAATGTGTCAAATAAGAGTGGTCCCTGCTAGGATATCAAAAGTGGAACACAAATGTGAATCAAGGTGGACCTCGTAAGTACAGTGTGTTAGAGATGGACCCCACAGTTGATGGAAAAACTGGCGTGTGTTAGGGTGGACCTCTCGAGTGCTAAATGTTAGAAATAGACCCCAGAAGTGATCAAAAAAACGGACATGGACGAAAAAGTGTTGAAAATGGCAGAATTAAAGCGTTATTTAGAATTGAATTTTTTTTTTTTGTTTTTTTTTCTGATTTTTTTTTTCTTTTAATCTACCACCACTAGAAAGGGGGGACGCCACAATTGCGTGTCAAACTTTTGGGCCTCGTGAGAGAGGAAAACAAGTATGTGTGTGTATATTTATGTTTATATTTTGCCCTGGTTATAGTGATGCTAAAGAGCTGAGTAAATATAAGTGTGGAGTGGAGCAGGAGCGAGAGCATATTGATGATTTTACCACCTACACTATCTCTCACAGACATCTGCATGTAAATTCCTCTGGATCAGATTTAGCACTGAATTTCTCCTATAGGCACTGATCAGTAAATACAGGTATTAGCCTCTGCAGCACAGAATGCTTTAGTTTTTTCAGGTTCTTTTTTAGGTGCTGTCTTTTTTTTTTTACCTCTTGTGTATTTCATGCTCTGACATTCTTCGTATTGGGCACATTTGTAATAACTCCACTCCAATCTGAGCTTCATTAAAAGTATCAATATATATTTAGTTAGTCATGGTGGGGCATAAACTGACGAGCCCCAGAGAAGATCACAAGAAAATAAGTACATAAGCCTCTTATAAAGGTTGCAGTGTATGATGAAAGTGTCAGCTTTGAACCACAGATAAAGCTGGGTGTGTCAGCATTTTGTTCGATGAGATTTGCCAGAGAAATCTGTTTTAAAAGCAAAGCTTGACTTTTACTGACATTGGTAGAAATCAGTGAAGAAGGAGGTACAATACTAAAACAGATCATGTAGCAGAAATGTTGAGTTGGTTTAGTTGTCCTTCAGACTTGATGTAGTGAAAGCTGCTGCATTTTTCTGTTCAAAAGTAAGGGAAAAGGTAGGAGAAAAAAAGAGTGTTAGTGTTTGGTCAGGCTTAGTGGTAGGAATGGGACCAAGGTCAGATCATGTAAACAGAGCAAAATGCCCTTCTGGTAAGCTGGTGTGGATACATTTATCACTATAATGTATCTATTTTTATTCTCCTCAGACAAACAGTCCGACCAACAGAGGAGTTAATAGCTTTACCATTAGGAAAATATAATAAATATAATTATTTAAACCTAGATCTTTAAATATCACAAATAATGTCAAACGTTATTTTTACTGGTGTCTTAAACCTTCTATAGTATTATTAGTTTCAATTTGTTCCTGGCACCATTTTTCTTTATCATGACTTTGAAATGTAGCTTTAAATGCCAGTCATTCTGAGATCTGATCTCTTTTGGGGGAATTTGTAAATGAATCCAGCTGTCTGGATTTCAGTTGCTGCCATAATAAGAACACAATGTGTCAAAAGACAAAATTCCAGTAACAGAGATGAGAAACAATGAGCCTTTAGAAATGATCAGCATTCACACCATTCCAATGACATCAGACATTAACTGAATTCACTTTTAGTTGCAGAATTCTTAATATGCACAAATTTCACAGGTCATTTAAACTTTTTATTTAACACTTTGCAAGCATTAATAAATTGCTTTATTAAACTAAGAAAATGTCTTAGTGTGTGGGCATTTCTTGATAAGCATCCATCCAATCTGCTTCACATTTGACTGCTGTGTTGCAGGGACCCTTGTTATTCATTATGCTTTCATTACATTAAGTGACAGCAATCTTTACATTTAACATTATTTGCACTGAAAGTGATGTAATAAAGGGTAGTGACTTGCATATTACTGGGATCTTTATATTTTAGTTTTGGGGAAATGGAACACTTTTAATTTCAGTTTCAGCTTTTTGGTGGGTGATATTTTGGGTTTGAAGACAGCATAGCGTACAGCTAATTAAAATCCTGTAAATGGCACATGTTGACTGACAAAATAAATTCTGTATGGGAGTTGTTGTTTACTGGCTCTCACCAGCTGAGTGCCAGCTGTGTCTTCACCAGCATCTGCACTTTGGGTGCTGACTGCAGCTAAAAGATTAATAAATGACCTGGCATATCAGTTATGTTGTTTTCATAAATTTTCCAATCAGAAAAGCTCCTGAAAAGAAGTGTCAATAAACAATTCAAAAACCAGTATCCGTTTTCTGTGGCAGGAAATAGAGTATCCAAATGTATCCATAGATGGAGTATCCATGATGGTTTGGTGGTGCATTACTGTAAAATGAATGGTCTATTGCTTGAATATATACTTGTGATCATGTTTCAAAGTGGTCATAATGCATGGCCTACTGTTAGATCTCAATTATTCTCTATCTATTAGGCTACTTTAGCACATGGACTGGACAATATGGTACACACAATTCATTTTAAACATGCAGGCTAGCATAGCACAGCAGCATGCACATTTTGTTTAAGCTTTGTTGTTGCACATTAAGAGCTGTACTGTAACTAAAAAGGAAAGCCAAATTAATCATGTATCTATTAAATGTAAGTCACACTTTTATGGTTTCCTTGAAGGTTTCTTGAAATTAGGTGTTTTACCCCTATCTCATATCTGTAGCCCGATAGGGAATTAGGTCATGAAGAGGTCAAGCACATTTATGTTCTGAGATTCTGAGGAACCCAGAGTTTCCAAGTCTTGGGACAACTCTCCTGCAGTTTATTTGCAATCTTCTGCATTTCAAACTTTTTGAACTTTAAATACTGTCAGCCCTGGACTGCTAAACAAAAGAAAGTTCCACATAGCTGTGAACCACACACTGAGATCAGCAGCACCCTAACCCTCTTTTGTTTGTTGGACAAGGGCTCCAATCTCCCTTTAATGTTATCTTTTAAGTACCTTTTATTTAAGATATGCTCTTCAAAGCTCATATATAAAAACACTACCAAGCAAAATGTTGCAAAGAGATTACTTTATTACCTCTAAATCTTTGATCCACTTGACAGGTTTGATGTTCAGCCCATTCAGAACACAATGACTTAAAAAAAAACTGTGATGCGCAGAAATACGAATACAGCACTGATAACAAAGTGAGCTCAAGTATAATTTTGGAAATTAGCAAATTCAGCTGGGAGTAGATGGTGCAGACAGAGCCTCTATTGTTGAATATCATTCTAAATTAAATAGTTGCCTCCATAGAGGATAGTAAAATTAGGTCTGACTTTACATCTGGCTATTAAACTAGGACACATAAGCCAACTGTAGCTCTAGAAGTCCAATTGGCTGACTGGCAGTTGATGGATTAATGCAGCAGACTGGAAAGTCGTGCATGAGTCTAGTACATATCCAACATATTGTCAGCTACTGAATGCTGCCCTGTCACGTTGGCTGCTAAGTCATGATTTAAAGTGTATAATGAACTTTTAAAACATTGAAAAATATCACATTGGATATTGTATGACGAGGATGGGGAAATATAGAATGACAGTAGTGCTTGTACTGTATTCCTGTGGTATTCCCTGGTTGAGCTTACCAGCACAGTGGCTCTTCTGAATTAGGTCAAATTCACAACACATTGACCTTCACCCACATATGGGAATAGTGTCATTTAAAATGTGGCTTAACAAACACATACATGTAGAGGCGATTTCTGCTGCCTTATTCTGTGTGTGCTCTTTTCATGATAGAAGAAGCACAGTTTATTCTCTTGTTTTTGTTGAAACAGAAATCTTGGGAACACGGTATTGTGAAAGCAATGGAGAAATTCTCCCAGATGTTCTAGATTAGTTTGTTAGGAGTTTCCCAGACAAAGACAAAAGAATTAGAACAAAGCAGGTGAACAAATTCTCCCAATTGTTTATTTAATTTGTTCCTTTTTGCTGCTCTAATCTCCATTAATCATCTGCACTGCCTTGATAATATGCTTCCATGTTTTGACTGTTGTTCAAGCTGCACACTTTAGAAAAACCCATTAGGAGTCCTTCCTCACGACCCCTGTCTAATTGGAACATCTGGAGTTTCCCTCCCCCCTTCTTAACACCGACAAACTGGACCAATTTTGTCAATTGAAGTTTATCAGCATATCTTCCATTTGTGCAAAAGAAACAATAAAAGAACATTTTCCTGTCGCAATTCAGTATTCTTAATAGGATTAAAAAGAAGCTCTATTATATTTATCTCCTCTCTTTCAGCATTACATTTATTTCTGTCCTTAAATCATTCAGTAGTCATTACTCAATAGACCTATATTTCATGTATATTAGTTGCTTCATTAAAGGGGCCCTATTGCGCTATTTTGTCTTTTTTGAGCTTTCTACAGTGTAATGTTGGATACTCATCAGACAAATGAACGGCGCCGTTTTTTATCACATAAACACATGTTTAAGTTTTCCAGTGTGTCTAGATTTAGTTTCCATGGCGCTGAAAACAATAGATTTTAGAGAGTTTTTTCTATTTAGATATGTCAATGATGTCCCAGGAGGGGAACTCAGTTATTGGTCATCTTCTCCAGGTTGTGCAGGTTCACGAGAAGAAAGGTACACCAAGCTCCACTGCTCAGTGTAAGGAGGAGGGCACAGCAATGTTTTCAGTGTCAACATGTCACACAAGAAATTTTTCTTCAGCTGTGAGGAAAAGCTCCAATTATTCAAATTCCCAAAGGAAACCAAAGTAAGACAGCAATGGATGGATTTTGTTTTTGGGAGCCAGCCACAAAGTTGCGCCAACGTTTGTATTTGTTACCGGCATTTCAACGAAGACTGCTGGATGAATAAAGGCCGGTACAGCGAGTGGTTCGCAACCAGGCTTTAGCTGAAAGTAGAGTCTGTTCCTACAATAAAGGACTGCGTTTCCAATCCTGAGCCACAAAAGAAAAACTGAATAAGTTGTCAGCTTTGTTTTGATAGTGTGTGAGCAACAATAAAACTAAAGGAATAAACCCACACTTACTTTACCTGATCACTACCAGAAGGTAACACACATGTAATGATGACCAGAAAGTTAGCGAACACTGTAGATGGAAATGCTACAAACATAACAATCAGGCTAAATACACCCAGCTGATTAGCCACTTGAGACCATAGATGTACATGGAGTGGCTAGAAATACAGCTAACTATATTGTAACAATGCACGAAAGTGTTAGCAAATAGCATCATTACCTTATCTATTCCTTGGCAGCAGACATTTTCCACCATTGTTGGCATTGTACAAACAGCCCGCCTCAGGGGGAGGTGGGGCTTACGGCGGAAGAGTCTCATTCTGCTTGTTTCTGGCAGAGGCTGATCTGAGCGCCTTCGGACAGATACAATATTTAATTTAAAAAGGGGTTTTTGAAAAATGCTGGATTGATTTCTGCCCTTGTGGACTCACATTAAAATAAATGAGCCTGAAATTAACATAATAGAGCTGCTTTAGGTATGAACAAGCCATGAGAAGACCACAAAGAAACAACCTTGTACTTGATATTCAAATATGTTCTACAAAGACGTTAATGAACTAATAAGACAGAGCTCTGTGACCGCCTCAGCCTCACTTTCCAATGTATCCAAACCACAAAATGCAAGTAATGTTCCATAAGCAGATTAACTTCACCAGTCATCTCTATCTTCAGTTCTGGACCAAAACTTTGTGCCACCTCCAGTTTGGATGATAAAATAACATCTTATCAAACTTGTTAATGCCTTAAATGACACCAAATCAGTTGTTTTCACTGGGTTAAACGACCAATGGTTCAGCCTCCTGCAAGTCGACATGTTGCATCAGTAATCACAGAACGCAATACCTCAAATGGTCTGAAATCATAACTCAATTGCTGGTTAATCATTGCAGAGCCGTTCCTGTGGTCTTTCCTCAGTGATGGATTTTAATAATCTGATCAAAGTGCTCCTTCATCTCCTGCATCTTGGGTTCATTGTCTTGTTTCTGTCTTTAATTTTCTTTTCTCTTTTTTTCCCAATATGAATCACCGCCAGAGGGATTTCATTTTTGGAGATGATTAGATTTGTGCTCTGTGAAACAATAATGTTCTAAATGTTTGTGTGCTTTCTCCTAAATCACAGTTCCAGATATCTTTATATACAAGTTTAGCGCAAAGCTACCTGTCACATGAAGAAGGAAAAATCTTAATGTATTTTAAGTTCAGCTTCAGGTATCAAAGGAAGCAATAACCTCCCAGTAATATGTATTCTGAAGGCAACGAGGTCAGGATATTATTCATCAAATGATAACCTAAATGCTTCTTGGTCATTAATAATATATATATATATATATATAATGAAGATTTCAATATTTGCCACTCACAATTTAAGCAGCTTCAACGAGAACAAGTGTGTGTGTGTGTGCTGCAGAGCAGGCAGGTGGTCTGACAGAGCGGAGTTAATCTCTGTCTGGTGAAAGCCGCCTCTACTCCTCCTCTCTGTCTGCCTTTTTCTTTCTTTAAATATTTCATCATTCCATGTCGACCAGCCTGCCCTCTGTCACTCATATTTTTCTTTTTGTCCTGTTTTCTCTTTAACATTAAGTGCATTATTTTATCTTATTGTTATCTGTATTTTCTTTATAACTCAGCCTTGCAAACCCTTTTTTTTTTACAATTTTTCTGCCTTCCCTCTGGACATTTCCTTCACCTTGCCTTTACAACCCCCCCTCTGTCACTCAGGGTTTGAGGCCCAGCTTGCATCATTATGCTCCAAAAAGCATGTGGCAGAAACTCCTGGGGGAAAAGGAGAACCACGCACAGGGGAGATGATTAATTTAGATCTTCCTTCTGGTTTTTGGATGACTGACCTTTTAAGAGCAATAGGAAAAAATGTGTCTCTGATTTGTATTTGAATAGTAAATGTGGTATGCATTAGTGAGAAGGATGAAGGAAAAGACTCAGCATATCAGAATATCTAGGAAATAATACAGTATATATTTGTAGTAATTATAATAACTGTATGATAACACCTCTGCTGCTAACCTCTGCTGGTAACAAACTCCTTTTATCCTACAAGGGCTTATGGATGGATTCCGGGACACATGCTTGTGCTATGCTCTGATAAGTGCCCTTTAGCTGGGTTTATGTCTTCCTTGTATTAAGGTATTGTGCTATTTGCATTGCAGCTCTTAATGGTGCTGGGTTTAGTCCTAAGAGCTGCCATTAGTTGAGCTTTATGCATCTCTTGTCATCAACAGAGAACTCTTCATGTTTTAGTTTCACCATCCTCTTAAAAACAAGTTAATTCACAGTCTTTGGTGTCATCACTAAGATATCCACAAAGATGTATTTAGTGAATTTTAGACATTAATCAGTCCAATATTGGGGTCTGAGTCTCAGCAGCTCTTGTGACCTCTCTTTTCAAGTTATGGAAACAAGTGAAGGCTCAAATAAAAAATTACCTTTCCAACATTCCTGAACTGCCCATCTGGAAAATTCAAAAGAACTCCAGATGGAATGATTCACTTTGGACTGCTGGATCAGTTATGTTAAATCTATTTTGTGCTGTTTTATTCCATTTGCTGCTTGCTAACAGCTGCTGTCTTTTTTTTTTTTTTCTTTTTTTTTTTTTTGCATTAGTTATTATACTGCTTTAAAAATGCATTGTTGTTCTGTTTTGATGTTGAGCCTAAATGTTAGTGCCATTTTGTCTACATCAGTCATTCTTCTTCTTTTAGCTGGTATGGACAGCAGGTAATCTCCCATGGAAACTTGGAAGTGCACCTTGCAGGGAGGCCAACCACTTTTTATTGAATGCTAACATCTTTGATTACAACCGTTTGCCCCATATTGTTGAAAGTTTCAGCTTTTCTTGCTCATTAAAAGTCTTCTTTTATATACACACTAGCTTCTGTAAGTTGGCACAACCAACTAATTACAAGTTTTCTGAGCAAGCAAAAATATTTGTGCAGTTTTACCTCATGTTAAGACTGTTGACATCTACTTAAAGACTTTCTGTCATAAATTGAAACTGTTCAGATTTTTACAAGCTTTAGTAGCAAAATACTCAGAATAGAGAAGACTTTGGTTGGAGTACTAAGAGAAAAGTTGTGCAAAAAACACAAAAGCTCATATGAAACCTCCTGGACATTGATGTCTTATGATGCATTTTAAAAGAAAAGAGGCTCTTGAACTATCACAACAATCACATATTCTTCTCTAGAGTCTTTTCTTTTAAGGTTTAATCCCTGTTTGACTACTTTTAAACCTTTTGATGGTCTTTGCTATTATTTTAAAACAGAAAGTTCTGAACTAGATATGAACCCTTAATTTCTCATAGACTGTGTTTATTGAGTAATAATGAGATCATAAAATAAGAAAACAGCAAAGAGAGATATGTTCCTTTCATTTAAAAGCTTATGCCAGTGTTTGTTTCCACAAGGTTAAACCTGAATTTCAGTCCAATATGAAACAAATTAGCTCACTGCTAATTTAATCGTTTAATATTATTTTAAAAAAAGGATTAAACTTGAGTAAGCATACAGAAATGGGTGAGTCTTGGTAAGGCATGTTAAGTCAATGATCACTAGATAATTTGAAAATATTAATGTCCACTTCGCTTTAATAGTTTGCAGCTTCATAGTAGGGTCTTATATAACAACAACCATCCCATCAAGCATTGCCATAGCAGTGGTCAAAGTTTTAAACAGTTTCTGCCAAACTGTGAAACTTCCTGTGTGAGTCTGACATAGACTGCCAATTTCACACTGAGGGACATTTGGCCCGTGGAGCCAGAAAGATATCTCCACTTTTATGAAATGTGCTCCTTGCAGCGATGGGAAGTATGGTGGCATGGCAGGCCTTCACTTTGTGTGAGTGACAAGACATGCAGCGCTGTGGATTTCCCTTTTGAATCTGTTGAATATGACCTCAGATGGTTGCACTTCCGCGTTTGGCAGCAACATTAAGAAAATCCTGATTGGAATCATTTAACCCATTCATTTCATTTAGTGCTGTTTGAATGGCCTTTTTAGGATTCATAATGAGTCACTATCCTGCCATTGACTGTGTGTCCTGTTTGACTGCTATTGGAATTGTGGAAAATTACAGCCAATTTATGTTACTATTCTTTAGGA
This sequence comes from Rhadinocentrus ornatus, assembly GCA_037177495.1. Classification (NCBI taxonomy): domain Eukaryota; kingdom Metazoa; phylum Chordata; class Actinopteri; order Atheriniformes; family Melanotaeniidae; genus Rhadinocentrus; species Rhadinocentrus ornatus. The sequence continues at coordinate 9,820,514 of JBAMHW010000001.1, forward strand.
AATTGATGTCATTAAAACTGTTTTAAATGGCCTTCAGCTGTTAAGGATAAAATAAGATATTTTGGTCATTTTTTAACTAAGAATGAAAGTTATTCACCTATTTAGAAATGAGAGAGGGGTTTCAAAGCTTTTAGAGAGACAAGGAAAGAGCTGTGCACAGAGAAGCAGTAGTGTCCTGAGGCAACATGTTAAAAAAAAAAAAAAAATCAATAAACACTCTGCTCTCTGTAGTGCTCTGCCTAACAGCAAGACCACTACAGTAAATGCACACTGTTGCAAATGAACAGCACATGGATGAGGACTTAGAGAGGGAAATAAACACACATGTGTAATGCATAAACACTGAGTCAAAGGGCCAAGGCAAACCTCTTTCACACTGAACCTGAAGGGTTCCATCCACATTTCAAATACACATACAATTATCAGGGGATGTAATTTTCACCATAACACCTGCGTCTGCATATCGACCAAGCCAGGGGTTGTTTCAGAAATCTGTTTGTGGTGAACAGGCTGAGACTTTAGAGCCCATCACAGCAATGTTCACAGTTTCATCAAACCTTTAAATTGGCATTTGGGCCATTTTATTTACAGGATTTTCAACTTCACTGATGTGTTTTTGTCACATGAAAGAAATTAACTAATCTTGGTGAGAAAATTTGTTTTTATTTTATTTGGTGTTTTTTAGTATGTTTTGTTCTCAAAGAGTCATGCATTTAAATAGGACTAAACACATAACACTGATGATTAAATTAATTTTAACTATTTTAAATGCTATTTGCACCTCAATAACACATTTCAGACCACAGTAACATGATGATTATAATATGTGGGTCACAGATTTCAGTAAGCATAAATCAAGTCAACTGCATCCAATAAGTTAATAATAACTCTAATATGATTTTAAAAAGCCTTTTACACCAAAAGAGATTATGGAGACTCATAAAATAATTATTTATTATTAAAACTTTCAAAATCCAGGGAGAAAAGAATGTTAAAAACTATGAGTGGTCCTGGGTATCTGCCAGGAAAGGCCTTATGATGCCAAGCAAGCAGTGGGTGGGAGAGGAAAGTCGATGAATGGCTACTACTCCACTGCTTCTACTCTGCTTGAGCTGAAGATTGAGCTGCAAAAAAAGATGCAGAAGATTGAATGGCAGGATGGGAGAGATGGGTAAGAGGAGAAGGCGGGGGTGTTGGCCCTGCAGCTATCAGTTCTAGTAGGAGGAGAAGAGGGTGGCTAAGAGTGACTTAAAAGGGGAGGGGGGAGAAAAACATGAGAGAGAAGGAGGCAGAGCAGACACAGACCGCCTGCTTACATTTGAAAGGGAAGGAAGAGAAGAGATCCTGGCAGCTCATTTAGAAAGGAGGGTGGGTGTTTGTAGATTGAGAGGGCCGCAGGGATTCTATGACTGAAGTGTCACTGTAAGGACGCTGGTAAGGTAAGGTGACAGTTTCAGATGTAGCATCTATTAGATGTAGGAGATCTTTTAGAAATTCACCTTTGCATTAATATCCTGTAGTAAAGCTATTCTAAAGCAAAAACTGGCTGCTAAGTTGGGAAGGCCTCAGACTGAACAACAAGAGAGGGGCTCATGCTCACAACCCACAAGTCTTATGATGAGTTGGATGCAGTCATCTTTTCTTTGGGTGTTTGTGTATGTGCATGCCATTGCCCATATTATCTGTGTGTATGCTGTTGTGCTGCAAACCCTCGTGAGATATGAAAGACACGCTTAGACAGAAATCCTCTCTGTGCAAGAAGCCAGTGACCAATGAATGAGCATCCTTGTAAAGAGAGCTCAAAGCAGGCAAGTTTCCTCTGTCCGTCTCCTATAACTGTCCCTCAGGCCACTTTCTGCTGCTCTTCTGTTGTTCATTAATTCTGTAACAAGCTGCCATTATGCTGCTCATACAAACATGGCTTTACAGCAGATGATGCTCTGCTTACTGCATATCTCATCATCTGGATAGAATATGTTAGATGTCTTTTAAATGTCTGAAATATTGTTGTGTAAGCAGAGCATTGTTGGACTTAACTCAAACTGCGTATTTAATTTTTTCTTTGGTTGTCTTATTTGAACAGTATTTCGTTTGTGTGTATATGTGTGTTGTTTCTTTTGTAGGAATCTGACAGCACTACATGCTTATATATAGGCAGGTGTGCAACCAGGATACACCTGGGAGGAATTTTAACAAGCGCAAGGGAAGAGAGACAAATGTGTTTCTTTATCCACTTTTATAGGGATGACTGATTCAATAAATAGAAACTAAATCTGCACTTTTCGAACTTTTAGATGCCTTAGAGCAAAAAACAGAAGGTAAACTGTTGACAATACATATATGGTTAAATTGTGATACTTTAATACTGACTGATAAAACCAAAACATTATTGCATGCTGTTGGTTTGTACATTTCATCAAATACTTTGATTTTTGAGTGTAATTCAGTTACAATAATATCCATCCATCCATTTTTGATACCCATCTTCTCCAGTGAAGGGTAATGGGGGTGTTGGATCCTATCCAAGCAAGTTGCGTTCATATTTCTATCTTACATGTTTTTTGTTACAGTATTCATGCCATGATTTTATGAAAGTCAGGATTTGTGATAGTAAAAATTCTGTTTTAATTTTTCAGAAATATTCAAATGTTTATTTGAAAGTGGTGTAAGAGAGAAGTAGACAGAGACAGATGATGTGCTGCAAAGATTGCATGGGCTGGCTGCTAATGACCTTTGACCTCCATAAAGAAAATCTAAACATGTTTAAGTACAAAGTTAAAAAAAAAAAAACACCTCTTGAAACCAGTAGAGTACAGTCAGAGGAAAATGTTCACACTCATACAGTGCACATATTTTTTGACAAGCTAAAAATAAAATGAATTTTTTTTTCTTAAGTGATTATAAAGGCTTATTTTGAGTAATCCAACAATAAACTAATACTTTTAGCACCAAATGCAAAATCCAAATGCAGAATTTTTATGAAGACATGTTTAATAAGTTGTAGCAATAAAAGGTTGTCAGAACGATCACATTGTAGCTGTTGAAGTGAGAACAACGTGATCGCTCAGTCTCGTGTAGACAGCTGATGCCATTTCTCTAGTCTGCTTTGAGACGGGGAAACACAACAAGGGTACGGTCAGAGGATGTTTCTATTTGCATGCGAACACCACTCCCGCCCCCACCTCCTCTCCTTATCTGTAGAACAATGCTGAATGGAGGATTGCCTGATGTCACTGCTGCCACTGATCTGACAAGAGTCATAAATCCTCTCCCCACAGTTCCTGTCGTGTACTGATATAGTCTCCATCATTAGTTTCACTGAAAATATGCTCCTGAACACATCCTGTTTCAGAAAACTGCTAAAAAGTGGTCACATTCATTGCCAAGAAATTCCCACAGCTTCTGTTCTTTTGGGCAAAGGTCATTAGACATCCACGTCCTGCGGCTGCAGTCAGCTAATACCAAAAATCAAGAGCTCCACAAGAGCATTCCTGTGGCGAAGTAACCAACAAAGAAAAAAAGCATCCTGACTCAAACAAAACCCTCCACTCTTTTGTTGTGTATAGCAGCTGCAAACAATGGATGCTTTTCTTTTCTGCAGGATCCATGTGTAACAACGACACGCAACAAGGAATATTGCAATCTGTTGTGTTTGTCAAAGTGAATCATTTCTCTTTTTCTTTGTGATTAACGTGTTGGAGGAGTTGTCTGTATTGTTGCGTTTCCTGCCTGACACATTAAACACAGCCTCGAGGCAATGTAAAAATTGTCAAGTTTTCATCCTTCAAAAGTCTCACACCCATCCCCAGTTTGGATGATTTCCCACTACGGCATGTGTGACTGTTATCATGTCTGCACAGATGGGACAGCCCACCCTGAGCTGTGAATGTGAATTCAACATTAGATCCACTGATTCTTTCTTTATACTCTTTAATTACACGAATACAGAATACAATAACTAATAACACTTAGAGAAAGAAGAAAACTCAAGTTTTATGACTGAAATGGCACCATAATTTACTTGCACACAAATTAAATTTTTTTAATTGACTTTTTTACCAAGAAACCGACTACAAAAATGTGATGCTTAACTTATTCCCTGTTTTATATATTTGCAAACTAAATTTTCCTAAATGTTTGGGCAATAAGGCCAACAATTAAAGGAATTATCTGTGGCATTATAACTGTTATTTTCCAAGGCTTCTCAGTGCATTTGTACATACCAAGTATTTATCTTTGATATGTTGTCTCTCTCTCTCTCAGATGTCATGGCGTCCGACCTACCGAAGCTCCAAGTTTCGAAATGTTTATGGCAAAGTCGGCAACCGGGAGAATTGCTACGATGGCATCCCCATCACTAAGAACGTCCATGACAACCACTTCTGTGCTGTCAACTCTAAGTTCCTGGCGGTTGTCACAGAGAGTGCCGGAGGGGGCTCCTTCATTGTTCTACCTGTATCCCAGGTAACTGAGCTAACTGTTTTGCTATTTGTTGCCATGGCAACCGAGGTGACCGACACTTTTTTCAGATTGCTGGGGTCGTTTGCCTACATTTATGCACACTTTTATTTATTCTGTAAATATGCTCTTTCCCTGCGATGGACTGGTGACCTGTCCAGGGTGTACCCTGCCTTCACCTGAAACACTGCTGGGATAGGCTCCAGCT
>JBAMHW010000001.1:9825279-9838883 GCA_037177495.1 Rhadinocentrus ornatus
TGCTGGGATAGGCTCCAGCTCACCCCGCGACCCCTAATGGGAACAAGCGGTACAGAAAATGGATGGATGGATGGATGCTCTTTCCTTTAAGAATCACATTAAAAAAATGAGTCATGATTCTTTTTTTATCAAATTTTTTTGAGTGTTTCTCTTGGAAAACCACACATCATAAATGCCTAGCACTTGTTGTTGGCTGTGTGTGTGGCCTCTTTACGAGAGACTTTGCCAAGATGCTTAAAAAGCCCTTCGCTGCCAAGCAGGGTGGCAAGAAACTGTTATCAGGGAGAATTCGCAACATTTTATTGTCTGAAGCAGCTTCCGCTGCATTTTACTTTACATCATCCAAAGCTTGGGTGCACAGTCTGAGAAAACAGTAGTAACTCTGTTTGTGTCTGTTCTAGATTTAAAGTCCGAAGATGATGCTCTCACATCAATAAACTATGTTGCCGTCTGTTATCATTCTGCTGCATGTAAATACTTTCAAATATTATCCAGGAGAGCTGGAGTTACTCAATACAGACTTCCATACTCTAATGCAGTTAAAGATTTTTGTAGGACTGTCAGTTTGATCCCAGTCTTCAAATCTCAAAGAACCAACAGACAAGACACTTGTCCTGTCTCTTTGTTTATGAGATTTTATTTGTTTGAGGCTGTTTGGCCAGATATAAATAAAAAGGCATATTATGTGGTGACTATAAGATTCATAGATGATTCATACTAATGCATGTGAAGTGAGGGTATGAGTTGTTTTATTTATTTATTTTAAAGTTCAGTCTTAAGGAGGGCTGTCTTGTAAGTTGAATTTAATTTAAAAAAATGGGTGGTATTTGTCACATTTTTAAATCTCTGCTCTTTAATAAAAAAAAAATAAAAAAGGCCATTCATGGGAGGTAAATTTATTTTTATCTTTTTTTATTATTTCAGGAATTAAAGTAATTGGACTAAAATTGCTGAGTTCTTGAACCACTGTGGTACCTTTTATCCTAAATAAAGACTCCCACCCTGACTTCTCCAAAGACTATAATACGATTGATTTGGTCTTGCTCAATGTATTGCACTTCCTTGGGTTTCTGCTGATTTGACAAGTTCAGAATTCCATTTATCATCTGTAACAGGAGAACTGATGATGGCTTCTGGTTGCAGCTTTCACTGGTCAAAAACAACAAATCAGCAAATCTCATGTTAAAGACAGCCAGACATAGGGCTGAATATTCAACGTTTGTTTTATAGAGGCAACGTAGAAGAGAGTGTGTGTTAATGTTCATGTGGAAAAACTCATCTAATCAGCTTCAGTAAAATTAAGAAATTAAATGGATGCAGGGCACATTGTCACCTATCTTATTGATGTTGACATTTAAATGGTGTTTCAGCTCTAAGTTCTACTGACATGTGGTTGATATATTGGAATTGTTTTTGTGAATTTGCTGTAAATTCATTGTGTATTAACTTAATGAAAAATGAGGAATGTTTTGGCTGTGGAATAAAAAGCAGATTATGCAAAGTAAGCTCAGCAGTCTTTTGAGCTTAACATAAAAACTCACTAAGAACAGATACATGATTATGTAAAAGGGAAAGTTTTAGCTTGAGACTTTAACATTTTAAGGCAGTATTGTATTTTTTTTTATTTTTTTTTTTTTTAAAGCAATAAAAACATAATCTCAAGTCTTAAATCAGTTTTGTCATACTTGTAATGGGTCCCCCTTGCAAGTCCAAAATTAGCTCCTCCTTCTCTGTTTGGTAAACAAACACAACTGAGCTGGGTTTGGCTATGGTTGTGGTACAAGCCTGTCTGACATATTATGATGACAGGTGGCGAGACAGCCATGTGTTCACCCGCAGACAAAACCACAGGCGAGTGGACGAACTACTGCGGCGCCACCTGGCACACTGACTGTCCCAGAAAATTAAACACAAGGTCACTAAAAACCTCTTTATATCCTCAAAACAAAGAGACAGAGCACAGTGGGTGTGGTGCTCCAACTACTACTGCTTTGACTGCTGTTATTCTCACTGCATGTGCACACTGGTTGACTTATAAAGTGTGAGAATCCCCTGCTACTATTTGTCCTAATTTGTCTTCAGTTAAATGCTTGGTTGGATTAAACTCAATATTTGGTAACATCACTTTGGCCCCTGCACGTGGTGTGATGTAGATTTTTGTTCTGATGTGTTTTAGATACTTGCAACCAGTGGTACAGCCAGACATTTTATCATTTGGGTGGTCCTGCTGAGACCTACGTAAGAGTATTAGGGCCACTTAAGGGAAATAATTGAATTCTAAAAAAAAATGTCAGAATTCTGAGATTAAAGTGAGAATTCAGAGATTAAAGTCAGAATTCAGAGATTAAAGTCAAAATCCTAAATTTTTCTTGGAATTCTGAGATTAAAGTCATAATTCTGACTTTTTTCTCAGAATTCTATTTTTTATTTCTTTAGTGACCCTAATACTCTTCCGTAGAGACCATTACTCTCATTAGAGTAGAGGCACATAAACTGATGTCTGCTGTTTTCCACAGTGGCAAATAGCTGTAAATTATAGGTGTCAATTTTTGTGGTCATACTTATTTACATAGACATGCCTGCCATAGAGGTACACCATGTCTATGTAAATCTTTATCAATTTAATGATAATGTTTTTAATGCTTCATTTTATTGATTCTTTGATTTTGTTACACACTGCACCCTTTAAGTAGAAGTGAAAAGTGACAGATTAATGAATGACTGATAAAATAGGAGTTTCTTGATAAAAGTCCAGTGACATGAGTAGCCCTCGGAGAGAGCTTGCTATTGGTGAAGCACTGTAATCACAAACCAGCGAGTGGTGATTCATGGCAGTGAAGATTTATTGGGAATAACAGATCAATAAATGTTGGTAGCAATCATGGTGCGGTCCTTCTGGTGTATTGGAAATGTTTACTGTGGGGCAGATGCGTGCGTCACTGAGAATGTTCATCTATGCAACACCCTCAGGAAATAATGTAGGTTTACGTTGTATTACTGTCAGATAATATGCTGACTGTAAAGTTTACAGTAAGTTTTTACATACATTTCCATAATTTTTATTTCATTATAAATTTGATTTCCTCAGAATACCTCTTGGACCTCATGAACTCTGTAGTTCCCTGCAGACACTTTTTCTCTGCAGGTAATTAGTTTCATCTAAATTAGGAGTCCCTCAGTGCCAATGTCATTAATGTTTTGAGGCCATAGATAAAAGCTGCCAGTCACTGTAACAGTTATGAAAAGAAAAAGTTGAAAGTGTCATCAGAACCTATGTTTTTACATTTACTACTAAAGAATAAAAGGATAATGTTCATACATAGAAAACCAGTTGTTTACCAAAGTTAATGGACAATTTCAAGAAATTCCATTAAATCTCATTTTGTGGACTCTGTGGTCTGCAATAATAAAATAATGAAGTATATCTGAGTTAATTGGATTGCTGTCTTGCTGAGTCATTGTATTCCTTTTGTTTTATTTATTTATTTATTTATTTATTTATTGCTTCTCTCATATTAACTGAATTGATGTTGTGCTTGACAAATGTCATGTTTTTGAGTGTGGTTTTGGCCTTTGTCCATTGGGCTAAGCCTTCATTGTGTTACAGAACATTTTCTGTTGGTAGACTTCCTAATAGAAGAAATAAAAAAAATAAAAGTGGTTTATGTGTATTGCTGTATAATAGGTTTGAATTGAGACTCAGGTTTAGCTTCTCAGTAGCAGCTTTACTTACTGAGTCCTTACTTAGGCCAACTGACTCAATCTTCAACATTTTGTCCCCTGCAGTTATAAAATGAAATGTTTTGTTCTCAGTTTGGAGCAGGAGTGCCACAGAGCAGCATGAAAATTGATATTTCCTTCCCTTTTTGATGGTTGATGTTTGTCCTCTTTAATAAATAATGCATTATCAAAAGTAGAGTGTGATAGTACAGCCTGAGGCGATCTTCGAGGTTCACCGAGGATAGCGCATGCATACACACATGCTGTATTTTGCTGTGGTATAACTGATGCAGCTGAATAAATCTCTGAGGAAACAGAAAAGAGGTCAGTGGACTGAAGAGGCTACAAACATTGTTGACGTCATGACTGACTCTTAAGAGCTGCCCGTCATCCCCCCCTATGAACCAGTGCCCCTCTGTGGACTCACTATGTTATTGCAATAATGTGCCTCAGACATCCCTGCACAATAACCAAGTGTGCTATTTGTTCAGGGTTTATCAAGCCTTCTCGCTAAGTCATTTCCAGCAAAGAATATTTTTCATTAGTATTGAACCCTGGACATGAATACAAATAAGTTTTATCACTGCTTATAAAAGTAAAATCTGATATTTTCTCCTATTGTTTTGCACAATTAATGTTCTGTTTCTATTTCTACCGGCAGATGTTTCCATTTCTTTCACCTACATGCTGTGTAGTCTATATTACAGAGAGTAAACATAAACTTATCAACTCATTTGACTACTTTTCAGTCTGGCCGTCTTGACTCTCATCAACCGAAAGTGTGCGGTCACCAAGGCAATGTGCTGGATATCAAGTGGAACCCCTTCTTTGAAAACATCATAGCCTCCTGCTCTGAGGACACCTCGGTGAGTGACCTCGATCTTTCTTTTTATGCCTGTAATTTATGGCTTGATGACTTTGAAAAAACATCTTGTGTGTAAAGCAGACATTGTTAGACAGTGAGGATTGCTTTTTTTTTGCTATTTTATAATGATCAGAGGGTCGCTGGGCACCCGCTTTTGATTGGATTTTTGCTTGCAGCAGCTCTGTTTACAGATGTTATGTGGTAGGACTAGAACATGGCAAATTGCAGATGTGTGGAGCTTTTGAGCTGTTTTTTCTGCAAAGACTTGGATGTTAAATGCAACTTCAAATCCAAGGCACTGTCTGTCTTAACTCTCTTGATACAGGACTTGTACTAAGTCTTCCTGGACATTTTTTCCAATACATGCACATGTTACATTACTCTACTAAGCTCAGTAAAGGCATGATGGCAGTGTGTTCAGTTTAGTGCTTTCACTTGTTGAAGGATAATCTCATCTGGTCTAACACATAGCCTCTAGCCACAGCTGTAATCCAGTCTAATCCTAATGCAATGGGTTGCATTGATAGCTTGTGCTATTTTTGATCAGATTGGTCTCCAGTTGTCTGATCAGCATAATGGTTTTAAAAAAAAAGAAGAAAAAACAAGCTGTAACCCCTGACAAAATGACACACAGAATGTAATCATGTTTTCATTGACTATGAGTGGCTGTGAATGTGGCAGGTCCGAGTATGGGAGATCCCAGAAGGAGGTTTGAGACGCAACATGACAGAGGCGGTGCTGGAGCTCTATGGTCACAGCAGACGAGTAGGACTGATTGAGTGGCACCCCACCAGCAGCGGCATCCTCTTCAGTGCTGGCTATGACTATAAGGTACCACATCAATCAGATTTAAATCAGAACTGAAAATACCCCACCTCTATGATTTAACATACATTAAACTGTTTAACTACAGTTCTCTGGGATTAATGACTTAGTTATCTACAGAAAACTCTGTTCACAAGATGATATTATAATCACATCATTGATAAAAACCTCTGCTCCAATCTATCTGTTCCACTTAAAACAATGCATCAGATCCTGATCTGGAACCTGGAGATAGGAGAACCAGTGAAAATGATCGACTGCCACACTGACGTCATCCTCAGTTTATCCTTTAACACAGACGGCAGCCTACTGGCCACCAGCTGCAAAGACAAGAAGCTGCGAGTCATTGAGCCGCGGTCTGGGAGAGTCCTTCAGGTTAGAAGGAGGGGACAGATTGCACACAACACAAACAACTGACTGGGCTCAATGCTTAATGTATCATCTTTTACTGTTTGATATGCCAGCTACTTACAATATTTATAGCATTAAAACTGAAAAATTTATACATGATTTATTTCCTGGACCTCTAAAGTATATGTCCACTCCGTCTTTCAGACAATTTTATCATTTTAAGATGAACCCATTGGTTTTAACACATTTAAAATAACCCTTTTCAATCTTAATAAATGATGTCTTGATGAATTAAACAACTTCTACTTGGAGCAGAATGGGACAAATTTCCTACAAGCAGATTCAAACAGTTACCTAAAGCCTATGCAACATGTCCACAGTTTGACTCCAAATTGCATGAACCTTTGTTTTATATCATACCCACTTCTTTTTCCCAGCTTCGTGTCTCTACTGGGGCTATCAAATGAAGCAAAGAGATTTAAAAAGATAAATGAATCCTTCTAATTAGACCCATGTGCTTTCTACCTGCAGCATCAAGTGGAGCCAATCAAGGCAGTAAGCAGAAAATGGAAAATTATTGAAAATGTTTAGAGCCTGAAAATACAGATTTACATAGATTTACATCATCGCTTTTTTATTATGGTCGGCCGGAGATGTAAAACTCTTAAATTAAACTTATTTATTTAGTTTGATTTTCTGTTTTCAAGTCCCTTCATTCAATCATCAAACAATGTATAGAATAAATGCTTTTAACAGTGAGAAAATAGGTTTTTCTAGTAGCAATGTCTTGCATAAAGCCTCCCTTTAATATTGTCTGCTGCTTCACCAGCAAGCCAGCTGCAAGAACCACCGTGTAAACCGAGTGGTTTTCCTGGGTAACATGAAGCGACTGCTCACCACAGGGGTTTCTCGCTGGAACACCCGGCAGATCGCTCTCTGGGATCAGGTTAGGCAACACATCCATATGGCTCGTGCCCATAATGCCACAGTGGGGTGGATCAAGTTGTTGGTTAATTCCCTGTATGTGTTGCTGTTCCCAGGAGGATTTGTCCATGCCAATGGTGGAGGAGGACATAGACGGCCTGTCAGGACTGCTGTTTCCTTTCTATGATGCTGACACACACATGCTGTACCTGGCAGGCAAGGTCAGAACTGTTGCTCCTTTTCTGCATCACACAATGTGCAGCTATTTTGGCATATATACAACAGAATGAACACAAATATCATATTTAACAATGCTTGAACTAGATGGTGTTCAATTAGGATTTGTTTCCACAAGGAGAGGGACAGTTACAAAAGAATTATGAAATTAAAAGCAGAGATTTCATAGATTTTTTTGTTTAAAGATATTTTTAGTTTATTATAAAAAGAATAAAAATAGATGTTTCATGTATCAAATACATACATTTAAAATAAAATAACTGATATAACTAATAAAGTAATCTAAAACACAAATATAAGATGAATGCCATGTACTAATTCTTTGGGTGAAGAATGAAAAGAAGCCAAATGCAAGAAGCTCAGTTTTCTCTGAAAGCAGATAAAATGATGCCTGACATACTGACAATGTGACAACTAAAATCTGTTGTGTTTGCAGGGGGATGGAAACATCCGCTACTTTGAGATTACTACAGAAAAGCCATACATCCAATACCTAATGGAGTTCCGCTCCCCGGCTCCACAGAAAGGACTTGGTAAGTCAACAATATGTTGATCAAGTTAATCAACAATATGAGATCTTTCCTACCAGAGCAAAAAGATAAATCATTTTCACTGACATTTAGAGAGGGAATGAAGGGTTGAATGAGCACAGCCTTTGTGCTGGTTTACAAATGATGTTGCATGTCTTATCGGATTAAATTCATTAAAGGGAAAATAAGCAAAAGCGTGTAAAATATTCCCTCTGAGAATTATAACAAGAGCTGAACAGTTGTGTGTGCATGTGTGCATTTTGCAAGGATTCGGTGAATTGATTAGATGTTGTTAAAACAATTGTGTCACCACATGCTTCTGTTCCCGTCTGCAGGGGTGATGCCGAAGCATGGGCTGGATGTGGCAGCCTGCGAGGTGTATCGCTTTTATAAACTTGTCACCCTGAAGGGCTTGATTGAACCCATTTCCATGATTGTGCCAAGAAGAGTGAGTGGGACTGATTCTGCTCAGTGCTCTCATTATCAATCATATCTGCAGGATATTACATTTATCCAGCTCGAATAAGTTAAAAAGCTGTTAAGCATTTGACTTTAATTAATGTCCCCCTTGCAACACTTTGAAATAAGATATTCTGGTATGTAATGTACTGAAATGTGAAGCTGGTTAATAAGAGTGGAGAGAAATAAAGAATTTGTAATGCATTTGAATTGCTTTGACATTAGTGCAGAACAATAAATAGATCTCCATATTTGTTTATCGAAGTCATGAAATAATTAAAGTGATAATTGGGAGATCAGAATTAGTGTGAAGCTCCTTTCAGACATGAAGAGAAGTTGCAGTTTTGAGAGTTCTTATGTAGAGCAACACATATTTTTATATATATGTTACCAGATAATCAGATAAAATAGGAAAATAGATGTACTGAAAGCAAATATTGCTTAAGCATCTGAAAATGTGTGTTTACAGTCAGACACATACCAGGAGGACATCTACCCAATGACGGCAGGAACTGAACCTGCCTTGTCTGCCAGCGAGTGGCTGAGTGGGATTGATAGAGGTAAACAAATCACTGAACACTCACTGGACTAGTTTACTGTGCAACGTCTGAATAAGTAAAACTTTCTGCAAAATATATTTTCACCCAGGAGATGTGATTTTTTTGTATAAATAATAGATTTATAATCTATTTTTTATCTATTCCTTCTTTTCATCATTTTCATGGTCAAATTGACGTCTATTGATGTGTTTTATGAGTGCATGGAGAGTAATTTGTAGATAAGGATTGCACATATGCATGTCTTCACGCTTTCTCCTGGCTGCGGACTCACCAAAATCTTGCCTTTTAATGCACCGCATAGACACCTTGCAAAGGGTGGTCCTGTTGCTCGGGAGTGTACCCTCTCTGGTAACAGGTTCACAAAACACCTTGCCCTTTCGTAATGCACAACATACACCTTTCAAACCAATAAGTATTATCATCAACACCAATAAACCAACGCAAGTGTCCAAACACCATTTGCTTGCATAAATTTAACATGATATGATATCATATGATAATTGTAAAAAATTATAGTAATGATAATGATGGTGGTGATGACAGTAATGATGATGATGATGATGGGATATGAACACTGTAAATTACTATAGATGTAAATCTAAATGTTTTAAAACTGTTAAATTGTTTTAAAAAAAAAAAGGTCCCCGGGAAGAATAGCGGCAGCTTGCTGCAGCTAATGGGGCTCCTAATAATAAACAAAACAGAAGCAAGTACAATACAGCAGATCACAGGTAATAATAGAGTCCCTGTGTTGATCTGTGTAGATCTCTCTGTGCTATGTGTTCAGTGAAAACTGTTTTTGTTGTGTGGTTCAAACAGACCCAGTCTTGATGTCCCTGAAGGACGGTTACCACCGGCCAAACCAGTTAGTGTTCAAGGCCCCAGTGAAGGAAAAGAAGAGTGTGGTAGTCAATGGGATTGACCTTCTGGAGAATGTACCACCCAGGACAGAGAATGAGGTTCGTGAGTCAGTGTGTGTATGTACGTCCATCAGCCACAACATTAAAACCACCTGCTAAACACTGTGAAGGTCCTGTGGTCCTGATTTGCTTGATGATGGGGGTAAATGTTTACACAACAACATCCACATAAACACCAGCACTAAGGGTTTCCCTAACCTGGAAGTGGTTTGATGTCATGGCTGACAGATGCATGTACTGTTGTCTGCTTTTCAACTAGTATCTAATGATCTATTCGTGCACTTTCATGAAAGATTCAAAAGGATTTTTTAAGTTGTGTGTGTAATAACTATTTTACCAATGAACTGACAGAGGAGGAGCAAAATAGGATCCGAGCTAGTAAGCTGAAAATCGGAGAGAAAGTCTGCTTGATTTATGCAGTCACCTGAGAAGCTTGAGAACAGGATAAATCATCAAATTAACTGTGGGAAGTATAATTAGGCCTGAAAGAAATCTGTGTCAATTATTAAAGTAGCTGAACATGTAGCTGGTTTTTATAATTGTCAATTTAGCCACAGAGCAATGCAATGTTCCCATGTGATGGGAGGCATCAAAGCTACCAAATGAAGCCTAAAATCTGATTGTACTGCTAACAGGTTAACGACTTAAAAAAGTTCAGGATAAGATTAATCTGTGATGTTTGAATAATGCAGCGTTCAGTGTTCATATTTTTCCTCTCTGATGATAATAAAAGTTTTATTTTATGTGAAAGCATCATTTCATTCATGCTTTGCATGTATTTTTTGTCTTTTTTTCGGTAGCTCCTGCGGATGTTCTTCCGGCAGCAGGATGAGCTGCGGCGGCTGAAAGAGGAGCTGGCCACCAAAGATGTGCGAATACGCCAGCTGGAGCTGGAGCTCAACAACCTGAAGAACGTTAACCCCAACAATGTTTGACCTCTAAGCCTCCTGGACTGGAGAAGCTGCTTCCTCTGCCCCTAGTTCTGACCTCTGACAAGATTCTGAGCCCTCCCTCCATATGCTTTTTTGATATATCACATCGTATCATAACTTCATTCCTGCTGCCCTGCATAGTGTAGACAACATAACTGTTGGAAAATGTCTTAACTGATGCAGTTACTAGAAAATCGTCATAGTGCTGAATATATATATAACTTAGGCAGATCAGGGACTTCCGGTTTAACATGAGGTTGATGATTAGGCAGTTTTGAAATCCAGTCCATTTTTGTATTTTATGTTTTTATTCATGACTATTTTTGATTTATTTTTGATTTTAGTTCTCAAGTGTTTTGAGCCTGTAATCCAGCACTTAGGTATTTATGCCTGTCCAGTTGTCCATGTGGCAAAGCCTTGATCACCCGGCAAAACATCCCCCACATTTTCCTCCAGAACTGACAAGACCACCTTGGAATTCTCATTTTTACGTCAAGGCAAAACTGGAGAATGCAAAGACTACCACTGACTACAACTTTTCTTCCCAAGGCCTTAGACCCTGCTGCAGACCCACTTTGCAGCGAGCTGCAACATGATCTCCAAATGGCGGACAAGCAGTAATTTTGCACCTGACAAAGATTTCTGCAGACATGGGTCCTGTTTTTCACAAAGCTGCTTATCCCATTACTGCTTCCCTCTCCTACAAATGTTGCCTGTAAATTGACTTCATGACACATACAGTAGCTCCCCAAATGCAATCGTTTCCCCAGGAGCGTGAATAGTTAACTTTCTTGAAGTTTTTTCACTCTGTATTTAAAAAGTGGGAAAGCAGCAGAGGAGATGTGGAACCAGAGATGGTGGACTTGTGTAAACTACTCATTTAACTTTGCTGGCTGCTTTTAGGGCTAATTTTGAGGATGGGGATGATGTATATTTGCTTTTATTTATTTGCCACACCTTACCTTTTTAGCTAATAACTTGTACATTTGTTAATCCCAATGTTTTTGTATGACATGGCTGCGCAAACAGTGATTGCGATGCTTGATAGATCCTGTTGAATGTTTCTGGTTGAAATGGTGTAACACTTGTGTGGAATGGCACCTCAAATAGTCATAATTCTTTGACTCAAAATTATTTCACGAGTTATGCAGTTATACTATTGCCTATTCGTAACAGTACAAATTGTAATAATAACCATCCTTTATATATTGCGTTTGCGTTTGCCTTTAGATGTGTAATTTTGCTTTGAAGACTTCTGGTCATCTGCCTCTACCCCACTTGTATCAACAAGAAACTTTGGTCAAATTGCAGTTTAAATGCCCCCATTTTACTATCAAACATTCTTTATATTTTAACAATAATGGACCTAAAATTACACTTGATTGGCACAATTATTACTTCCAGGTTTTTTAGCCTTGGTCAAATTACATTTTTCCTTCTGTTATCATTGATTCTGTTCTTTTAAACCCAAAACGGGGGAGAAAAAAGGAGGAATATGCTACGTGTGGAAAGAAAAGGGTTTGTAAGGAAAAAGGACTGAAGGTCACAAGTCTTCCCTCATCACATCATAGCCGGAATATAAAGGTTAAAGCTTCAGATAAAACAATCTAAAAAACATGTAAACCCTTGAAATGGAGACTGGAAGAAGCGATGCATTAGAGGTAAATGTATATGTGTGTTGCAGGAAAAACAAGACTGCAGAGATTGTGGATACTTTGAAGAATTAGTAGTTAAACAGGAAGTTGCAGCTGGGGTCGTGTTGTGTTGGGGCCTCTTATGTAGGTGCAAAAACCTGAAATTAAACTGTTGATTGAATATTACTCTTTCAGCGACTGCTTTAAGGCTTTTTTTGGCTTTGATATTCTCATCACAAAATGCATTAACTGTAGTTTTATAGCTTAGTTTGGTCTTGGTGTTGTAATGTAGGTGTTTACAGTATGTCAACAACAAAATGAAGGCAGGTAGCTCCATTTCATGAGCTGCACCTTTTGATTTAACCTGTAGAAGGACCACAGACTTCAGAAGTTTATGTAAAAAGGATTTATTGAAGTGAATGGGAGGGGGAAAGAAACAAGATTTGGCTGATGACAGTGGATTTAACAGAGTGGGGGGAAAAAGAAGAAGAAAAAAAGAAATCACTGAGGTAGGCCAATTTGACCATTGTATACTTGGAGAAAAAAATAAAAAAAGTTCAAATTGCTGACTGTTTAAGAGTTTACACTTTGAAACAATAAAATTTCAATGCACATATGTTGCGGTTGTACTCTCCATTTATAGCGAGTACTTCTCTACACTACCACCACTAATTCAAACATCACCAACTGTGTGTACCAGAAAAGAAAGTAGAAAAAGCAAACATGACTTCTGATGCTGAAAATTTTCTCTTTATGGAAAGATTATGCATACAAAGTTCAAATCCAAGAAATTTCACACTGCGTATTTTAGATAAAGCAGCATACATATTTAATATCTTATTACAATTCATAGTTTCACCTCAGTTGTCTGTTCAATGTCTGCCGTCATCAAAGAGAATACAAAAAAATAGATTTGGTCATTATTTACAAGAACACGTAATTTCCGAACTATCAAAGCTGAGGGTTTGAGGAGGAGGAGTGGCTTTGACAAGGGCAGACATTTTTTTGCTAGGATTTAAAAATATGCCCCGTGAGGGTCACACTGTGCACGTTCAGACAGGAAATTTCACACCAGGACAGCAGAAACTATTGGCATACTGGTGACACTACAAACACATAAGTTACGTTTAAAAAGAAGAAGAAGAAAAAAAAAGTACAATGATGCAAAACAATAAGTTTAGGACGAGGAGAGGACAGCCATACATGAAATCCAGTAGTTGACTTTAAAATGTATTAGACATGCACTCTATTTTTTTTTTTTTTTCTCATTTTGCTTTTGAAGGAAGGTCATAAAATACATAAGTCATCAGAAACTGGTCTTACACAAACGGTGAGAAAACAAAAAACATTTTTCAAAAAAGGTTAATCTTTGCTATTATTTCATATTACAAAACTGGTGTCCACAAAGCAGTTAAAAGTGGACCGTATAGACTAGAACACGGGAGCATCAAAGGTACAGAAATTGAATTTTTCTCCAGGTAACCCTGTCAAGCTGACTGGCCAATAACAAAAACCATTCCTACTGCAATATGAAACGGGGGGGGGGGGGGGGGGGGGGTACCCCTGGGCCCGTGGGAAAGTAACAAAGCCCCAAGTTCCAAACGGTTCCTCATTTAGCTACCAAAGGATCCTCGTTCCTTTTCCCCC
>JBAMHW010000001.1:9845981-9869095 GCA_037177495.1 Rhadinocentrus ornatus
AACGGTCAGAAACAGACTCCATGAGGGTGGTATGAGGGCCCGACGTCCACAGGTGGGGGGTTGTGCTTACAGCCCAACACCATGCAGGAGTATATAAATTGGCAAATTTATATATATATATAAATTTGCCAATATAAGATGGACAATGGCCACAAAAATGACACAAAATATCATTAAATGGCAACAGAAAGAAGTTAAATTATGTCAGATATATAAATGTATCATAAAAAAGAGGGAAAATGACAACAAAATTATATAATTTCACATGTAAAATCACTGTAAAACAACTTGTCTCTTACCAAGACCCGATGGATGTTTTTCATTTTATAGTATTAAATATTCCAAGACACTGAACAAAGGAAACACAGCTATTTGAACCCATAGCCGGCAAAGATGTGTCGAGTGGAGTAAGGTAAAGAAGCTGCCACTAGAGGGCAGCAAAGCGTTTCATGGCTGCCTGTGTGTCAGTGCTCTCTGGAAGACACTCTGAGAAGTGATGGGTCTTTTGGTAACAACTGGTCCAACTTCTAACCTGTCTATGATGTGAACAGAGATGCTGATAAACTGCACATCCTAACATGGTTTTTATTAGAAGTCTAAGGATGAACCTTGAAACCCAAATGTCAACAAATAGCTTGTGGATACATTTCCAGACCAGCTAAATGTGCAGTAATCCATTAAGGGCAGCTGCATGATGTCTTTGTTTGAGACAAACGTTGGGGGTATTTGGGAGGTAAATTATGAAGGATGTGCCATCAGTTCGTTTGTTCATTCATTCATTCATTCGTTCGTTCGTTCGTTCGTTCGTTCGTTCGTTCGTTCGTTCGTTCATTCATTCATTCATTCATTCATTCATTCATCTTTTTTTTTACTGGCCAAAAGTCTAATTATGTGTGCCAATGGAGTGGCACACATATTACTATCGCTCTGCGTTTATTCCGCTTATTATAATTCTTCCGTTTCCGCTCGCTACTTTGCCGTCTATCTCCACCTTCAGTTTTGCCTCTACCCCCACACAAGTTCAGGAACATTGGGGATAAACACAAACTGAGCTCAAGCTGAAAGACAAACAGATAAAACTGATCAATATTCTAAACAATAGAATCCATACAGCTTGTGTATAGATTTTACTGTGAATGATTACGTTTCACATGAAACGTGCGATTCAGTGCTTGCTTGGACAGCACTTGAGTAAGCACTTAACACTGAGTTGGTTTACACACACTAAGACATCTGAACAGGTAGGAAATTACTGGTGTAAAATCTAGGAATGAAGGCTCAGCGGGACTAGGATTGGGCTTGTTTTGTCATGTTCTCATAACTGAGTGAGTTAAGTAACATTCGTATCTCTGAGTTGTTCAGTAGGCTTGACCACTGTATTCTTACGCGCAGCAGCTCATATCATCACAAAAAAAAAAAATTGGGAACAAATCACTTTGGTTCTCAGATCTCTGCATTGGCTTCCTCCAAATAATATAATTTAAATTTCTGCTGCTGGTGTCCAAGGCTCTGAATTGTACTGGTCCAAAATATACATCTGATCCACCAAGGTCATATGAGCCACCAAGACCTCTGAGATCAGCTGGGTCAAGTTTGATTAATATGTTGTAAAATTTGCTTGAGGGCCCTGAAAGGAGCTTATAAATAAAATGTAATGATAACTATTATTATTATTATCCAACCATCCATTTTCTATACCACTTATTCCAATTCAGAGTCGCAGGGAGGCTGGAGCCTATACCAACAATTAGCAGGCGAGAAGCAGCGTACATCCTGGACAGGTTGCCAGTCCATCGCGGGGCCAACACAGAGAAGCAAGCAACCATTCATTCTTACGTCTAGGGAGAATTTTGAGAGACCAATTAACCTAACATTTTTCTCTTTGGATGGTAAGAGGAAGCAGGAGGAACACACGCATACACGGGGAGAACCTGCAAACTCCACACAGAAAGGCCATTGTTCAAAACCTCCCCAACCAAGTGACTGCTGAGGTTTTCTGGCTAACAACCACACCACTGTGTTAATAAAATTATATTATTATTTCATCCTAAAAGTTCAAACTAAATAAGGGAATTTGCATTTAGTTTCTTTGCTCTCAATATCTGGAACAAACCACAAAATAAAAGTCTGATCCAAAGCTTGGTTATTTTAAATGTAAAATGTAAAATCACTTTGGTTCTCAGATCTCTGCATTGGCTTCCTCCAAATAATATAATTAAATTTCTGCTGCTGGTGTCCAAGGCTCTGAATTGTACTGGTCCAAAATATACATCTGATCCACCGAGGTCATATGAGCCACCAAGACCTCTGAGATCAGCTGGGTCAAGTTTGATTAATATGTTGTAAAATTTGCTTGAGGGCCCTGAAAGGAGCTTATAAATAAAATGTAATGATAACTATTATTATTATTATCCAACCATCCATTTTCTATACCACTTATTCCAATTCAGAGTCGCAGGGAGGCTGGAGCCTATACCAACAATTAGCAGGCGAGAAGCAGCGTACATCCTGGACAGGTTGCCAGTCCATCGCGGGGCCAACACAGAGAAGCAAGCAACCATTCATTCTTACGTCTAGGGAGAATTTTGAGAGACCAATTAACCTAACATTTTTCTCTTTGGATGGTAAGAGGAAGCAGGAGGAACACACGCATACACGGGGAGAACCTGCAAACTCCACACAGAAAGGCCATTGTTCAAAACCTCCCCAACCAAGTGACTGCTGAGGTTTTCTGGCTAACAACCACACCACTGTGTTAATAAAATTATATTATTATTTCATCCTAAAAGTTCAAACTAAATAAGGGAATTTGCATTTAGTTTCTTTGCTCTCAATATCTGGAACAAACCACAAAATAAAAGTCTGATCCAAAGCTTGGTTATTTTAAATGTAAAGTTATTGCTCAGTGCTCTGGCCTTTTCAACCTTTTAAACCTTACTGAGAATATCAGATTAAATAAAAGTATTATAGCTTATTGGGGCAGTGGCAAACAATTAGAGAAAGAGTTATTGTTATTAACAGCTGTGCAACCATAATAAGTCCAAAGGTTAAAAAATATTATTGCAAAAGTCTAATAAGGCTGATGTAACTGGAAACGTGTGTCATCTTCTGTGAAATCAGCTCCAGAAACACTACAGAGTTCATAAGGGGAAAATTTACAACAATATGTGGGAAATTTGCTTGTAATAGTATTTTTAAATCACAAGAGGGCAATATTTTTCAAGAAATAACATCACAGGCAGTGCAACATATTCTTTGATCATTTGTTTTAATGTTAAGGTGTGTGTGTGGGGGGGTGGGGGATGTTGCACAAGAGCCAGATGTGTGAAGATAATCATTAACAATAGGTTTTACTCAGCTGTTCAGTTTCCTTTAATGTTTTTTTAAAAACATCTCAGCCATGGGTTTAAAAAAATTATAAAGTGAGCATGCTGTTGTCTGCTGCAGGGATAATGAGAAGGGAAAAATGCTCCTCTTCACTTTCACCACCTGTTAGTTCTTTAGATCAGCGTCACCAGTGCAACAGATTTTGCATTAAATCTTTCTTGTGTTTCTAAACTGGCCCGGTTAAGGTAAATGCTTTTGCTCTCTTGGAGTTTGGAACAATCATATATTTATTTAAACTGTTGATTTATTATTTTTAGCAATTTAAGCCATTGTTAAGCTTAAATTGCACTGGACTGTGATACTTCCACAGAAACAGTATGCTGCTTGTATACTGACGGGTTGTTTAATTAAATAATAATTTTAGTAAATATTAAATAAAACTTAATTACTGGTGCCTTAAATTTTGAACTGAGTTTTAACATGGCACCTCCATGAAATTATCACCTATACATCAATATCACAATAGTTTTGAAAGATACTGTCACTGAATTTACTCTTATTCACAGAGTCTGCTGCTGACCCAGATTTCTACTGTCTATATTCTGATGGCCTGTAACATGTGGCTAGTCTAAAATGGATCCAATGTTTTCTTTGCAAACCATAAGGTGAAAATATTGGTCAGAGCTTGTGTTCACACTCACATCTTCTAGTTTCCTTAAGTGGGTGGTCCTGTGGCAGAAACCATGTGACATGAATACAGGTAATGTCTCTTGAACGGGCCATCGTGTTTCCGAGTTGCAGTAGGTCCTGAGGTTAAGTGGAATAATCTTTTCCTTTTTTTATCTGCAAATGATGGAGTAAAATGACCTGGGATTTTCTAGCCATTAGCTGAGATAAGAACTGGCTGATTTTTTAAAAAGAGCTTCAGTGCTTTCTTTATTATCTCCTTTAGTGTAGGAAACAGTGGAGCATACTTTATGAACGGAAATTAGTTAAATTTGTCCCATATTTCCTTGCAGCTTCAACTTGCTAAGTGAAGATTATTTTTATCCATTTATCCAGTCACACCAACAAAGTTTAATGTAAAAAAAAAAACGAGGAAAAGTGGGTGAGTGTGAGCAAGTAATCAAGTAATATCTATTTATACATACATCCACTGGCTAAACCTGCATTGGAAATCGTAGGAACTAGTAAAATTTTATATTTAATTTCAATCTAAGCATTTACATAATATAATCACAAGGAAATAACATCATAACAACATATTAGTTAAAGTACTTTAACCACCATATGTGGAATATTTAAAATATCTTTGAAGAGGTTTGGTTCAAATCTGCAGACCCAAATTCCTGTGTGAGATTCCCATTCCTGCATAACTCTGTCTTCCCAAGTCTTTAAGGGTTTTCTTAGCAGCTTTTACCAACACTATGGCATTTTCCCACTGAGGTCAAGGAAAAGTGATTACAAGATGAGATAAATTTTTTTTAAATTCAACCATAACCTGTTCTATGTAATCAGAAGAATAAATGCAAGAACAGATTCAGGTTAAAGCTTTTGCCTCTTAATGAAAGTTAAAATTGAAACAAGCTGCTTTTTTTAAAACATTGTGACACTAGACTGGAGTTTTCAGTACACACACACTTTTCTTACTGGAAAACGTTTGTAAGAGTGGACACTTAGCAAGCTGAACTATAAGTGCATAATACAAAGATGACCTAGATGCGTGTACAATACTTTAAGACATTTATCTGTTTTTCAGCTTCTGCTATCACACAGTACACATCCCAGTCTACTTTCATCCATCAGTCCACACAGCATTAAAAACACACTTAGGATCCTGGGAGGGTAAGTGTTTTCACCATGCCATTAATGTAGTCTGTTATGTGTGATCCTCTTTGTCAGAGCCTGACCACTACATCCTCTTAGAGCTGCCAGTATTACTCTGTTTCTTTGTCTGGATCAGATGTACTTACAATTTATCATTGAGTATTTAAATAACATTTGCTTTAAAACTCGGATTATTCAGAGTGTAGAACATTTTCATTAAGACTTAAATGAATTCTCAACATTACTGGATTTAATAAAAATATTAATGCATTTTTATAAAAAAGAAAACAAAACTGTTCAACATCAAGTTCATTGACCACTAGTTAGTCTACGAGCTGCACAGTGAGGTAGTGGTTAGATGCTTCTCATGCAGAAGGTTCCTTGGCTGGGGACATTCCGTGTGGAATTTGATTGTTCTCCCACAGTCGAAAACACATGCTTACTGGGTTAATCGGTGCGACCTGTCCAGGATGTGCCCTTCTTCTTGCCTTGTAGCCTCCCCACCACCCTGCATTGGAATAAGCAGGAATAGATAGTTGGTGTGTAAGTCCACCGGCACAAGCTGCTTGGGTGTGTAAAGTGATCTTAGTGAGGCGAGTAATGCCATCGATGCATCTTGATTTAATGGATCACTTCCCTTTTAAAGAGCAGTTTATGTTTGTGATGCAGTGGGAGTGCAGAGTTTGTGGTGCATGGCTTGTTAACCTTATAAAGTCCATCCGAGGTCATATCTGTCTTCTGTAAAAGAATTAGCTCCTTGTACCTGCTACAAAATTAAACTGCTCCGCATGTGAAGGAACAATGGGAGCTGGAACAAAATGAGCACTCAAGACCAACAGCGTCAGTGGACATTCATTATTCATACTAATTGATTCTGGCAGTTTGGAGACATTACCTTGTAATGCAACACCCATCCAGGACAGAAGGATAATAAACACTAAACTCTCGTCCAGCATGAATACTGAACAGGCTGCTTCCCTCTTAGCTGGCCCCTCCTTCTCATATAAAACTGCTAATAAAAAGAATTGTGTGATTGATCATTGAGTGTGAATGCATTGTTGCTGCCAACGTATATGTTAGTCCTACATAAAGAATGTGTTTTATTTTTATTTATTTCATTTTTCCAAGAAAGTTTGGCTTTTTTCTGTAATTTCTTTTTATTTAATCGCTAAATAGGACAAATGAGATGCACATGCTCTTTGGTAGAAGTGTAAAAATAAAAAAAAAAAGAAGGTCACATGCATCTTGATGATGGCAATACACTCAGCATCATGCTGCAATTAAAATTGAATGAGGCCTCTCCATTCTGCTCAGCTAGAGCAGTCAGATGTTGTCGTGCGCACTCTCTGCTCTTCAGCAGCTTCCTCTTGTGCTCATAGTTCACCACCAAGCTTCTTTTTTTTCCCACTGGTACACATTTTCAAAACAAACCACATGACAAATAAAGCTAACCAGCTTCTTTAAAGAATAATGCTTATATAGGTCTTCAGAGATGGTGCTTCTGTTTAATCAGCTTTTTTAGGTGTGAATTTTTTAAATTACAGATGTGGTTCTAGTTCATATAGCAGGGGAATATTCCAGACCTACTTTCCTATATCTGAGATGTCAGAGGAAATAAAGAGTTTTAATCAGAATATCATCACCTGGTACTTTAACTAAATGTTTTATTTCAGCTTTATATGAACTCTTATCTGTTTGGGTGTTCTTTTTGTTAACCTTCATGCTTATTTTGGTCTAAAGTAATCTTACAAATATGCATACACACACATGTGAAGTCTATCCCTCACTCTCATACATGCATAATATCAAGCAGTCTTCCCTGGGCTTATATGTCAGAATTGTGGCTTATGCATAATTGCACAGTTTTTTTCCCATCTGCTAATCTGCAACAGTGTCCTCGTGTTAATAATGAGATTTACAGAGCTCTGATCATCTGCAGCCAGTGGTGGACTGAGGCTGTGGGGCTTATTGAATGATTGTATAGAGTTGACAGACTGCTGGATGAGTTTTGGTTCAATTTTTTATCAATACATGGTCCCCAGAGGATAAATTTTTCCAAAATATTTAAGGTACTGTGGAGCTACGAGCATTCACATACAGGTAGGAACACTAAAGTTGCGAATTGTTCAAGGCAACGATATGTATCATGCTGCGTAGTCTGAGTAAAAAGCTTCACTTTTATTTAGCTCTTCTATGTTTTGTGTTATTTTTTGCTTGGCTAATGTTAAGGACAGTCCTTTACATGGATGCCCCTTTACCTTTTTGTTTGCAATGTTTTGCTAAGTGTTGCCTTTATGAAGCAGCATAGAGATAGGAAAGAGGGTCAGAGAAATCTCTCTCCACTCTTTATCTGATTGTCACTTTACCAATGAACTACACAATGACTTTCAGTGTCACAGAAATATGTAAACTGAGAAGTAACTCTGAACACTACATTACATGGAGGCACATGATGTCCCAACAATCTGTGCTGGCAACCAGGTCATCTTTCATTGACTTGGTTACCGGGGTGACAGTTTCCTACCTCAAGTGGTATAAACAAATTCTGTGACACCAGAAATCAAGCTCTCCTTTAACTTTTTTTTAACGGTAACAATGAAACTGTAAATATTTTCTGAAATGAGCCAAGTATCTTTAGTGCCCAAACATAAACATACAGAGACTGAACACATAAATTATGTTTGAAAATTTAATTATTGTTTAATTATTGTTCTATAGATGAATAAAACCAGGGATTCTTGGTTAAAAATATTCTATTTGTGCTGCTCCACCACCACCTGTTGCTTTCCAAATTAAACTTTAAAAGTTTTCATCTCCTTGGATATTCCTCAACAGCTTGAGATATTCATGTTCACCTGGATATGAATTATAATGAAGCTTATGTTCAGTAACAATGATCTTCTCCCTCAAATCTGCTCTCATTATCTGGTTTTACATTTTCACCTCATTCTCCAGTTCTGGCTTGACAACTCTGGTCCAGGTCTTGCCTGCTGTTCTTCAAGCCGATCAGTCGGATTCTTGTTCTTTAAAACTATCCCTTATTCTGTCATCTCACCTTTCAGGCCATATGACACGCTTCTTCTTCATTTCAACCTCTTCCTGATCCCAGAGGAGCCCCAATAGAAGTTTATCCACCACTCTCTCATCCAATCCTGTCCCTCACATATGTTAATGATTGTTCCAAAATTCTGCATATTCTAAGAATTTTTTTGTCTTTTCTTTACTGAAACAACTTGAGTCAGCATCGCTTACTTAAAAGTGGTGTCCAGTTCTTGATTTATGACTCAATTCTTGCAAACTAAACATTATCTTAATCTCAGCTGTACTGAAATAGTTTTTTCTTTAATCTTCACAAAAAGTAAAAAAAAAAAAAAAACAACTACAGCAAAACAAGTCAGTTTCAAAGTTAAAAAGCAGATAAAACTGCAACAAACCTCTGCCAATTTATTTAAGTGAAATAATCAGACCACATCACTGAGCTTCATGTACTATGATTCACTGTATACCATTTCCTCTTTAATTACTTATTAGAAGAGCCAAAGAAACATCTACAAGCAGATAATTTAGTTATAAATAACAGGCTGAAAGCATATTAACCTTGTGTTCTGTGATTGTATAAACTACTTTTGTGCTTTTCAATCTGTTGTAGCTGGTAATGTCAAAATGATTTGGATGCAGCTTCTTTTGTGCAATGTGTTTTATTTTAGCGTCCACTTTAATAGCATGACAGTTCAGAAAGCAAAAACAAATCACTTGATCAACACAGCAAGCAAGACTGCATTTTAAATATACAAAAATGTTCTAAAGTAATAGAAGAAAACGCCCTATAAAATAGATGCATCTTTCACCAGCATTTTCCCTTCATAGACATCATTATAAACATTTATGACAACAACCACCTGCTTTTTTCAGACTGGTGCGTCGCATCCTTGGACTCTAGATGAAAAATTTTTAGTTTCAGTGGAGCTTTTGAAAGTTATAATTTTTTGGTATCAAGAACTTTAATAATGTGCATGATTTCTTCTTGTGTTAATGTATTCAAAGTCTGTCTTCATTTACATAATTTCCATTATCCCTCTAGAATATGTTCCAGCTTCATAAAGCTGCTCCGTGTTTTTTAGTTGGTACTCATCAGTCTCTACTCTCAACTTGTAGAAAAGGAATCTTATTGTTTTGTTTTACAAGAAAAGCTGCAGTTGTACTAATAAAAAAATCCATGTTGATTAAAATTTAACAACTTAAACCACTTACTCAGAAAAGTTGTTGCATGTTCATTGTTATATAATGATGTTATATCATTCTCTCACAACAGTGGAGATAACACATTCCTCTTAGCATGCAATGCTTTCAGGTAAAAGCTAAATTTATGTTCTCCAACGTAATTCTCTATGGGGGTCATAATCTCCTTTTAAAAAATGATAACCAACAATTTAAGCCACAAAAATTTCAATGACTTAGGACAATACATCCCCCAGCTAACACCATGCCGATAGGCATACGATACAAACAGTAATTTCTATTGTTAACTGACTACAAAACATCATCTGTCCTAAAGCGTTCTTCTTTATTTGTTCAGTGCTTCTTGCTCAGTGTCTGTTAATCTCTAACAATGGCGCTAACTGATCTGATGTCACATTACAGCTGTTCTTGTCCTGTCTGTCTACTACTATCTCTTGACTTTTAAAACAAGAGGTTTAAAAACAGGCAGTTGTTGGTGGAGAAATACCACACTTTAATGGCTGCTTGAAAATTGGCTACAAAAGATGTGA
This sequence comes from Rhadinocentrus ornatus, assembly GCA_037177495.1. Classification (NCBI taxonomy): domain Eukaryota; kingdom Metazoa; phylum Chordata; class Actinopteri; order Atheriniformes; family Melanotaeniidae; genus Rhadinocentrus; species Rhadinocentrus ornatus. The sequence goes on from JBAMHW010000001.1 coordinate 9,855,905, forward strand.
CTTATTTACAACAATTCAAACAAATAAAACGTGAGAAACCTACTGTTTAGTTACCACCTTCCTCTGTTAGAGACTGTCTAGTTGTACATGTAACCATGAGCCACCCCACTTTCATCAAGATTTGTGCTGAGAGTTTTTACAAAGTATAATAAGCGTGATGAGTAATTGGTGTGTTAATTTGCGTGTCTTTGCAATTCAGGCTAAATGTGGGTTTTTTGTGTGTGTGTGTGTGTGTGTGTTAAAGGGGTTAAAAAAAATGAAGCCAATGCAAAGTACCTGTATCTATATCTAATGACGACCTCCTTTGTGGTGGAAAAAAGGTTGTTGTAGAACCTAAGCACCCAAATAAACTTATGTTATAATCAAATAATCTGATAACATTACAACTAAAACCACAAGCTCTGGTGTGAAACCAGCACATGGTGAAAATATTCTCACTTTTTAATTTATTCATATTTAAGACATTTCTCAAGATGAGGAGGATTCATATCCTTTTAAACATGAAAAATACATCTCAGATTTGAATAGGTCTTTTTAATGCTGTTCCTTATCTACTAATTTTAGTAGTCTTCATGCAACCAGAAAAATTATTTTGCTAGTCAGACATGGAAAAAGAACCTATGAGGGTGTTTGGTATTAGGAGGAGTTTATCTGTATGCTTTCAAAGCATTGTGGGTCGTGAGGTGAGGGTCTTTGTGGATGGAGTTTATTTTCCACAGATGTAATCAGATCCCTGCACATTTGTATCTGGGGAGTTTGGAGGCCAGGTGACACTGACCCATTGTCATGTTCTTTGAGTCTTTACTAAGTGGTCTGTATGGAGCACAGTACTGTCCTGCTGGGCGAGACTACTACTGAAGGATGGGCTGTTGCTAGTGCCATTCTTGCGAACGGCAACAGCAAGTTTTTCCACAAGAACAATAGCATTTTACAGTGTTTCTCATTTTACTTGACAGTGGTTCTAATAATAAGGCTGATCAGTGTGTCTTTATACACTTACCATAATACAATTGCTTGTTAGCACAAATATCCTGTCAGCCAGTCATACGGCAGCAACTCAGCGTATTTAGGTCTGTAGACATGGTCAGGATGGCTTGCTGAAGTTCAACCTGAGCATCAGAATGAGGAAGAACGGGGATTGAAGTGACTTTGAACATGGTGCGTTGGTGTCAGGTGGACTTGTCTGAGTATTTCAGAAACTGCAGATCTACTGGGAATATCACATACAACTATCTCTGGGGTTTACAGAGAATGGTCTAAAAAAATATCCAGTTAATGTTAAAGGAGAATGGGCAGACTGGTTGGAGATGATTACTTAAATAACCTCTCATTACAGTTAAGCTAAGCATAATAATAATAATATCATCTCTGAACAGCATTGATCCATCCTGCCTTGTATCAGTGGTTTGGGCTGGTGGTAATGGTGTTATGGTGTGGGCGATATTTTTTGGCACATTTTAGTACCAATACCAGTTGAGATTAATTTTATTACCACAGCCTACCTGAGTATTGTTGCTGACCATGTCCATTCATGACCACAGTGCAGCCTCTTCTGATGGCTACTTCCAGCAGGATAATGCACCATATCCCAAAGCTCATATAATCTCCAACTGGTTTCTTGAACATTACAGTTACTTCACTGATTTACAGTGGCTGCCACAGTCCACAGCTCTCCATCTAACAAAGCACCTTTGGGATGTGATAGAAAGGCTGATTTGCATCACAGATCATTTAGCTGAAGTCACAAAATACACACTAGCAACAAAATTCCAGCTGGTTTCATTTTTTAGTACCAAAACAATGCTTTCTAAGATCACCATATGTTTATATCACCAAATACACACAAAAAAATTAAAAATTTGAAAAACCTGTACTTTTATGATCACATGAACACACAAACTTAAACAAATGCAAATACTCTAACCATCTCTTAGATAAAACATTAGAGAAAGAAACAGATTTCAAAATGTTACATTTCTCAAACATTCATTAATTTTCTTTTCTGCTTAGTCCAATTCAGCATTGCTGGGATGCTGGAGCTTATCCCATCAATTAGCGGGCGAGAGGCAGAGTACACCCTGGACAGGTCGTCAGTCCATCACAGGGCCAACACAGAGAGACCAACAGCAATGTACACTCACACTCACTCCTAGGGAGAATTTAGAGTCACCAATTAACCTTATATGCATGTCTTTGGTCGGTGGGAGGAAACCGGAGTATCCAGAGAGAACCCACGCCCACTGGGAGAAAATGCGAACCACACAGGCAGGCCGCTGTTCAAACCCCTCCCTTGAACCAGCAACCTTCTTGCTGTAAGGCTGCAGTGCTAGCCACCACACCACCCTGTAGCCAATTTCTCAAACTCGCAGAATTAAATGACATCATGCTACAGTCATGAATGGAACCAAAGAAAACTTCAAGTTATTAAGAATCACTTCAACTAACTTCAACTACACAAAGGGGGGAAAAAAAAACAACACAAAGTTTGTGTGAGGGTTCAAAGCAAAAACTGGAGGCAGAATGTTGAAGACACCAACTTTACCAATGAAGCAATGAAAAAAAGGCAAGCAATTGAGGCTGCTCTAACAAAGTTCATAGAAAATAACAACACATGGGCAAAAACCAAGATAACGTGAGGACTAAAGAGATGATCTGAGAAGGACAAGAAAACTGGAAGTATGAATAATACTGAGGGTAATACAGTACTGAATGCAAGTTTAATAATAAAAAACAAGGAGCAAGTGGTGAGCGGCAACCTGGAGAGAAAAGAAAGACACTGAGGGCTCTGGTGGGTGGAAAAGGCTGACTTCAGGAGACAAAGCTAAGTGACAAAACCAAAATTCATGACAGTATGCTAGTAGCTGTGTACATGTGTGTGTATCTTTGCACCTGCATGCATACATGTGAATGTTAGCTCACATCTGCTGCTTGTAGGAAGGCCTGGAGGGTGGTCTGTGACGAAGGAAGGGGCCAGTGACTCATGTGCTTAAATTATCCCCTCTCTGCACACCAACCTCAGTTATCCAACTATCACTGTCCATAATGGAACTTTAGCAGCAGTATGTCACCTGTTTTGAAATAATCGCATTATGAAATTCAACCAAACCTGAAACTACACAGCAAAAAATCCTCATTACTACACATCACAGCCTGTTTGAAAGCAAAAATTCCTCACTGACACTTGATTAGCTCCTTGAAGAAATCATGACAGGCTTCCTTTCGGTGAAACCGTGGACGATAAAAATGTATGCACCCTCTGAGAAATGCTCAGGCTCAAATTTGTCAGAGTGCGCTTTAGCTCAGTGATGGATTGCAAATGAAAAAGCTGAGCTTTCCCTTGGCTGTCAGGAGGTGCTGCCAGCTTCAGCACTTCTATAAGCTCTTAAAAAATGAGCTACTTTATGGTAATCGCCACAAAAGTTGTAAGGTAATAAATAACTAAAGTGAAATTTTCCAAGTGTTTTGACCAAAGCTAGTAATTACTCTTTACCTACGTTAGCTGCTGTAACAGCTGAGTCATATTATTGTTGTTGTCTTTTGCCCTCGGTTTGTCAAATAAATTGAGATTAAGTTTTGCAAATGCATTCCTAGGATGACTATTTATTTTCTGTGGTTTTGTACAGAAAAGTAATTACCGTTCATTTTATATGCAGACTATTCAATCACTGAATTTGGGAATTTTTTAATCAGTAAATATCAGAAGCAGGTGAATAACAGTCATGATTTTGTTTGCATTCATTGAAAGCGGGCACAGAGAACACAAGTGTGAGTTTGCAAAAGAAGATATAAAACTCAAATTGTTCCTTAGATGCTATGGTTTAAAAACCTTCCTTTTTTCTCCTCATTTATCAGCCTTCTTTATTCCACTTTTTTCCAGTTAAGCAAAACGTTCTGCACAGAGGAAAGGTGGCTTAAAATATTTATAAAAAATAAACTCATCTCTGTTCTTTTTTTGGTTTCTTTGTGCAATGTTCTACTTAAAGTAAATAAAATAACGTTGAAAGTCACAGACCATGAATTTTTTATGACCCTGGGACAGCACATAAAGAAAGAGACAAAAGCAGTTCGCTCAGAGAGCACTCTGTCTGGACACGGAGATCAATCAAAAGTCAGTCAGACAGACTCACCGCTGTGTGGAATCTTAATCGACTGTGACTCAGTGAATTTGAAGAGAAAGTCAAGTACTAAAGTGATGCTGCTTCACACAAAAGGACAAAAATTACATCTAGAAGAATGACACATATACAGAATATAATAAGTCATTTCCCTGCACAGGTTGTTGTTGTGCAAATTAAGTCAAATAAGGTGAGATGTGATGCTGCAACAGATTTGTAAAATTATCTCCAATCTGGTTCACATTTAAGATTTTTACCTGGATATTTTGCATGGACATCTTTAGGGTAAGTAAGTAAAATCTTTATTTTGTTATTTTTCCTAACCGTGTAAAAATTCTTTAATAAAAGCACAAATATCTGCTTAAGTAATGTAGGTCATGTAAAGAGAGCAGACTTTACCAAACAGTCAGGAGCAGTTTGAAGGTATATTTCATGGTCAAAAACTAAAGTTTGCAGCCACAACAACAGGCTCAGGTGTTCTGTTGAGATGGACTGGCACCTGCTTCTTCCACAAGCTCTCCTTTTGTTATTAATGCATCATATTACAAAAGAAAAGTACAAAACAGCATCAAAGTATCAGGCACACCAGATATAATGATGATGATTTCGGCATCTGCTGCCACAAGCTCAAACATGGAGATCATAAACTTGACTTGACACATTGTTCGTTTATTCCTGTTTGGACAGCTAAACAAATTAGTAAGTGTTAGGATAGCATCATCCATCCATTGTCTATACCAGTTTAATACAATGTAGTGTAATGGTTGGGGGGCTGGAGCCTATCCCAACTGTCAAGATAACATCACTGGACCAGAAACATGTTATTTTATTACTTGGAGTGTTGAAATATGATGCTACAAGCTTGGTTTGACTTACTATTTGATACCAAAGGGCCCTGACAAGACAGCATCTCAAAAAACAAAGGCTGAATAACAAAAAAGACAAGACAGAGGTTGTAATAAACAAGTTACACAAACAGGCAGTGTTTACACTTCTGGCTAGGTACAAACTTCTGAATTGCCCCTTGTGTGCATTACATTAAGTGGTAAGCAAAAAAAGAAAAAAAAGTCTTCCCATGATGGTAAGGGCATGACTTGGCCTTCTGTTTTCTTTAACAGGTTCGGAAGTACAAGGTGCCTTCATGCAATGAGTTGTTAGCTTAAGGTACAAGGCATGATGGCCCGCCCGAGGACGTGCAAGCTGATCACAGGCAAGTTACAGAGTTACAGAGCATTTGTGCCATATTCAAGTCATCTGCTGCTTACCTACCCTCCATCCGGGCAAGGGAAACCTAGTTACATTGCTTTTATTTATCATAGTGGTCTGTTGAGCTATGCTTTGTCTGGTCCCTCCCCTGGAGACCCGTTTGCCATGGGTGACCCTATCAGGTGCATAAAGCCCCAACAACATAGCTTCTAGGATCTTCAGGATGCGCATACCCCTCCACAACAGTGAGGTGGTGGCTCAGGGAGGGGCTTGCCTACCCTGTCAATTTTCATTACATAATAGTGCAACAGAGTATTTACAGAATGGAACTCTCTCATAATGCTGCAGCTTGACAGCTACTCCAGGAGACATTTATCCTTCAACATACAAGGTGAGAGAACTGTTCTCCAATTTTCATGAGTGGATGGGCTTAGTTTGGAAAGCAAAAGACTCATTCACTTAATGCAGTTGTTTCACTTTTAGTTTGTGCTGTGTACTGACTGCAAAACCTGCATTTGTACTGGATCTAAGGTTAACTTCCTTGTGATGCTCATGCATCAAAGTCAAGCATCAGATTTTTGCAAGAGAAGTCTCACGCAGTTCATCCACAGAATTGTTTTTATTTTTCTTTGCTGGGTAGATTGCTTGCTGAAATGAAAATCGAGGCAGAAATTTATGTTATACTTTCTTCACTGGGTACCACTTCTCAAGCAAGCACACAACTGGGAGTAAACTGGACAAAAGTTCATTTATGCACCAGTCAACTACAACTTTAAAACCACTGACATATTAAATCATATTATTTTGTTACAAAGTAAAGTTCTGTTTGGAAACCCTGAATCCTTGCTTTCAAGTAGATGCTGGTCAAACACCTACCTAATTACCAGTGATACCCTACGGCAACAACCCTCCCCTACAGTAGTAATCTTCCTCAGCCAGACTGATCCTTATCTGCTTAATGAACACAATTAAGAGTCTGAGACGTTCAGCCAGCCACTAAACTCCACAGATATCATTCTGATGACATCTGTAGGAAGCAATCCCAGTCCACAAAAAGCCAAACCCTCAACCCACAGGGCCCAAAAGATCTACTAGCTTCCTTGTACCAGAAACAGCAAGATACACCCTTACATTCCTCACATGTCCACACACTGACTAGTCAGATCTCCTTAGGCTGCATGCAGAGGATTCATTAAACATTAAGAGGTAGTCATGATGTCAGGGTTGATCACGGATATATTGCAGCAGATAAAGATTTTTAACATCGGAAGCTCAGTTTCTGCGTATTTTTCCCTGTCACACACAATTTTCCAACAGCAATTAACTCCATCGACCCCACCCTTTTTTCTCACTGTTGATAAAGCTATTTGAGTGCATCAGTTAAAACAGAACATCTTGCAGGCATATTAGTTGCTAAAGCTAACTACAAACAGGCCTGTATCAGTTATGTCCCATGGTGCCATGTGTGAAAATTAGAATTTGATTATTTCCATTTGCTCCTCTTCTTCTTCCATTAGCAACACAGCTTCACTTTTGTCTATATCTACAAATGTAACTTAGCAGTCTTACTAATAAATTCTTTTCATTTAGAAAAGTTTGTCTGCTTTGGATGCTTTATAAAGCAGTCAAGCCACTTTTATTTACTTCAAATTGTATTACATTCATCCCAGTTTGATCTGGTGCTAAAAAGGAGACATTTGGAAAAGAAATGAAGTGGTCTAAATGGTACAGCTGTATAAGTTAGAAGTTTAATTTGAATGCCTTCATCCACAGTAAGACCTCCTCTTCTAACTCTATATCTGTCTGCACAGCCCTGTCAGTCAATTTATTCCTTTTTCTTACGCCTGAGGTTGAACTGAGGAACTGAACACCTTATCTCACTCAGTCAGTTTGGACTTGGCGTTTGTTACAAAGACCCAGAGAGACACGGAGATCCTCCAGCAGCCTTCTGGCTATATGGCAAAAAAGTACAATTCCCGCATGTCACATTACATTTTGCCTCCAATATTTGATCTTATTTGATAGCTTCTTGTGTTTGTGTTCATGTTTTTTTCCCTATATTTCCCACCTTATTTAATGTTTTTTTCCAAAGTTGTTCCATGTGACTTCAGTTTATGCAACGTTTTTATGAAGAGAGTTTGATTATTTTAAGACTGAGTATTAAGCTCACTAATCCCTATCTTATGCTGCCACTGCTTTGAAATTATTTCTGACAGGTATTAAAAGTAGGGCTGATGCTTCAAGTTCTTTTTAAATAACTTCACTGAGTCCAAACTTCAAACATGGGGTTAGCGAAGACTTTAAGAATTTAAGCCACAAAGAAAACTCAACAAATCTTTTCTGATGTGATGTGTTTTATCAGCTATACATTTTTCTACCTAAAAGCGCCTGTTAATTTCTGTAAAATCTTATTTTTTTCTGAAAGTTGCTGCTGCTTGTCAACAGCCATATAATCATATTTATTCTATTTTTATTAAAGAATTATTCTATTCTTGTGGGGTTTTGCCAGAACTCATCACTACCCATTTTTTTTCCAATTTGGATCCCAAAGTCAAAGAAATTTACAAAACTATCCTCCTTAAATTGCCATTATCTTTAAATGTTTCAGTCTGCTATTGCTTATTTTGCAAAATCTCCTCTCTGCAGTGAAAGTGCTGAATATTGCATCACACAGAGGATTTATATGTTGCATGTTGGTTCAACAAAAGGAAGTTAGCCTCTTATCTTTTGTTTGGGACTAGGCCACACTTCAACCACATCTTTAATCACCTGATGAGTTCTCTTATACCTGGTTTACCACTCAGCACTATTTTTCTCTGTATACCTATCTCTGCCCTCGTTCATTCCCCCTCACCCATCCACTCTCAGTCCTCTCTCACCCATCCATCTGTTCATCCATCATGCCTCCCTTCTTCACCCATTCCTCCATCCTAAACCTACCACATTCATTCATATTCCATACCTTCTCTCACCCATCCATCCTTCTATCCCCTCCCTCAGCATTCATCCTTTTCTTCCTCTTTCATCCATTAATTTCTTCTGTCCTCCCTGGTTCTTTCATCCACCCTCCCCTCCCCATCCTTCCCTCTTTCATCCATTCTTCCCCATCAATCCATCCATCCATCTATCCATTCATCCTTCTTCCCCGCACCCACACTGGGTCTCCTCCTCTCAACCTTGAAACAAGAGACACCTCAGCTAAACCAATCAGAGAACTCTTCATAACATCATTCAAACTTTTCATTAAACCAGTGAACCCAAATTGTTGACGCATGCCCATTTGCTAATTCATGAGCTGCTATTGTTTACACTGTTATTTTAGACTTAATTACAGAGATCACATCAGCTGATCTTTTTATAACGATAACCTCTCAATTCAGATCAGCGTATAAACAAACTCTTAACCTTAAAAGTACAATCTCATAATTACACAGTACAAAATCAAATTATTTTCTGCAACACAACCAAATATCCCTTTATTTCTTCCCATTTATTTCTCATTATACATTTTACAGCAGATTTTCTTACTCTTCTCTGTACAGTAATTTTACCGATTGGAAAAAATTGCCTTAATTAACATAAAGTTCCCGAGCAGGCTGCATATGATCACTGTAAGAGAGAACATGAAGCCTCAACAGTCTTTATAATATAAATAATATCACCTTGGGTTATGATATCATAGCAATATCAGCAGACCTACGGTGGAGAAGCACATTAGAAAAAGAATAATATTAGAACTCCAACTTAGAAGTTTTTTTTCTGCTAAAAGAAATGCATAAACATCTCATTAAGCATGTTATTATCTCCATCTGCATGACTAATCTTAGTGATCATTGCATCTTTAGGTTTGCATTTTGCTATAACTCATCGAGGTATCCACACACCTCAGTATTGTCTGGAAACATGTAGGTTTTCTAGGATTCTACTTGATTTGTCACAATTTACTGAAAGCTTTATCTCTCAAAAAATATCCTGACAAATAAAATTGCGTGTTTCTAGAAAATGATAGAATAAAGCCAGATGAGATGTTCATGTTGCATCAGGCATGAAAGGTAAAAGCACTTAAACAAGGTCTGAAAAGGAGATAGGTTTGTTTTTGCATCCAGCCTCAGTGAATTGAAGAATAAAAATCTGCAATATTTAATGTTTTAGTGCTGTGATGAAAATGCCAAACATAGGAAACATACAGAAAGCATTCAAAAAGAAAACAGGAAGTTTGGACATGTATTCAGTCCATGAGAAAAACTAATGCCTGATTTGTCTGCAAGATTTTGGGGTTGTTTCAGATTAAAGATCATGAGACAGTTGTGGCAATTTCATAGGGTCATATCCCCAAAATGATGGTCTTCTATCATACAGTGATAATTGTTCAATGGCGGCCACTGTCAGATATTTTGAGATGTTCATCTTACAGTGTGTGTGCTGCTAACCAATAGGAATTTAGCATCAGTGTATTTGATTAGTTAATAAAAAACACCCCTGAACAATGATGGAAGTTAAATTTAAAGGTTGATGTAACTTGCAAAGTAAATCAAATAAGAAAATCTGGTTCAGTTGCAGCAGCAGAGATTCTGTCTCCAAGATGCTTGCACCATCAAATACCATGGCCATGCAAAGAAAAACAGCATTTAAAGAATTTTTAAGTGAATTTGCATGGGAGTTAAGTATAACACCAAAAGCTTAACTTTAGCATTTATTACTGGTAAAATAAAATGAAATAAAATGGCATATTTTCTTGTCAACTACATTGGGTTGTACACAGATTAATAGCAGGAGAGCAACTGTGAAATATAATCCACTGTCAAATCTTCTTTTCATTGGTAGCTGCTGCTGCAAATCAGATATGATAAAAGCTGCCTTTTGAAGTTTAATGATGATGCCACCGTCATCCACCAGACTACAAATAATGATGAGGCTGCACATTGGGTAACTTACTGATCAGTGCCAACAAGACCAAAGATCAAATAGCTGATTTAAAAAAAAAAAAAAGTAAGTAAACATGGTCTAGCCTATCTATGGGTGAAGCTGAGCTGAAACAGGTGAACTATTTTCCTGGTAATCAAAGTCACAAACATCTCATCTTCGTCATTGCTACATATCTTCAGCTCAGTAAAGACAACTCAGAAACTCCTAGAAACAAACAAACAAAAAAAGACTAAACTGAGCCAATTTTACAAAAGAGAAATAGAGAGCATTTTAAAAGGAGACATCACAAACTAAGAAAGGTGTGCATTTCACAAGACAGGAGGGCTTTGCACCAGGTGATTAAAAGTGCCCCAAACATCATCAGTACCCATCAGCCAAGCATCACAAAGGATTAAAAGATGACATTCTTGCAGAGCTGATATTCAAGACAAGCACAAAAGAATTAACAAACGATAATGTCTTTTTTATGTATAATCACAATTAAGACAGCATGTTGTAACTTGTGTTTTTTAATGAGAAACTTGCTGCAGTGTTGCATCATGCTCGTGCTCTACTGGGTTCTTTTGCCTGTGAGGATATGTGAGGATATTCCCTTATTCTTTCTCACAGTCTTTTTCAAAAGACTTGGCATCACTGTGTCCTAAAGAGAAGTAAAGCTCTCATTTATTTATTAATTAAGTAGAATATTCTCATGCAGCCTCACAAAAGAGACCTACAGGAAGTTAGAAACTCCACTTTATGTAACACACTTGAGCATTTCAGAAGTGTTTGCAGTAATGTGGGAAATATGCATTTTCTTCCATGTTTTTCAAGGTTGCAGGGAAAAGTGGAATACATAGAATAGAGATCATAGGACAGTTCAGCCGTTAAACCAGGATGTGCCATTAAACAAGCGGTTAAACAGATGAAGAAGGTGAGGCAGTGCCTTTTTCACCTCAGACAATTGAGGAAGTTCAGAGTCTCTCTGAAAAACATGAGGATATTCTGCACTGGAGTCAGGGAGAGTGTTGTGACTGGCAACATTACCCAGTGACACGGGAACAGTACTGGTCATGACCGGAGGGCCCTGCACTGCAGAGGGTGCCAAGGTCAGCAGAGTGTACCATGGGTACAACACTCACCACCCTGCACGACATCTTCATGAGGACAACAGCGAGAGCAAACAGGATCATGGGAAACCCTCATCATCCTAACAACAGTCTGTTCAACCGCGCTCTGGCCTGCACCCAAGGGTTATTAAGATGTGTAAAATATATATATACAATATTATATATATACTAGGGCTGGGAGCGTTAACACAATGAGTAATTAACGCCGTTATTTTTTTAAAATCACGAGTTAAGGTTTTTTCTGTTTTTTGGGGGTTTTTTTTGCTCACAGTCCACGTCTCTCTTTCCTGCTGCAGTGGTGCGTCTGATGTAATTGGAAGAGAGCGGGTTTCTTAAAATGAAGAGATGTTTTCTATCTGGAACTTAAAAAGAACCGACGTTTCTTTTTGTCTGTCAAAGCCCATGCAGATGGGCAGAACATCGTCATTTTTGGAAAGCAAACTGCTCCCAAAAGACAATGAGAAACTTTTTAGCAAAGGTAAGACATACTTTCTGACTGTTTTACAAACGTAAAGCATAAACTGGGTCTTCTTCTGCCTCTGGTTCGGTGAATCTTGGTCATAGCGAGATGAAACTTCCAGCTATGGAATCTGTGAGATGTGAGCTTTCAGTAGAGGAGTCGTTTGTCTGTTCATGCGGTCTGTGGACACGGGGAGACATCATCTGTGTTTACATATTTTTCGGACTTTGTGTACCTGGTCTTTGACATTACATTATCTTTACACACCTGATGCTACACTCGGAAATGAGATGTTAACCCCTTACCTCCCGGTAATGGAGGGTGCAGGTGCAGAGATGAAGCTAAACAGTCAAGCTAAGAATGCCAAGTTAGAGAATTATATGCCAGAAATCTGGATAATGAAGCACTAAAGGTGCATAGATGGAAGTTAATGTGCACATTGTAAATATTTCTCTCTCCTCACCATCTAGAAGCTGTAAGATTGTAATCCTGCTTTCTGTCTGTTCACCTGATGGCTAATATTCATCAGATATTGTTCCTTCTGTGTTAAGAAGGAAGCAGATTCACAGCTTTAAAATCATTCTGCTGACGTTTTACCCTTAGTTAGTCAATCCTAAAAATGGAATCTTTCTTTGCCATATGTGATTTTATAAATATACACTGCTCAAAAAAATAAAGGGAACACTAAAATAACACATTTGATTAGATCTGAATGAATGAACTATTCTTATTAAACACTTTGTTCTTTACATAGTTGAATGTGCTGACAGCAAAATCCCACAAAAAATTATTAACCCATGGAGGTCTGGATTTGGAGCATGCTCCTGATGAGGTGGCAGATGGTCTCCTGAGAGATCTCCTACCAGACCCGGATTAAAGCATCCGCCAACTCCTGGACAGTCTGTGGTGCAACGTGGCGTTGGTGGATGGAGTGAGACATGATGTCCCAGATGTGCTTAATTGGATTCAGGTCTGGGGAACAGGCGGGCCAGTCCATAGCATCAATGCCTTCATCTTGGTACCTAATGGCAGTCAGGCTACCTCTGGCGAGCACATGGAGGGCTGTGCGGCCCCCCCAAAGAAATGCACCCCACACCATTACTAACCCACCCAAAGCGGTCATGCTGGAGGATGTTGCAGGCAGCAGAATGTTCTCCATGGCATCTCCAGACTCTGTCATGTCTGCCACATGTGCTCAGTGTGAACCTGCTTTCATCTGTGAAGAGCACAGGGCACCAGAGGCGAATTTGAGTTCTCTGGCAAATGCCAAACGTCCTGCACGGTGTTGGGCTGTAAGCACCTGTGGACGTCGGGCCCTCATACCACCCTCATGGAGTCTGTTTTTGACCGTTTGAGCAGACACATGCACATTTGT